>JAKGSA010000136.1:3508329-3866600 GCA_033558755.1 Philaethria dido
TAAAAATCAATTCTATTAATAAAACTAACCGGCGTATTAAAATTTATAAGTTGATATCGAACTTTCTTGTCACGATTATTGAGTAACAAGCCAGGTCGGCTTGTGGGACGATAATCGAAGGTGCTATCTCCGACGATCAAAGGTCTTCTCATAGTTACCAAATCTGATCCAGGTGGAAGACATTGCGACCGCTTTATAATAAAAAAAGTTTTTTTATGATAATAAATATAATTTTAAGCAATTTATTGATGTACACAATTGTTGAAGTAAAAGAATGGAGTCATTGTCATAGATTAAATGTAAAAGAATATATTGTTATCGGAAATTATGACATTTAGGTATTTACCTGAACTGGATAGCATGGACAATACATTTTGGTTGGATAGACGCAGTAGGTATATACAAAACAATTTAATTTCGAAAAATGTTGTATTTTTTATTTGCAACCGACAGTTGCTATGTAAGTACTAATTTTAAACAGTCTATGTCAACAAGGAATTATATGTCAAACACGTAATTCCTCCGGATATATAAAATCTCTTTGAATTTAAACTATGTACTTTGAATATATGTATAATATTTTACTAATAATAATATGAAATGATCATGACCCTCTTATTCTCTGATTTGAGACAGACACAGAATTGAGTCAACTAAGAATGATGAACCTAAAAAGTAAGACTACGAAAGAGAATTAAGAAGGTCTAAGTACTACTTTATTTTTATTTATTAAGAACTAAATTACGATGTAAACAAAATATAATGAAGTTTAGATATTTCTTTTTAATTTTTGACTTTTCACACTCATAGTCTAAGTAGACAGAAAATAGAAAATGATTTCATATTTTTATTTTCCACATAACTAAGAATTTCACAAAGCTTCCCAAAGCTATCCAAAAAAGAACACAATCAATAATCATTTAGAAAGTAATTACAATTTAAAATTTACAGAGTACAATTGTCTAATATTTTATAATATTTTAAAGTGCTATTTGCCGACTTTTGATATTTTTAGTTAAATAAATTAAATAAAATTGAAGTGCTTCATTCAATCGTTTTTATTGTGCCACCAAGAAGTATAATTATATAATAGTAAATCAATAATGAAATAAGATATCTGACGTTTTAATATTCATCTAACAACTTTAAATTAACTATTAGGGGAAGGGGAGGTATCCCCGGACATTTAAATGAAACGCAAATAAAAATAAAAATACAGGATATTTCTGTGTTATTTCATATTTAATATTAAATTGGGAATTCCTTTATTTATATTAATTAAGCTTTGAACTATTATATCACATTTTTTCAAGAAAAAATACTGTTTATAATAAGATCTAGTTTTTAGAAGTCAAAAAAATAGCGGGTAGCCCCGGACACTTTATTCAATGATGGATCAACATCGCTTTGGCCTTGCAAACATCACAGTAAACAAATATTCGATGAACACAGTCTTCACAGGGACAGTCTTGGTATTTCTGACAAGGCAATCCGAGTTTCATCAAATATTTCTTCGTGAACAATCCATTCAGTCTCTTTTTCTCTAAGAAAGATTTTGGATATTTTTATATGGCTTTAAAATCTTTTTAGCTCCGTCATATTGTTGTATTTCTACTCGATCTTTTTTATTACTTTTTTGTTTTTACTTCAATTTTTTTATATGGTGATGATATTATACTCTCAGTTTCTTGAAATTTCGCGACCGCGTCAATCGTGAAGTAAACTTGGTGGTACATTATATTTCTCTTCTCCTCGTCTGTCGGAAAAAATGGATTGACTCGTACTAATTTTGCTTGTAAATGTTTCTGTCATTAGATTTTTCTCTTATTTTTCTCTTTCACTGGTTCTCCTCATGATTTGTGGTATAATATCTTAGTATTTCTGCAACGATATTAATAACATAGGTACTTCACCTATGTTATTATTATATTTATTTTTAAGATGCAGAAATATTTAACATATTTTCTTAAATATTGTGGTACAAATTGAAGTGCTCTTTGTAAATAAGCAAAATTACATTAAATTGCAGTTCGATGAAGAGTAAAAACTGTGTCCGGGGGTACCCAACAGCATAGTGTCCGGGCCTACCCGCCTGCTATAATGCAACATACTCGTATTTGACCACAGCACTCCAAATGTATAAGAATTGTTATAAATACTATTACAATCTTTAAACATATAAAATTTACTAAAACCCTGCATAGCAGACAAGTATAAAAAATTACTTATTGCATTTAATAGCCATCGATGAAATTTGACAGGAGCGACGATTTTTTTTAGGCGAAAACAAAACATTCTCTTACGACTAATTTACTAAGCGTCCGCACCGCGATCAAATTACATTTGTTTCTACTCTAGAAAAGGCATCTTTACAATAACTCTTTGTCTAAGCAATGCCTTTAGTTTTTTTAGAAATTGAGGTGTCCGGGGCTGCCCGCCGTCCGGGGGTACCCGCCGTTCCCCTATATAGATACAGTAATGGCCAAATAGAATTGCTGATTGATTTTGTTTCGAGGCCTATTGGATAATTAAAATGAACTTGAATAAAATCTCGTAGGCCTCTTATTGTGTATATAAATACAACAATTCTAAGGGACACCCCTCATTTAATCAAAATTATATCACCAGTAGCAAAATTATTCCAAATTAAATAAAAAGTGAAAAGAACTGTTCAAGATGCCCGGATGTGTGCCTCCTTCTTGTATTCCTCCAGTTTGTCTGACTTCACCTTCATGTGGACCTGGGCCGTACATGTGTCAAAACAATATTCCCCCGACGCAGAGGTGCTATCCAGTGAACCCTTGTATCAATATTTATAGCTGCCATACACAAATAATGTAGCTCAAGAATAACAAAAAATGTGCATTTTTATATAAAATGGTAATAAAACTATTTTCTTATTGTCGATGCTTTCATTTCAATTATCTCGATGATCTGGATCGATGGAACCTCTTATAAAAGTATTAAAGAAAATAATAATGAAATCAATTTTCAATTTATAGATGTGCTGATTGAAATTGAACATCATTTTTACATAGGTACAAAGAAGTATTGCATTTCATTTTATTTAATAAGCAACTTATACGCAGATTTATACTAAAATATTTATTAAATCAACTTTTACATAACATTTATAACAATATAAGGAAAAACCAATTAAAAAAATATACAAAGACACATTTTTTTGTATCACATTTAACAAGTACTTTCTCATTTAACATATACAAAAAATTTGGTTATCGAAGAGGCACATCAACGTGGTAGCAACAATTGGACTGTGGACCCTGGAATAGAATAAAATATTTGTGCATATTAAATTTTATATAGATTTTTACTTTCATATAAACTACGATTTTTGTAACAAATAATGATTATACTCACTTGTTTAATATTGAATCTTTGTATATTGCTTGAAATACTATTGTGTACTATCAACGGTCTTCTTCGTGTTACAGGGTCTAGGTCACAAGAAGGACAGCAACTGCGACCGACAGGTAAACAAGGATAAGGAGCAGGTGGTGCTCTAGGACATATTGGTCGCTGTTTCGGCAAAATTGGAGGTGGACACTGGGGATTGCAACACGGTAGAACTGGTCCATAACAAGCTGCTGGTTCTGGACAAGGACACACCTGCAAAAATATAATTATTACCGTTAGTTATTATTGTATAAAAATCAATCTAGAAATGAGCAAATAAATAGGAAAACTTGTAGAATTATTAGAATTAAAACACAAACACAAATAAGAAATTTGTAAAAAATATGTAAAACATGAAAAATGTTAAAAGTATTCTAACCGGCGGAAGTTCGCAAGGCTCTGGCGGAGGACAACAAGGTAGAACTGGTGGACAACACATTGGTTGTGGAGGTGGAGGGGGGCAAGGTTCACACGGAGGTTGTCTCCTAGGTTTGCAGGACGGCAAGGCAGGTACCACAGGGGGAACTAAATCAGGTATATTTGGGGGCGGACATGGCCTGAACATTGGCTTACAGTTACAGGGAGGACAAGGAGTGCAAGGTATTGGTGGAGGGCAGCATGGCTGACAGCAAGGACGTGGTCGAGGACAAGAGAAGGTGCAGGAATCTGTACCACAGGGTAAGATAGCCGGACACGTGGGGCAATAGCACATCGAGCACATTTTATAACTTTGTATTGTAACACGTAATAAATGCTATTTAATGTATTCGTTGTTAATTACTTTTTTGGCAAAATATTTTATATAATTATATTTAATTTTTATTAAAAATTTTAAACCAAATTTATTTTTTAGTGATTTACATGTGTATGTCAATGTCAATAAATTATTTTTCTTCTTTATTATATTTCAATCTTAGAACTTGTCAGAAAAATATATCACTTCATTGAAGAATAGAAAATTATTTGTTTACAGTTCTATCATTAAAAATTATAAAAAATTGCAAAAATGAGTGCTCCATATTACAGTTACGACCCATGTGTTTGTAGTGGTTTACCATGTGGTGCGACTTACCCATATTCGACAAAACCTTGTATTGCATCATGCAACAATTTGAGTCCATGTTCAGTGTGCCCTGGTGGTGGATGTTCTCCATGTCCAGCCCCTGTACGGCCATGCCCAAGTCCCTGTCCACCTCCGCCTGTGTTGCCATGCCTACCCCCTTGCCCACCATGCGACAGGGTTCGTAAGAAAAACTAAAAATCTTCTTTTTGTAGCTTAATTTTTTTTCTTAACCTAAAAATCTCACAAAAATTTTAATAAATTGTGTTTTGCCTTGGAATTTTTATCTTAATATATTTTCTTAAAATAAATATATTTTTATCTAAAGGGGAAAAACATGAATGCTTAAAATTTAAATGTTTAGCGGGTTTCCTTTCCATTCAAACAGGTATTTTTATTTAATTTCATGGGGATTAGTTATATGAAATCTCTCATTGTCTGAATACTTTTCTCCGACCAAACTTCTTGTATTTACATAATAATAACTATTAAAAACTAAACGTGAAGGTTCTACTCAGAAGTTTTTTTTATTACAGCCTCCTCTAGCACTTGGGCCAACTGAGAGAGTGTGTGATTCTGTAGCAATTCCATGCTGCAGACCAAATCGTTGTAAGCCTTGTCCTACCTATTGTTGTACAGAGCCTGGTATTTGTACAGCAAAGCGCTGCAGTTACCCCGGTGTTCCCGTATGCGGTAGTTGCTGTGGGCCATGTATGCCCATTTGGTAATTGATAATAATTATAACTTTAATTTTTTGGAGATAAAAATAAAAAAGTGTTACTATATTTCATTCATTTACTTAATTTTAATATTCTTGTAATTTTTTTCTGTTTTTTTAATTTGTTTGTATAATCTACGATTCATTATATGTGTAATGAAATCCTAAGCGATAAATTAAAAAGAATATTAGCATTTTTGAATCTTTTCTTTTATGGTAAAATATTTACTTATAAATTGAACAATTTTTATAAATTAATTAGAAGCAAATCTTCTATATTATTCAGGAAATCTTATATCATATCGCTGTCTTAAAAAAATAAAGAGATAAAAAATTGATAGAGGTCAAAGGTATGATATTATATACCTATTATATAACTATTTACTTTTGGTAAGTTTGAATTATTACATTATTGTTAGCTGAATAAAAATGAGTATACTCATGGAGGTAAATAAGCGGAAGAACAAAAATGCGTAGTTAACAAATATGTACAATTTAATCCTTAAAAATTAAAACAATACATAAGGTACATTTATAAATCTTAAGCGTTATTTTGGATCCAACCTATGTATCTCGACACCCTTGAAAATACAGTTGGATATCCACGGTATCCACATCCGGAGCTCCAGGAAGCTATACCTAAGGTTACATTGTTATGAAGCAGAGGACCACCGAAGTCTCCATAGCAAGGACCTACGCCTCCCTGTGCTAAGTTACCTGCGCACATCATATTTGGTAACACTGTCATAGATATTGTATTGTAGTTAGCCCGACAAATTTCTTGATTCACTGTATTAGTTTGAACGAATCTTAGTTGCTCTGAGCGAGAGGTAGAGGCGTTATACTGCAAAATAAAAAATAACATGTTATATCATGCTTATTTGTGAATATATTTTACTATTTTTTGTTATAAAATACATTTTTTTAATAAACAAATTGATTACTTACATTGACTGCACCCCAACCGAGTGCTAAGACAGTAACGTTATCAGCTACGTTATAATCGACCCCAGCAAAACTACCAAACCGAACCCTGTTACTAAGGACGAAAGAAGTCGCTATCCTGATAACACACACGTCGTTTTCATAAAATTGCCATACAAATTGGGGATGACTGATAACCTGTGAGACGGCGTAAACTTCGCCGCCACTGTTAGCATACGACGATCCGGCTCGAATGCGCCAAGATTGAGGCGAAGTGAAACTGAAACAAAAACGTACTCAATAAATAACAAAATATCAAATAATAATTATAAGTCATAAATTTATATCTTACTAGTAACAATGTGCGGCGGATAAAACGGATCTACTGGTTAGGATCACTCCACCACACTCTTGATAATAATTTATTCCATTCCGGGTGTTAAGTGCTGCTACAGCGAATGGGAAATTTTCTATTTGAGTTACTTGACCACCTAAAATTCTGCTTTGAGGTAAACCTAAAAGTAAGATGGCAATATTTACGGCTGATTTAGTATCCCTATTAATACTCTTAGGCTAATTTATTTGAAGACGATTTAACGCGGGTGGATTATATTCTTTATTGTATACTTATTCAACTAAGAAATATCTAAATATATAAATAAAAGTTGTCTATTATTTATCTTAACAACCTATCGGTATGTTATAACACATCAAACATGTAACCATATTTTGATTTATAAAATTTATTATTATTTAGTTTAACTTGTGAATAATGTTTCTAGTACGTAAGTGGCGTATTTCTAGATATGTTAATATTTTGAAGTAATTTTTATGGATGGTCAAAGTAAGTAATCAACTTAGCTGTACCTGTAGGACACATATACCGTTATTTATACCGTTTTTATAATTTTAAATGTATTTGATTACAGTATTTTCAAATTTCAAGCTTCTTTTTTTAAATATAATAAGTACGCACTACGACTAACGTTGCATAAGTTAGCACTTATTGGAAGTAAATATAAAGTTTATAAATCGAAAAGGAAGCTTTACGATGGGCGGCGCTAAGTATTATAAATAACGAATGTATGATTTTTATACGTGGAAGCACTTAAAACAAGAAAAGTGTGATGAGTCTTTTAATGTCGACCTTAAGTTATGGCTAGTGTCACCACCAAAGAAATTTAGAGATATTACATATTAAAAGATGGGACTCAACACCGGCGTTTTACTTTATGAGACAGAGGGAATAATAAAAATATTAGTGTTCTGACTATTCCGGAGATTGGGATCTCAAAAAATATAATTTTAGGTATATTACAATAAGTACAAAAATAGAAACCTGACTATTTTCATTCTGTAGAAAGATTTTAATCATCTGAAATAGTTATTACTGTAGTAAAAGTAAACGGTCTATTAGGTCGTTTGGATAAAGTAAATATTTTTATAGGTTCCAACTTACCCGCAACAGAAGCGAGGCCAAATGCCAATAGGAAAACTAAATTGTTCATAGTGATACTAACGTTCTAATAATAGCTTAAAAGAATACACATATTGCCACCAACCGATTAATATATTGAGGAGCTTATCGACAGTGATACAAATAATCAGATAAGTATTTTGTATTATTTTAAATTTGTTTTTTATTTTAAATTTGTTTTTAAGCCGAGGCTTATTGCACTAAATATAGATTAATAAGAGCGATTGGATTTCTAAGAAAGGAGGAGGAAAGTTTGTAACCACAATATTTTGCAGTGTATAAAAATCTCGCATTACTTTTTTTTTAATTAAAGTTATTTAGTCGTTGAGTTTCGCCACTCAGCACGCAATGCCTCAATTCGGCGGAAAGTGGGGAACGCAGTGTTTTAACACTAGGTGCCCTCTGCCTCCCTGCTATATGCGGGATACAGCGTGAAGCTATGTATGTATGTATGAATGTATGTACTTAGTCGTATAGGAGAAAGAAAAAAAAAAAAAACAGGCAATTTGCACTTGCATGGTTTACGACGAGTTAAAATGCATGACAAATATTTCACCCAATGCTATTTTAGCTTATCACATTTTTTTTATATTAGAACCCTTGGTATAAATTTGAGAAATTGTCATTTGATCGAAACATAACTCCTTATAAGCGAATGTAGGTTATGGGAGTGTATTGTATAAGTGTTAACTATTGAATTTTAAATAAAACTTTGAAAATAATTTTTCACTACATTTTTATTCATACAAAACACAAGTTTAATAAAACAGTGGTGTGCTTAGTGAGCTTCCATGGAAGCCAGCTAACAAATCTTCGTACAGCAGGTATATATTGTGATACATGGGCAGCATGGGCCACCTCCGCAACAACCTCCGCAAGGGCCGCACCTGGAAATAATTAAAGGTTATTAATATTTGAACTCACAACTTCACCATTTGCTGAAACTATGTTAAGATTTCGATCTTACATATTGGATAGCGTTGAATATATTAAGACTAAAAACTTTTTAAAAAATGTTGTTCGAGCACGAATGACAATTCGTACTAATAGTAGTCAGTAATTAGTACTATTTAAATTATTTTTTTGAAATTTTATGAGAAGAGATAAACTCCAATGATTTGAATATACTGATTTTAGATGTCTAAACTTTCCCTATTTATAGTCAATATACCAGTCAAATATAGAACTGAAATAAATATTTACAAAATATATTTTTAAATTATGCCAGTATTATTCTTGACAATTTTTTTTATTTTATTTTTTTATAATTTTTAAAATATAAGTACAATTATAATGAAACATCTAGAAATACCCACATAGCTTGAGCCGTTGTTACAATTTAATTCTTACGTTAAAAAACACGATTATTTGTCAAAAATTATTTCCATATTAATAAAATACAATTTTAAATATTATTTTTCAATATATTTTTGTGCACTTCTCGGGGTAATTCGTTAATAATCCGGAGCTAACGTGCTATTTAAGTGTCGCTGGACAATATAAATATTAAAAAAGTTCATGCAGTATTTCGAGATATTGAAAACAAAAGATTACATAGACCATAAATTACTTTAAAATTTCAAGTACATATAGGTATATAGTATGTAGTTCATTCTAGTTTACTCTATTTTTTTTTTAACTTCACACTGTATCCCGCATATAGCAAGGTAGGCAGAGGGAACCTGAGAACCTAGTGTCAAGACACTCCGTTCTCTTGCAACAATTCTGTTCCCCACTTTCCGCCGAATTGAGGCATTGCGTGCTGAGTGGCGGAACTCAACGCAGCACTTTGCCTTATTACCAAACCCAGGAAATGAAAAGATTAACATTTCCTGGAGTGGGAATCGAACCCACAACCTGTCGCGTTTACAGTCGCACGCTTGTGCCTCTGCGCTACGACAGGCGTTTGTATTATTATCCATATAACTGTTGAATCCATAATACTTTTCTTTCTTTAGAGACAAAAGTTACTAATTTCAAATTTTAATAAAGTGACATCATACCATAACCATCTGGAAGTATTTGAAATTTGAATCATTATCACGCTATAAATTTAGGTATACCTATATTTATATAACATTTTTTTAATTAAATTACAGTATATAAAAATATGGGTGGAAATCCTTGTGTGTCTTTAAAGTCATGTAAAAGCCGAGAACTACGAGGTGGAATCCTTTACACAGATTGTTTTTGCCTTCGTCGGAACGGCCTGCAATACGACTGCCGTAGAAGTGGTTGTCAAACTTCTCCGCTATGTGAAACGTTACCAGCACCTTTGTGCCATCCAGCTACAGTTGCTTGCATGAAACACTGCATAAACCCACACGCTGAAGAATTACGAAGTATTTGTAGAATGAGAAAAATGTGCTAAAATTAAAAGCAAGCTTAGTTAAAAACTCTTTACATGTTATTCGAAACATTTAATTAAGTAAAATATATTTTTAAAATAAGAACAAAGCAGCAAAAGATTTTCTGGTTTCATGAAGAATGCGTCTATTTGGTTTGAAATTATAAAGTGAAAACATCTTATACATTCAAAATTGTACAAGTTAAATAAATAAAAGTAATTGTATAAATTACAAAATCTAATAAAAATCAGTAAAAAGTCGAATCTCGCTTTATTTTTATTCGCTTGTGGTTTTTAAAATGTAAGTTAATTTTTATACGTTTTTTAAAATAATTGTAATAAAAATAGAAAATAAAGATTCTTGTTTATCATGTGTTCCATTTTATTATCATAATTTTCAATATAAATATTAGTACTAGTTAAAAATATTAAAAGATATACAGCCATCGACTACATTTTAATTTCTATCAATTTCAGGTGTTCTCCATGCGGTCCAGTCGTATGTTATAAATATGAAGATTGCGGACCACCGGTCAGTCCATATACATTAAAATAAAAATATCTAAAGTGTAGGTAAAGTAAATGGGTGTAAAAAGAAATTGTTGTCATTAGTTGCAGTGCTTGCCGAGGTCTGCATTTAAACGTAATGGACTGCAGGACTGCCAGTTCTTCCAGCAGGGATCAATTCGATATTTATGCCGGGCAGGTCCCTGCTGCCCTAAGCCCTGTCCACCACCCTGCCCGCCGTGTGTCCGACGTCCGCCTCCTGGCAAGACTTACGTTACGCGATTCAGTGATTTTGATCTGATATCCCAATGGTAGTCGCGCTGCATCAGCTTAAGAGCTTCGGGTAATGTTAATAAGAACATTCACGGCGGGCATATCGCAAACTTAGAATGAAAGTAACCTAAATTTCTTTTCATATCTGATTTTGCTGTTTACCATAAAAGCTATTTTAAGAATCTATGGAGTTTTTTCATTAATTTCAATTTTTGAGTTGTCACTTTCATTCCGAGTATGTGATATGTAATATGGGAGATGTTTCTTAATTTATATTTGATTTACAGAAAGGAAAATCAACCGACATAGCGTCAAAGGCTGATGAAAGCGACATCGAAAAAAAGGATACAAAAGAAAATCAAATAAAAAGAACAAAGAGCCGTGAGCTTCGTGGTGGTGTTATGTATTATAGTTGTCACTGTATAAAACGAAATGGCCTCCAACATGATTGCCGTCGCACCGGCTGCGGCGGAGAGCCTGCTTGTCTGGCATTGCCTGATCCATTGTGTGCACCTAGTCAGTTAGCCCGAGCTCGCGGACTGGCAGATCCTGCTCCACTTGCTGCTCACCTTGCGCGCTCATCTGGTGGACATGAAAATGTTACGGATCCAGTTTTGGGTAGCTCGGGTCTTGGTAAAAGATTTATAGTCTGTGAACTTAAAGGCATAATGCCAGATGCTTCAGCAAAAAAAGCTGAAAAGTGTTGTAAGTTACAATCTTTTCTTAAGTATTTTAAAATGTCTTGCAGAATTTCATAACATGATAATTTATACATTCATAACAAAACGCCGTCGCGTCGTATGAGGTGCGATAAGACAGAGTAATAACTGTATATATACACGAAAATTGTGGGTTAACTTGATTATATTGAAAACTTTATCAATTCCCCTAATCTGTCAAATAGGGACATTTTCAGAATAGTATCTATAATTGGTTCTAATTCTGGTGTTAGTAAATAATAATCAATATGTTCAAAACATTAATAAGCCCCGTTGACACCTAAAATATACACCTCATTCATACACAAAAAGAATGCTAAATTAAATTTCATCCTCCGTCTGCATAATTTAAAAAATATGAAGCTGGTTTTTTCACGATTTAGTATATCTATTTTAAAAAGTTAAATTTTACAGGTTGTTCGAATGTTGAACCTCCTACAAAGGCTGCGGCGGCATCAGATTTACCTTTTCTGATAATGAAACTATGCTAACAGTTTTTGTACTTATGTCAATAAGAAGTATCATTCTATAAGTATATTAAATTATATATTTTTTGATATTGTGGTTTCATTATACCTAACTGTTAAATAACAATACTGATAAAAATATGTAAATGAGATATTAGCTACCGTAATTACATTTTCAAATTTGATTTTATTTCCACATAGAATCTAGGGTTAAGACATTCCTTATCTTTCGGCCTAAACTAGAAATATTGCAAGCGTAATGGGAAACAGCTGCACTTTCTCTCACCGAACCTGCGAAACCATCGCGTTCATAAGTTTTTTTTTTAAGGAAAGGAAAATGCCTTACGTCGAACAACTAACTTTAACCCTTCATTTAAATTTAAGTCTAATGTCAACAGAGAATACCGATTGCGCCTTTAAACAAAACATGAGCAGCGTGCTCAATTTTTCTCAAGATACCATTTTCTTTAGTTTAGCTGGTCTATTATAGTTCTTCATTAGGTGTCCCAGTCTTCACCCTATGTCGCGCCTAGGTTCTACCGCTAATACGCCTAGAAGGAACTTCTGAAGATGTGTACAAATAAAAAACCGACAAACAGTAAAATAAAAACGTAAATTCATTTTTTATTCCTATTATGTCATTACTCTAAATTACTTGTTCTTAAATATATTGATTGCATAAATATATTTGTACGAATATTCTGTATCCATTTTGTATGCGGGTTTCTTTAAATTTATTTTTTTATTTGTAATTTAAATATAGAGACCTGAAATAGCTGGATAGGCGGATGTTACAGGATTGTTTTGATATATATCCGTATCTCTAGATAATGTAGTCTTTAACTGATGATAATGTATAATCCTACTAATATTATAAATGCGAAAGATTACGAAGATGGATGAATGCTCGTTACTTTTACGCAAAACCTACTGAATGGATCTAGATGAAATTTTAAAATAATTTACCTAACAAAGATACAATATGTAAATATGTAGCCTAGTGTTAGGTTAGTAATTGTGTAATTCGGTCATAATACCTATAATTCTAGTATTTATATATAATTAATACAACTACATATTAATACAATTCCCCTCCGCCGCAGGGTAGCGTTCCGTGAGAGGCTGGTAGCGCAGTAATCAGATGGTAGAAGGTTTACCCTCAGTCAAAGACGAACCATCAAATATCTAATGTGTTCCGATTCGATGGCATGTACCTAAGCCAGGTTTTTCCAATTCTCACCCATCCTCTTCCCAGAATGCGGTGGTTCCGTTGGTCTCCACATTGTTTCCTCCCCCTTTCGTTTGTACGCTCTAGGTGGGTAACCCATTAACAACTCCTCTGGTTTTATAGATAGCTAAGGGCAACGGTAACCACCTACAATCAGGTGTTCCTTCTGCTCAATAAGTTTTGTTTCTTATTAACGGGTGGTGTAAAATATGGTTATAATAGTAAATTAAAATACAAATAAAAATGGCTGTACCTATAGGTTATAAAATATAAATAGCCTAAAACAATCTACAAATTATATCGTATCGAATCGCAAATTCCTATCAAATTTTAAAATACGTTCAGCAGTTTTGACGTAATGGACAAATAAAGTAAAAAGCACTTTAATTTTTTTTTATAGCTTTACGCTGTATCCGGCATATAGAGGCAGGCAGAGGGAAATCTTGTGTTAAGACACTCCATTCTCTTTCAAGAATTCCGTTCCCCACTTTCCGCCGGATTGAGGCATTGCGTGCTAAGTGGCGGAACTCAATGTCGTGCTTTGCCTTGTTACCAAACCCAGGACATGAAAAGACTAAATATTATTTTAAATTTTCATTTGGAGTTTGAATCGAACCCACAACCTGTCGCGTTTACAGTCTTACAGCTTCTGCTTCTGTGCCACGACAGACGTTAACACT
Source organism: Philaethria dido (assembly GCA_033558755.1). Lineage (NCBI taxonomy): Eukaryota > Metazoa > Arthropoda > Insecta > Lepidoptera > Nymphalidae > Philaethria > Philaethria dido. Next base: position 3,522,147 of record JAKGSA010000136.1, read on the forward strand.
TTCACTTTTATTATATATACATATATGCATAGATTAAATATATTGGTCATAGACTAGATAGAATAATAGGAAAATGCGCCGAACAATATTGTTTTGAGAGATAATAAAAATAAATAGATAACATCACGTAAAACCCTAATTGTGTGGGCATAACATCTGTAGGCAACAATGTTAGCTTCATTTCTTTGCATATTTTTTTCTTCTACACGAGGTAGTAAGACCATAATGTAGTAAATTTAAATACAAATTAAAATAACAACTTAGTTTAGTTAGTTACTAACTTAGTTTTTTTAATTTCGACTAGTCGCCAGCGACTCGGTCGCCGGCGACCGAAACAAGCAACAATGGCCAGAATACCAAGCCGAGCGACAGAAACTACAAGTAAACTATAGTAAGTGGACAGTGCGTATAAGCTCTTAACATACATATAGTTATCATTAATTTAGACCATAAATATCTCACATCCCCAATAGGGTAAAAATATATTTACTTAATCCTAACAAAAACTTGTTAAAATTTTATATATTTTTTTACGATGACAATGACAAATATCAATTTTGAAGTGTTTTGTGGTATTACTCTTTAATAATCAAAAAAATGCTTTCAAAACCCTTAAGAATATTTACTTGTATGAGTAATAGCAAATCAGGAATTTTGTGTTATTGTATTAAAGGTTCAGATTCGAAAAAATCAGGTGAATCAGTTTCTGATAGAGAAGAAACAAGTAAATGTGACACAAATGATGTTAATAATAAAAAAGTAACTAAAGTAAACATTTGTAATGTATGCCGGGCATATCCTTGTGAATGTAACCCATCTTCCTCCACAACATACGACGTAAGATACTGCATTGACTTTGTTTTAGCAAAACCTCTACTATTTCAACAAGAATAACGACGTAGATGTGATAATATTACATAAATATAATAAAGAACCTAAATTCCGAAATATTAATTTTTACCCATTATGAAATGTACCTACATTATCGGAACTGGATCATTGATAAGCATTAATTACTTTAACGCAATTTAATATTCTATGCCGTTTGTTCCAGAGGTATTACTTATTAAACGGCAGAATCAAAATAAGCACTTTTTCTAACCAGATCGAAGAAACGAAAATATTTTTTTTGTATTAATATTCCGCGGAATGGAAACCGAACCCAGAACCATTCTGTGACACACAGTGTGCTCGTAATCATTAGGTGTACACAACATGACATCTTTTTGTATAAAAAATTCTTTCTTCAGTTCTGTTTTTAAAGATTCCATATTTTTGTAGTGTCGGAAATACGGTCACAATTTACCATCAAGCAATTCCGTAGTTCCTTTCGAAACTTTACCCAATATCCCCAATGGCATCTTTCGCTGCACGACAGGGGAGGTATAGATATTTATTTCAATATATAAATACTATATTAGTATTCATGATAATAGTAAGGTAAAGGTAATATTAGTATAGAATTACGATTTAATTTAATAACACTCGCTTTACAAAACAATTTACATGACTAATTTCGTAAAATATTACTTTATCATCATATGTGCAACTAATCGTAACCTTAATTCCAATTGATACATTAAGTAGATAGTACGACAATATGAATAATATACAACTGGGGTGATAATGACTCAAAAACGAATAAAATAATTAGCTAATGGTACCTACCCCCATTAAGATAGCAAAGTATATTCCTTTTATTTTAGAAACAAATTAAGTATATTTTTGATATTAGTGACAAAAATATTATGTTACTCCCGAAATCTACAGTTATAATGAAATTTTAGTTAAATATTTACTGTATAAAATTAACCTCCTTTTTTCTTCAAAGGTTCTTGGAAGAGGAGCTAATAAATGTACATGTTATCAAAATCCTGAATACTTCTCATATCAGCATATGACTTTCTATGATATCCACATGGCTTTAAGGCGTTATCGTAGTCCAAGTGCCAAAACTGGCAGGAAAAAATAAATAATCGTCAGCAATTTTTTTTTCTTGCCAAATAATTTGAAATATGCGTAGGTCCTTAGTATCTGTATGAAAATCATAAGATATTATATTGTAATTAACATTGTAAACGAAAATCTGATAATTATTTCAGAAAATTTGTCGAAAATTGTCATGGTCTTGCGTCGGCAAAGATTAAGAACTTTATAAAGTAGGCGCCTCATTTTTAAAAAAAGCAATTTCTTAAGCATACGTTACACATATATATATATAATAAAATATTTTTACTAACTTTAAAAATTGTGTTTGCTATGATAATTATTTAGGAGATACTATGTATTTCATTTATGTTTCTAACATGGTTATACATTTCTCTTTAAAATATACGATACGAATTCACTTGATATGATTTTGTCAACAAATTATAATTTATCCCTTTATATTTATAAATCATGTAGAGATGCATGCTCTTTACAACTGCAAGTTTAACATAAAAAATAATAAATAATTAAATTATTCACTAAGCTTATGAAAAATATACTTGTCTCCCTGGAACTGCGATTTTATCGTGCTACATCTACCTATCTGGTACATCTACCTATCTGGTAAATATTGTACGCTAAGTTCTTTAGAAACAACGGGTAGTGAAAAAAGTATATTTTAAAATTTTTATTAACAATAACGTTCACACATTATTACAAGAACTAATACAATTAGAATATTTTTCTTTGATTAATCCCTGGGTAAATATATAGTACATAGTATCCTTACTAATATTATAAATGCGAAAGTAACTCTGTCTGTCTGTCTGTCTGTCTGTTACGCTTTCACGCCCAAACCACTGAACCGATTTTGATGAAATTCGGTATGAAGATAGAACTAAACTTGGGAAAGGACATAGGATACTTTTTATCGCGCAAAAAATGATAGAGGGGGTTGAAATAGGGGATGAAAGTTTGTATGGAAGTTCCTTATTGTCAAACATAAAATCATGTAAGATTGTTTAGCTGTTTACAACTTCACCACATAAACTACTTAACCAATTTTGACAAAAAGTCTAGACCTTGGGAAAGACTATAGGATACTCCTTATCATATCGCGCGATATAACCGAATTTAACGCGGGCGAAGCGGGCGGAAAGCTAGTCAATAATATATTGATTAGTATAAATGAATGGTTTTAACGAGAAACGCATGAGAGAAAACTAAACAAATCTTTTATATTAACCAATATAAAAATTAATTTGTACCTAATTTAAATTAATAAACAATTATATCTACAGAGATAAAATTTTTATTATTTGGTTTTTAGTTCTCAAATACTTCTTCGCGTTTACTGCTCCTCTATTTTTATAAATATCAGCCAACTATAACATCCGCATTGTACCCTCATGAGAGGACACCTACTTAGTATTACTTGCTTGACTTCAGAGATTTCATCGTACCACAGTGAAAGTAACATTAAATCCTGCTTTTTCTACCGCCTCCCAAACAGTTTACAAATGTTAAAGTACAAAGAATATTAATTATTTCTATATTACGTGATTTTCCCCTTTAAGGATTAATTTCATTCTTATTATATTTCTTACATATGTGAAAATGACTTTCACAAAAGAAATATAATAAGGATGAAATTACGAAGAGTATAACTTTATAAGAACGGAGTGTCGTAACACTTAGATTCTTAGATTCCCTCTGCCTACCCAGCTATTATATATGCGGGATAAACCGTGAAATAAAAAAATGACTTTTACTTAACATTAAATTATGGTAAAAATATATTATGATAAAAATGTAGGCATGTTTATACACGCGAAAAATCTACACTCTAAAACCTACTACTAACTACCTATTTAAAGTGCCAAGATATTTCCAATCAGAAAAACTTAATTTTACACTAAAAGAAAGTCATCAAAGACAAAAAATAAATTTGGAATCACAATTCTACCGTTATAAAATAATAAAATATTGAAGAACAACTTATATCTATTTTAAATAAACATAAGTTAGTATGTTGCTGAAGGTAACCGACAATTTCATATTTTCTATGCAAAGTATAGCAATCATGGTGAAATTTGCCCACGCCTTGTATTTGTCGGGATAGACGTGCATGACAAATGATAGTGATCTGTCTTCAATATAAACTGGCATTAAGTTGAAATATTGTACCTACATTCATAAAAGTAGATTTTTCTACTTTATCCTTGCCTTTTTTTTAAATTATTCTATATGCCTTTTCTGTAAAAGTTTTAACTGTAATTATTACATTTTTAAGTGCGTATACGCTTTATATTTGAAAGTTCATACTAAGCTATATTAAAAATTATGTCTGATTTCTGTTTAAAATTATTTCTACCATCACTAAAGGAAAAAATATAAAAGAAAATGATCTGTTTATAAGAGAAATGAGAACTTTAAATGTTAAGCACCTTCTTGCTCTATTGACTCCGAAAGAAAACATTCACGCGAAGTCAACACACTCGCCATTATACGTTTAATTTATTCACAATCACTCTTGATCAGTGCAGCTAAAGATTAATCAATAAAGAGGAACATTTCTTTATTGATTAAACAGTATCTTAAACAAAGTAATAATTTATATAAAAAAGTATATAAAACCAAATCAATACAATTTATTAAATATTTTTTTCACCAAGAAATATTATCTTCGTTTCGTAAACCTCTGACTCAAACCACACACAGAACAACAAAAAGTTCTAACTCTTGATGCTACACACGTATGGGTAGATATATGTATGTACTATGTAGTATGTACGTATTAGAAAATGGCTATGGGCCAAATATGGAGCAAAGCCTCTTACAGGGTTTTGCCCTCGATACGACTTTTACTTGAGTCTATACAATTCGCTTTGATATTTTTTATATTCAGTATTGTGGATAAATGGATGTCTTTACAAGAAGAAATAGAAATTGATAAACTTTTTTGTTGTGTATATATTATTTGAATAAGTATGGATTAAACATCCTTACTAATATTATAAATGCGAAAGTAACTCTGTCTGTCTGTCTGTCTGTTACGCTTTCACGCCCAAGCCACTAAACCGATTTTGATGAAATTCGGTATGAAGATAGAACTAAACTTGGGAAAGGACATAGGATACTTTTTATCGCGAAAAAAATGATAGAGGGGGTTGAAATAGGGGATGAAAGTTTGTATGGAAGTTCCTTATTGTCAAACATAAAATCATGTAAGATTGTTTACTTCAATACATAAACCACTTAACCAATTTTGACAAATAGTCTAGACCTTGGGAAAGACTATAGGATACTCCTTATCATATTGCGCGATATAACCGAATTTCACGCGGGCGAAGCCGCGGGCGGAAAGCTAGTATTTTTATAATTATTTTTTATAATGATATATTTAATTAAATATTTGAGTTAACCAATATAGTAGAGAAATGAACTATTGATTTCAAGGAAGTTACTAGTGCTACTGCTGCACGCGATGCATTTTATTAATTTGAATTATTGTTTTTGCTTAATATGTTTTATAAAGTATACACTTATATAATCTCATTATTTTACGGATGTGTCAGAAAACGTCACTGAAGTATTGTGTAGTATATTGTACCTATTTATATTTATTTTATAAAGTCCTACATTGTTTATCATTTCACATAAGATAACATATTGTAAATTCTAATTATGCCCGTATATATTTTACGATTGGTTCATTCAAATTTGCCATTTAAATTCAGTGTTTCTATTGTGCGCCTATCTATAACCGAAAGTTGACGGACTAAGGTTACCCCGCCGAGCGTAAAGATCAAGGTGACATAAAGACACTGAGACAAGGACGACGAAGCAGAGATGCAAAAAATATATAGAATTTAAATAGACGAGTAATTTGTATTTAAATTTATATTTTTATAAAGATTTTATTAACATTTGATTATTTTATTGTTCATTCTTTTATACTTAACAAAAACTAGCATAAGTTCTAATTTGGCACAATGCCATCTATTTTGCATTTTATTATAAAATTATAGTAAAACTTACACAAAAACTTTATATTTAGAGGTAAATGCATAGTATAAAACAAACTTAAAGGACATTTTAAGAAACTACAGCAAAAGGGAACTTAGAAATGAAAATAGAATAAATTAAATATATTAATCAGTAAAAAGAGAACTTCTTAGCATTTCATGGTGCCATGGATTCACCGTGTGGGTACCGGATCCATCGCGTTGTAGGGAAAGGTGGCTTGAAGTACTGTATTTCTGTTTGTCAAAATTAATAAAAACAAGCAATATGAGATTTTATATTTTATACTTACTCAGAATTATGGACGGCAGAAATAATATCGTCAGCAATTGTTATTATACAGCAGGTACACGCAAACAAATTTGCAAGCATCAACTAATTATAAATTTTAAATTAACGAAAAAAATCGAACCCACAACTACCGCCACCAGTCAAAGCATTCATCGACCGTGTCTTTATTGATTTTATTAATATTAATTTAGGAATTTATACTTTCAATTATATAAGTTCGAAAATATGCTATAAGCTATGCTATATGCTATAATTATTTTTATCCTCCCAGTTTAATAAATAAAAACATGACATCTATATATTAATACGTGAAGCAAAAACTTTGGACTTCTTTTTACGAAAATCACGCGGACGGAGGAGCCTGAAACTTTGTACACTTATAGTTTATATAACAAAGGAGTGCAGAATTATAGTAACTTTTCAAAATAATACATTAAAAATATATAAAATTAATGAAATAAATGTTACACACACTGCTATGGTTTGACATCCATGTATATATAAAGTGACATACACATACGTTGCTAGGATGTTGCTAGGGAGTTATTAACGCGTCAACGGGGATACTAGTTAGATTAATAACTCCACGTAATGTATCTAAATTGGATAGAAATTAGAGTAAGGAGTTATCCGATGGTAACTCCCTTATGATATTTCGTGGTTTCTTCTCTAGTATTCGCAGCCTCCATGACCTGTTTGAAGATGAAAACATAACCAAGCAATAAAAGTTAAATGCAAAATGCTATCGATTTTTAACATGTTTGCATTTGTATTGGGATATTTATTACAAAATGCTTATACATTGGCAATATCAATATTTTTGTTAAAAATTTTGTAACATAAAATGCCACTATTATATGCTTTGTTATGATATTAAGGTCAAAAATATCACACGATTATTCGTAATTAAAACAATTATTCGAATGAAGTGGCGGAATCAATTACAAATGTTATAGCAATTAGTTATCCTGTTTATAAATTTTCAATGAAACATCAATTCTAACTTAACTTATATGGCTTGAAGTAGAAAAGAGCAATACTTATTAAATAAAAACTTTTATCAAGTACGAAACTTTATTTTTATTCACTACGACTTACAAGTTACTATTAAATACGAGGGGTAATCAAAAAATAATGATAATCAATAATAAACACAACATAGTAAATATAATTATTTATATTTCTACATGGTCTTTTAACAAGTCTATACATTTGGTACATCTCTTTAGACAAGAGTTAAAATTAACTTTGAAAAAAAAAATCTTGATCTTAGCCTTCTTCTTGAAGGCTAAGATCAAGAAAATTTCGTCGATGTTCTTCCCAGTGTGCCACCGTGGCATTATAGAAGAAAAGAGTCCCCCAATGTTTCTACTGAGTCCCTGTGCATGTATTTGGTAGACATTTGGTAAAAGCTCAGATTTAGTTTTTTTCCATTGTGACCGTCACCCCTCTCGCAGTTCGTATTCTAATAAATGTAGCTCCCAAAAATCTTGGTCCATTTAAGTGATTTTTTTCTATGAAAAAGAAAAAGTCCAGAAAACATCTCATGTATACTTTTGTCTGTATTAGAAAACACATATAAGTTACCGTTTTTACATTACCATAGATTCAAAAATATGTTTTATTACTATGTTATCATATTGAGAGATGAATCGCGTTCATATTTGTTATCTCTTTACAGGAGTGGCAAAACTCGTGAGTCATGCTGTTTGCATTTTTTATGCATGATTCAATAATTTGTGACCTTTTACAGATTTTCAACTTTTACTTGCAATCTTGTACTCACCTAAGGAAGATTTAATCAATTAAATCGGTAGAACAAATAATCTTTAATAAACTTAATAAATCTATTATTATTAATGGACAATATTCTCTCCCGACACAGCTTTGAAAATTTTTTATGTTTTTTCTTCTTTGATTGTTAAAAAATAGTTTGTGATAATGAAATAAATTTACTGTTATTTCTTATTATTATATGTAAGTTTGTATTAATAGTTTATATTTATTTTAAATCTATGTAATTATAAATTAATTAATAATTTATTAGCATTATTACTTTTTTTAGCTTCACGTTTTATTCCTAAAGGAGTAGACAAAGAAATTATATTGGTATTTATTTACTGAGAAAACATGAGAATGAACACAGTCGAGCTACATGATAAAAATTGTAAAAAATCTAAAGTAAATTATTTATTCAGAAAAATTTTACTTATTCAGTTATATTGCATTTCAATCAATCCAGTTCTCATAAAACGTGAATAGGTAACATATCGATAACATAAAACGTCTAATAAAAGGTATGCACTATTTTAATATTTTCATGGACGCCATCATGGACACGATGGTTGTGCCTTTGATCCTAGAGAGTTTTATTAAAAAAAAAAGCAAACTTTAATTTTCTAGGTCTAGTAAGACAAAGCGCAACGTTGAGTAAACGCAACTATTCATGCTATATCTCAGTTAGAGAAGAAAGCGTGGAACGGTGTGTTGCGACACTAAGTTCTCTCTGCCTACTCTACTATGCGAGAAAGAACGTGAGGCCGCATTTTTCTTTTTTTTTATATGAATGTAATTTTCTTGTTGCGATATGTATACATGTACCTAATTTCGAAACAAAGTCACGTTATTGTCTTATATTAATGCTTAAACATTATATCTTGAGGTTACTGTATCACAATAATAATACCTTTACTTTAAGTGGGCAGGTACATTCTACATAGCGTGAAATGAACGTTTTCCATAAATATTGGGCATTTTGTAGGTTTATCTGTAAATAAACAGTATAATTATCTTATCTGCTATGCGGCAGGTTGCTGTGGTGGGGAAGGGGGGAAGTGACGTTCCGTTAGCCCGAAGCAGCAGCCACAGCTGATTTCACATGTCTGTGACCGTTCTGTCGCACGCTCGTTTTGTGGTCCGAGCGAAAATGCCGACTTCGTAAATACGATTCTCGTTCGTATAATCCTTTGCATAGTGTATGGTGTATTTATTTACATGAATAATCGATAAATTTTATAAACAAAAACTGCTGGACGGCTAAATATTCGACTCAAGTACGTCGGTAAGTATTTTTTACCTAAATTGTGTTATAAATTTTAATGGGCAATATTCTCTCACGATGCCGCTTTGAGAGAACCGGGTAATTTTTTTGAATGATCTTTGATTGTTAGGAAATTGATTATATTTAATGTTTTTTACCGTGTTTGTACCCATATTTATATACTAAGGAGCTTTCTATATAATTTGAAAGTAGTAACTATAAAACAAAATCGTAAAGGCCATGTATAAAGTATAAATGTAGCTATAACCTGGATATTAAATAAAAAGACCGAAACATAATACTTAAGGAGATTTAAGTTTCACTTACAATATTTGGCTACAAAATCCTTTGAGGCAAACATTTCTTTCTGTTTATATATAAAATATTCAATGTTATTGAAACAGATAATCTCAGATAAAGATTAGATAGATAAATTGCGGAATTTTTACTATACTTTGCGTTATTTTTTATATAAAATTTAGCATGCAACTTTATAATAAAACAGTACCTACCTTTTATGTTTTTTGAAGACTTAGACTCTTCTAGTCTAATAGAATATATATGTAAAACAATAGGTACATTATTTTTTGCACTTTTGTTGTAGTGTTTATTTTTGTTACATACAAGGAATCTTGTGTTGATTCCAGTTGTTATTAGGTAGATAGATGCCCTCATAATTATTATTAGTATGGAAACAGTTCAAGTGTCATAATATCCATCTAGAGACATTTATTATGACATTTCTTTGTTTAATTTTAAGTATTTCGTTCAACTAGCCCAGCAAAGTATTTAAAATATCCCCAACTATTCCCCCGAGTCAAGTCCGAAGAGCTTCACGACATCTTTAGTGACAATACACGACAATTTTACTATGTTACTACGATGTTTTTTGTTGCAATCGTTTATTAAAAACTCGTTTCTAGATTGTATTTACTTATTTTCGCTGTTGTTCTACATGTATGAAAATTTATAGATATTATTTTGTCCAATCATGTTCCAAAAACCTTTTGCCTAAGCAAAATACATAGTTAATATTTAGGTAAGTATATTTAGCGACAACACGACGGCTGCGGCGCTTAGTCATTTACCAAAAACCAGTTTACCAACAATGCAGTTTTGATATAATGTAATATTGACCTTGCTACAAAGCTTAAGTAATAAGTCAATTTATAGCACATTTGCGCAGCACGTACTGGTTGCGTAAACAGATAAGTGCCCTTATAGAAGCCACAATAAATTCCCATGGTATATTTTTAATCATGTGAAATACCGTAAATTTATTAGGAAATGCATACCAACTTTAATATAAAGTTACGAACACAAATTTTGTATCGTTGCAGCAAGTTACATAGCCAGGATAATTTTTTTTCATATAACCGACATGTAATTTAATTTATAAACTCAAACAAAAAAAACAGAATTGACAAATCCAATTCTGAATACATAAATATTTCCCAAACGAGCGTAATATTTTGTGTTCAATGAACAAAACAAGCTATGTTCAAAAACCATCAAGACTTCTAATCCCAAGAGTTCGTTTACACCATACATCTGTTTTCGTTTATATTAGAAGATTTAATACTTTTTATCTTGTTTCTATTAATAGACATAATGAGTAATCCCCATAATAATTGTCACATCGACAAACACACGGTTAGTTCAAAATAAAAATACGAAAATTGTACAAGTTCATTGTTCTAAAGACAAACGTATATTTACTTTTAATTTTAAAAATAGTCTTAATGATGAAGTGAAACGCGCCGTTGCGGAAAACGCAGTCGCTCCGCGGGTGTGCAAGATTGTTGCGGATCTAATTGTCAAAGTGCGACGCGACGTCACTCAAGCGCGCTGTGATCATGATCCGCGACTAAGCGCCGGAAAATGTAGTCGCAGCGAACACAACACGACAAACCGCGAACATACAGATTAATGGTCTAGGAACAACATCTTTATAAACCTTCACCGTAAATTGCTTATTTTATTCAGTACTTACAAAGAACAATGTTGGGTACTCGACTATGAAATGAACTCCTAAACAACTATTGACATTTGATGCTATAATTTAAACATGTCACGATTGCATATTTAAAGCTTGATTATCGCACTTAGTACACAATAGCCCTTAAATACAAAATATTTAATTTATTTCACAGTTGAGTATGTTTAATTCGAATATTGGACGCGGTCGCGTGAAGTGGCCCACCGCGGCCGATACACCGATACGTTACGGCAGTTGTCAATCAGAGCGAGAGGCTGATGCTGATGCGCCTATACAATTGCACGATAACGACCTCGATACTCTAAGAGATTTCTCTATACCGAGACAGTCGTTTAGATTTGCATAATCTGCTTTTGGTAGAACTAAAATTATGAAACTATACCTGGGAACGACATGAACTACCATGTACTAAATTGGACTGTAAAGAAACGCAACAAAGTATACTGTTAAAACTAATTATTCATAAGGTAATTTGAATCGTAAATTACTAACAATTAACGCTGACTTAATGAAGTTGAAGCACTTGTGTTGATATTTTTATTGGGGCAGAATACATCTTGAAGTGCGAGTGTTGATGTTTAGTAGTCTTATTTTAAAGTATGTTACATTAGTTATGATATTTCATTTTATCTTGTATATATAAAATAATATCCACCAATGGCGAGGGATGAAAATGTTAGTTAGGTAAGCCAATTTAATATAAACATAAGTAAATTTAGAGAAGCCGTTATATATTTAGGAAAGTCGGTACATATATTTAGTGAATGTCAGAGCTTGTTTTTTTTGCAATTTTATGCCCAATTTTTTTCTAGCGAGTATTTCTTTTTAGCTCTCCACCTTTTTTGGCCTTGTTTTTTACAAACTCAATTTCAATTTAAGCTTCGCATTTTCCTGGCGATCTTTTTTTTGGGTCTCAGGCAAGCCAACAATATCTATCATATTTATAACAAATTGAAAACCAATCACTAATAAAAATTAATACATTTTTTAGTTATACTTGCGCGTTAGTTACACAGCCTCAAATTCAGCTGTTTAACTGTTACATGAAACTTCAAACACTATAATATATTCCAGAGTAATATGAAAATAATTAAGTTTACTTAGTTTATTGTGATTAAGTTATTACATATAATACGATGCCAAACGGCGAAAAGACTGTTTTGACACTAGGTGTCAAGACACTCAGCTAGCCGTTGCCCCCGTTCGCGAACTTGAGACAGAGCACGTTAGAAGATGGAACTCAAAGCGCGTTTTGTTATACCAGAGCGAAGAAATAAAGGCCCGCAACTTTGTTAGTATGGACTTTATGATTCTTGTCATACTACTTCCATTTATCACACGTAGACATTAAAACTTAAACATTAAATTGTACCGCCTTTATCACTCCACTCCGATTGGTGGTACTCCCAGCGTCTGTTATTATAGACACATATATTAAAAGAAGCCTGTCTATTACACCGAACAGCACTGCAGTAAAGCTATGATCATATATGTTATAGTGTATTGTTCTATTATTTCCACATCAAATATTCTAGACTATAGTATTTTATCACCTTTACGCTTTTTCTAGCATAGCAAGTAGGCAAAGATAACTGGATGTCAAGAGAACTGCCCATTTTACTGAGCCAATTTTTCAATACGAAAATTGCAGCCTTTGTATGTTCAGTGCACTCATTTCTTACAGCTTATTGATTATTTATTGTAATTCTTCATCAGATTTTCCAGATCTTTATCGTATGGATCACAATGAACAACTTTTGTGAAGGCAGCTCTTCCAAATTTCTTCGGTTCCACTTCATGTGTTCCATTTTTTGTTATTAGCTATATCCCAAGTTCTTCCCAGAACTGATAGGCATACAACAAATAAAGTTTCATTCAAATCCGCATAATAATTTCGAAGATGTGCGCGTACAATTCATATTGACATATTTTCTTACAATTTTAGATCGTGAAAAAAGATTTTCACAACTTAACATTATATTTTCGGAAATATATTCATTGTAATAAAACACTTCTATTGCTTTGCTATAGTATAGATTTAACGTGGTAACCTCTGATTTAGTTCACTTTCAACTTCATTTGAATTCATAATGTTATAGACACCCCGGACACTTTATTCAATGATGGATCAACCGCTCTTTGGCCTTGCAAACATCACAGTAAACAAATATTCCATGAACACAGTCTGCACAGGCACAGTCTTGGTATTTCTGACAAGGCAATCAGAGTTTCATCAAATATTTCTTCGTGAACAATCCATTCAGTCTCTTTTTCTCTAAGAAAGATTTTGGATATTTTTATATGGTTTTAAAATATTTTTAACTCCGTCATTTTGTTGTATTTCTATTTGATCTTTTTTATTGTTTTTTGTCTTCTGTTTCTCCTTCACTTTTTTATATGGTCAAGATGTTATAATCATTTGTTTCTACTCTAGAAAAGACATCTTTACAATAACTCTTTGTCTAAGCAATGCCTTTAGTTTTTTAGAAATTGAGGTGTCCGGGGTTACCCGCCGTCCGGGGGTACCCGCCGTTCCCATACACAGTTTCCAGGTTCATGTTTTTCAATTGTAGTGACTAGCTCGTGTCTTTCTTACACTCAAATTTAATATTTTTAATCCTTGTTTTGTCTCGGTATCGATGAATGTTCATAAAAAAACTTATGAACAATAAGATTGCCTTGCGAATTGCGATTGCGAAAGATTGAGAAAGTGGAAAAATCTCCTACCCCCAAAAACCAGAATATCCCTGGCCCATACCCTTTTCCTTCCTATCCTAGATTATGCAGATTCTTGCTACTTCGATTTGTCTCAGCACCTGGTGAGCAAACTCGAGCTATTTTAAAGTATGTTACACTAGTTGTGCTATTTCATTTTATCTTGTATATATAAAATAAAGTAATACCTACCAACGGCGAGGGATGAAAATTTTAGTTAAGTAAGCCGATTTAATATAAACATAAGTAAATTTAGAGGAGTCGGTATATATTTAGGGAAGTCGATACATATATTTAGTGAATGTCAGACCTTATTTTTTTTGCATTTTTATGCCCAATTTGTTTCTAGCGAGCATTTTTTTTAGCTCTCCACCTTTTTGGCCTTGTTTTTTACAAATTCAATTTCAATTTAAGCTCCACATTTTCCTGGCGATCTCTTTTTTGGGTCTTAGGCAAGCCACCAATATCTACCATATTTATAACAAATTGAAAACCAATCACTAATAATAATTAATACATTTTTAGTCATACTTGTGCGTTAGTTACAGACCCTCAAATTCTGCTGTTTAATTGTTACATGAAACTTCAAACACTTTAATATATTTAATAAATTTCTTATAGTTTAGATAGTTCATATTTTTTATTCTCTTTCTGTCTCGGTATCGATGCATGTTCATAAAAAACATATGAACAATAAGATTGCCTTGCGAATTGCGATTGCGAAAGATTGAGAAGGTAGAAAAATCTCCTACCCCCAAAAACCAAAATATCCCTGGCCCATACCCTTCTCCTTCCTATCCTAGATTATGCAGATTCTTGCTACTTGGATTTGTCTCAGCAACTGGTGAGCAGACTCGAGCGATTGCAGAATCTTATAATCAGATTTATCTTCGGCCTGAAACAGTAGGATCATGTCTACCAATACCGTGCTCAATTAAAATGACTGGCAATAAAAGACAGACGTCACTTACATTCCCTTACTCTCCTTTATACCGTCCTTTACCATCCTGTAACTCCTTCGTATCTCAAGGAACATTTTAAGTTCTTGTAACCCTTTACTCCCAACACCTTCGTTCCCGTGATCCCCAATCTCCTTGAAATACCATTATATCGCACGAAATGCTATGGTGACTCTTTTACTGTCAAGACAGTAAGGCTCTGGAATGCGTTACCACTAAAAGTTAGACAGTCTCAGTCAGTCGAGATATTTAAAAACCGGCTTAAAGAGCATCTTCTAAAGTCTAATGTATAAACTGTCTACTGTATGTATGTATGTATGTATGCATGTATGGATACATGTATGTATGTACGTATGTATATAATATATTTATAAATAACTGTTTAATTATTAGTCAACTTAAGTTTAAATATTGCTCATAGCGATAAGGCCGCCATTGCGTAATATTTTATATTTGTATTATATGTCTCTATGTTGTATGTTTTCTTTATGCTTATAAAGTGTTATTATTATTATTATCGCTCTCGAAAAATGCCGATCGTTGTTTATAACAATAAATTTTCTATTTTTGAATGAAGACCCTTCCTATTTGCTTGTTAATAAAATCATAACTGTCACATTTTCATTTCTACACTATCTAACGGTATTTTATTGATTATATTATCTATTGCGTTAAGTGGAGACAGGGCTTCATTTAAAAATGCTCATATGACGGTCCGCTCCTAGTTATATATCATGGATAAATACGCATCACGCTGAATACCTTTTGTTAAGGTGGCTTTTGTTAATTTCTTATAGTTCAGCTGGTCAATCAATGATGGCATACATCAGCCTTAATCCTGCTCAGGCCTAATAGCTATACAAATAAATTTCATTCAAATCCGTCCAATAAATTCAAGTATGTGCGCGTACAAATAGACAAACAGACAAACAGACGAATAGACAAAAATTTTAAAAATTATAGATTTATATTCTATGACTTGGAGTCATAGAATATGAATCTAAATTATTTCTTTAAAAATTATCTTCATTATATAAACGTTTTTTACTTATCTATTATAGTTCTGATATTAATCTGATATTATACTATAATAATACTATTATTATAGTATAATATCAGATGTTAAAAAAAATTGTTTATCATGTCATTTATATAAAAAATGTAGCTGACTTAAACGACCGCATTAAATAGAATAGTAATTGTATAATATTCACGAGTGGCGAGGCGTCCATACAACTCGATTCCCACCGGCTTGTCTAACTTTTCAAAGTAGAAGTAAGAGACCTAAAAAAATAAGTTTCCAGGAAAATGTCGAGCTCGAAAAAATAAAGTCAAACAACGCCAAAATCGTATAGAGAAATTACGAAAAACCTTGACATCCTATACCGATTTCCCTAAAAATTACCGGCTTCCTTAAAAATATATACCGGCTTCCCTAAATATACATCGGCTTCCCTTAATTTACCGGCTTGCCTAACTCAAATTTTCACCCCTCGCCACTGATATACACATAATATATGTAATAATCAAATCTATAATACAATTTGATAGAAGAAAAGATTTTTTACTGAAATTAAGGCTAATGTGCGTCTCACATTTCATATGCCACAAATCCACATGTGAAACAGATGTAAAGGTAATGTATTTTTGATTTGTCTTCTCTTTAAGTGTGATTCTTTCTAATATTCTGATGTTAGATTTCATTTCGTAGTTACTGAGATATGTTTAGTTTTATTTTAAAAATTTGTTAAGCATTGTATGCGTTATCTTATTGTGTCTATAATGTTACATTCCTTAGTAGAAATATTATGTTTATGTACTGATTAAAAAAATAATAATTGAATAAATAGTAAAGTGTAAGGTACATTTTTTTGTAATTAATTATTTTTCCATATATAATTATACGACATATCTGTTGGCAAATTGCAATAAGTTAAAATTAAATTGAGACAGAATATTTGAAGCACTTGCTGGAGACCTTTCAAATATTATTAGATAATTAATAAAGTATAAATAAATGTGTTGCGACATAAATTCACGTTTTAATAACATAACTTTTAATCGATTAGAACTTCGTAAAACCCATAACACGTTTAGAATTAAAATTCTAGTAGTTATATAATATTACATAAGCTTTAATCAGGCTTATATTTGTTTTATCTAATTTAAGCGTTTTAAAAGGTTAACGAGGAGGTAACAAAATATTTGAATATATCAAATATTTTCATACGTAAACGTGGAACATCATACATGGCAAGAGGCTATCGTTGCGTAATGGGACAGTGCCTCACTGTCGAGCTGTGATAATTGTTGGTTCTGACTTTGGGGAATAACTATATTAATACTTTACTTTTTTATGTTTTCTATTATTACGACGTTGAGTTCCGCCACTAGAAATTCTTGAAAAATAAGACTCAAATTCGAACGAAATGTTGAAAAACAGTCGTTTTATAATAAAAACAACAACAGTAGATTCTTAATACTACATTCTCTCTACTTACCCTGCTGTATGCGGGAGTTATACGAAGCTAAAAAACGCCAACTAGTCACAAATATCAAGGAGATACTAACAAAAATTTAAATATGTACCGACCTACTTATTGAAAAGTAAAAGCTTAAGCTTGTGAAGCAAGAATACTGTTTGCAAGGCGCGGATTAAATCCTGCTCCATTTAAATTTTGTCAGTGCAGTTTCAATTTCTTGATTTCATACTACGTATTTAAACGCAAGCTCTTTAGGTTTCATTACACAAAAATATTTCGTTAGAAGAGACCTAAGCGTCTTCAATCTGTCATGGTTTCTAATTCACGGAAGCGACCTATAACCCCCTTTGTCAGAAACTAGTTCAAGCAATCTAGTGCAAGCCCTAATAACGTGGCATGTTGACATCGATTATCTAGACATTTTAATGCAATTAGTTTTTAATAAATTTTGTATTTAAGGTTAATTTTCGAAACCAAATTTTGTTGTTTATCAATAGATATAAATTACTATTTTCTCCCACTCAAATTTATTATGTAAAACATATTTTTTTGTTCTTTTATATCTTTATGACTCGGAAATATAGTCTCCTGGTTTATACTTATTTTGCGGGGACTATAAATCATAAAACCCTCATTTTTACCGTACCCCTATGAATTTCGAGCAATCTTTTCTTAGTGTTCCTTGGAAATTATTTGTATGCAAAATTTCAGCTTTTTACGGTATAATTTTACATTTTGCAATTTGCACGTAGAAGATTATATTGATGATAATGGAGTAAATTACTTTGGACATATTTCACGACGGGAAAATATGTGCTGGGGTTCTATCATACCAGATCGAGATGACACATACTTTTAAAGAGAGACACATATTTTTAAAAGTTACGGTATTCACATACGGCTTTCAACCACAACTTGCGTAAAGTCCGATACTGTGCAATTACGTCACTACTAACAAAAATATTCATTTCAAAATTTCAACAAGTGTTAGGGCGGAGTACTTTAATGAATGTATATGAGTTTTGAAACACAACATGGTTGAGTGGTATACATGCTCTAAATATTTCATACAAATAAGATTCATATACATAGGTATACGTAGTGCAGTAAACATTCGACTAATGTAAATTGTCATTGAAGCATTTTCCCCATAGGTGTGTGAATTGGGACCTAACAATGGAGACATTGTTAAGTGATTTTCCTGCAAGATTTAAATCTAACCGTAGTTTGAGCTTTTCTAATATGATTTATTTGTTCTTCTAATTAATAAAAATACTTTAGGCACTAATTTGACCGACTACAATAAAAATATGGCCATGTTTTGAGGCCATCATGATTTAAAGATCAATTCTTTCAAGAATTTATATATGCGATTTTAGGGCACTTTAATTCTGTACCGCGACCTTTTAGTAAGTAAAAGTCCATGGGCAGCAGTTAGAAATTCACTTGTCACTAGTCTGATGTCAGGAAAATTCCGGGGATGTGTAAAGATAGAAAGTATTAAGTTGTCTAGAAAACTATATAGCTCAATTCACTTTTAATCTTTTTTTAGATCAAACTACAAGTATAGATAGCAATTTTCTTTTTTATCCATACCATCAAGAGGAGATATAAAGCAATAAGTTTTTGTCATCAAACTGTATTTGTACGCGTGCGATACCAGATGCGACCGTTGTATTTTATACATATATTATTGGTAAAGTTCCCAAAACAGAAACCTAATTTAAAAAATAATTAAGTGAAAGTTGTCCACGCCCTACAAGTCCTCTAATAGAAAGTTCTAGTTTATTAGGCAAAGCCAAACAACATCGGTTTAGTACCTTACCTGTAAAACTTATCTGTATATCTCAAATAACAACAATTTTATGAATTTTCTTAACGCGATGGACGTCATCATGATGCAGAAGGACACCGTAGCCTGTTTGGCTGTAAACGTGATGATTATGATTTCGTTTCCCACTCAGGAGAATATTATAATTATTTTCATTTCCACAAAATTGAGTGGAAAGTAAAACTGGAAGCTGCTTATACATCTAGTTATTTCAGTCTATTTATAAATAAATATACATATTTTCTATAACTCCACTCAAAAAGGTCGGAATTATTACATAAATGTGTGAGATCATGTGATCTTAATAACTGCCACATGTTTTACAGTGTTAGGGAATACAATGCCCAGGGGGGCATTATCACTAATCACTAATCTTAAGTTGTTTGTGCGTAAAAATAAAAAAATATATAACCTAACAACATGCGATATTAAAGATTAGTAAATACGATATATGTTTGTAGAGAAGGGAATGACTAAGATCAATTTAAAAAAAAATGCATTTCTGTTACTTTTTTTATTTCTATTTATAGTGGCCAGTGCTGCTATTGCTATTGTATCGACACGAAGTATTTGAAGTATTTTTTTTTATGTATGTGTTAATGGGATAATAATTCATTATTAAATGATAATTAAAATTATCAGATAAAATTTCAACATACGCACGTCTCGCTATTAATAAATATAATATAGTTATAGCTAAAGTGGGTATAAAGAAGTGAAAGATGCTTAAAACAGATAGATGGCATACTACTTGATGGTGAGCTGTTAAATAATTCATGAACTCTTATGACTAAACATTTGCCTAATTTGATTTTTATTCACGTCAATAATTTTAATTATTCAGTTTTTATATACGTAACGTCTCGTTGGTGAAGATTGTTATAGTGACAACTAATAGCTTTATAAGTAGGATGAACATGCTATTTATATGATAAATTATTCTATTTCAGCAATATCCATGTGTCTATTATATGGCTATTGTCCGTAATGTACGTACGAGTAGATCTGATACATTCCTTTGTTTTTATGCTCAGTTCCTTCTGTATACCAAAATACGAAGAGATTTTTAAGAATCCATTTCATTTAACTTTTTTGTATATGTCTATATATAAAAGTGAGTTTTATAAAAAAAAGATTTTAATTGGACACTGAAAAACACTGAATAAATTAGAATCACCATTTGTAAGCAATAAATGTAATGAATTATGCTTTATTTTCTTAGCACTCCATCTTATTAATAATTTTAAACAATTTTTATTAACAATTATAAAATGCATTTTTTCATATTGTCTATTTCTGGAATAAAAACGCTTGCACTGTAACACATTACAGTGTTAAATTTTAAGGCCGTCTTCGCAGCGAGACTCTCTGAATGTATTCGCAAGGTTCAGTTCTATCCCCTGTTGAAGGAATAATTATATTTAAATTACTTTAATTTCTTCTGCGCTGGTGAGACAAAGCCCGGCATTGGGTTCCTCCACCCAACATACTATATTGATATAGCGTGTTGGGTGGCTTTAAAGAAGCGTGAAGATGCTATTATTTGTTAAATGCATTGAAACATCATCATGTTACATAAATGTATTATCACCTACACCAAAGATTCCCAAATTATTATAGCATTGTCTAAAAGGATCGGATATGTGAGTGTATAAATGTATTTAGTAAAGATGTATCTTAAAAATATATCGAATGTAATTTATTCTATTTACTTATCTTTTTTAATTTAGTCATCTACAATTACGACATGATCTTGAGCAAGGCTGAACAACATATTATCTTGTTTAATGTAAAAACAATAGCTTAGTCAAGGTCTAGCCTTCACGAGTCACATGTCGCAAGGTTACGGCCAGGGATTAACTTTCATACAGTTACACGTTTTGTAGCAGTGTAAATGAACAAAAGAATCCCTTGAAAGTACGTAGTTAAGAAACCGTTTTAGTGCTTCGTGTAAATCTAAATATAGCCTTATCGTATTACGCTTATAGGTTTTCATCGTTAAATTCACTTTAGATTAGTACTAATAAGTTAACCGCAACGACGAAACACGTTTGACTAGTTATAAGATACAGTCCGTATACTATTCAATTAGTAATGTAGAAAGGGATACTCTTCAGGTTTTCAAACCTTATTAAAATATTTACAAAATGTAATATTTATGTAGTTTTATAAAATAGTATTTGTAATTAATAAAATCATTTATGGTTTACCAATAAATGTTTATAGGTTTATAGAGATTAAAGGAAATTCATATTAAATTTCACTACCAACTGAAAATTAAAGTCGAAATAGCTTACCCAATTATATTATCAGCAAACTGTACCTGCTTACTTTGCTTTCGATTCTAAAAGGCGCACCCATTTACTAAAACTATTATAGTGGCCGATAGCATTGGCTGTGATACACGTTATACGTATAGTATAAAATATACCCCATTATGTAAGCAGGAACCGTGGTTCAATGGTAACATTCATAAAATCACACAAATTGTACACGTCCATTTCATTGGGTTATTGAGGTAATCGGTTATTTTTACTATGACGAATATATTTCCGTAATACGTGAACAACATTTTTCATGCATATAACGCCACACGCCTAAATTTGAATGAGGAAGCTAATGTGTTTATATCGATTATTTTATCGATATTTGTTGACCCTAATGAGAGCTATTTAGTGTGGATTCACAATCGCATTATATTTGGAAAATATTAATAATTATGTAATGATTTTTTTTAAGAATAACAAATTACGTACAATTACTGCCCTCGGACGTGTTTGTATTTTAATTTTGTGTATTTAAATATTGTATTATGTTTAATTTTTACTTCGTACGCTTTTAAGTTGTTTTCATTTTTCATTTTTGATATGTAATAAGTTACATAAATAAAATCGTGTTGAAGTCTAAATATCTCTACAAAATATAGAAGGACTTTTATACCAAAGTACCTAATATACTTATTCTGTCAATGTGAGAGTGATTATTGAAGTATTTTGACTATTAAGGAAAGAAAAAAGATGAGTATGAAAGTTTCTCATGTAATTTATTCACTTTTTATTGAAAAATAATTTTATCAACTTTAAGACGCATAAGGGACTAATGACTCAAAAAAAGACATAAATAAATTAAAATCTAATGTCATTTTCATCCATTAATAATGACTTATAAGCAAAATTAAAAAAATAAACTACCTACACATATATTGTAAGCGATAATTAAAAAATACTGAATCTAATGTTATCTTAATAGCTTATTCTAGACATTTTTATTACAATAAATATATATTTCATTAAATATCAATCTTCTGTATAAACATCGTGACTATCTTCAAAGAAGCACAATAATATTTGCATCATTGAGTTTTTGCAGAAAAACAGCGATATATTACCGTTAGACACATTAGAGCAGCTGGATCAAGCGCGAAACGTTAAGTAGTGTTAGACAGTCAATAGTGATAATATGTTAATTAGAAAAAGTTCAATGTCATATTTTTATCTGTATTTTATGTTATATGGATTTAACTGTGAATTAGATGTAGCCATTTCTATTAATATTGAACAACAGAATATTTTATTGGCCAATTAACTATCCTATTTTGTTAACTAAAAAAAAGACTGTAGTCTCTAATTTTTTATAGTGTTAGATTCTTTTGGCCGATTCATGTCATGTTATCGTTTGAAATAAAAAATAAAAAAAAAATTAAACATGACATTTCTATAGAAGCACCTTTTCAAATATATAAATAAGTGTTATGTAAATAAGTGATCAAAACTTGTCATTAATCTGAGATTGAAAATGAATTATATATTAATTATCAATTGAAATAAATCATAAATACTTGCAATTAATTTTTATATTAGTTAAATTAATATTCAACAGAACATACCACAATACGATATTTAAAACAAATACAATAACAAATGAACAACGAGAAACAATCTCATGTTTTTAAAATCGTAACTTAATATCTATGAAGAAACAAAACTGTTACGTGACTGCGGAGAAGCATAGAAATGAAATAAATCAATTTTTTCTGCTTTAGCACCATGGTCGGTTATAATTAAATGGTATTAGGTTTTGCCTTTTATCGTGAAAAAGAAAGTAGTACTTTCTAGTTATGGCGGTAACGAAGTATCGGCTGATGCTGCAATTATTTTGAAGACAGCCAATTTTGTCAATAACACCGTTCTTTTGATCTGGTTTGTATTACACTTTATTTGTGAACCATTGATAATGGATTCATTTTGCTTTAAAGCATATTGAATTACAAATGAATAGATTTAGTTATTTTGATACGTGAGTATTTTTTATTGTATTTAATTTGGTGTCTACATTTATTTCATTTCTTTTTTTATTAAACACTGCATTAAAATTAATTTGAAAATTAATTAGCTTTTTAAGGGTTACAAGTAATTTTTAATGTATTTAATATACATAAAACTACCAGCGTTGTAGCAAGCTACTAATAATAGTACGAGTGCTTCAAGGTTGCGGTTTCAGTTGCACGTGAGTATATGCATACTTTAAAACTTAAACAAGTTTAGTATACTTGCTGTTTTTTGATGTCCAGACCTCTTCGAGATTAAAATACGCTAAAATTGGAATTGAAAAATTATTTAGTTTTAATTAAGTTATATAAATGTATATTTTTAATTATTTTTACATTTCAATGATATAAATTATATAAAAAAATTTATAAAATATTTTGTTGTGCTAGAAAGTTACAGTCACTTTTTGAAAAGATACTTTAAATTTTTAGCAGCTTAAATCTTAAAACATATAGATTTTAACTACAAAGTATAGCACGGTTTACAGTTAAAATTTATAGGTCAATTTATATATATATGTCTCCTCTTGTGGTACAACAGACGCATTTACTTTGCAGAGGTCCGGCTATATTAAGGCCGCATAGTATGAATTCACTTAACCGGTTCAAAAGCAAATCTGCACGTAATCTTATTATAAATAGTATTAAAAATATATTTTTATGCATATAGATGTATCTTTATTGGTTAAAGGAGATTTTACTTTTTTATTTTCATCCATTTTAAACATACTTAAAAAAATCCTATTCTCTTCATTGTATAATTTTTATTATAATTTTTTTTTCAACAACAAATTATAGCAACCAGTTACCCAAGGTAAGACAAGGTAAGACGATACATTGACCCTGTACTCTAAACGTTACAGCCATACTCAGGTTAAGGGATTATTTTATAGGGCTTCATGTTTAAAACACGTCATATTGTTAACGTCATTTGTAAGAATTTCTTTTCTTAATATAATAAATTAACTTATTACAATTGAATCGGTGAGTGCAGAAACAGCGTCAGTCACAAAAAATGCAAAAATTCGTAGTCGAATTAAACTAGCTTAGAAAGACAAGATGCGCGTTGTTTGTCTCCCTCCTGCAAAATTTTAAAATCCGGACTACTTTACTATCTTTTTTACATAATTTAAATACGTTTCCCTATGAGGTATACAAAGGGCGACTAGATATTTTTTTTAATGTGTTCGCAATTAAATGTGGATTAAAAGAGTAAACAATATATAGGAATTTTTAACAAACTCCAAAAAGTGATTAGTTCACGAGTAGCAACAACATATAACATTTACCTACATTAAATAAACCCAATTATCATATTTATATTATCACATCTACTAAGAACAAGGGTGAGTAGCTGGTACATAAAAGCACTTATTAATATAAAGAAAGTGAGAAACTTGTATAAGCATACGAATAAAACATAATATTTAAATTTATAATGCATTTTGTTGTGGATAAATAGCGGCACTACACCAATATATATCAAGCTTTTACTCAATCGTACTAGTACATGTGACTAGTAATCGTAAAAGTACATGTATTAAATAATAATTGTACGTCACTCGAGTGCCGTCTAATATAACTGTAATGGCAGTATTCTACAGTATATGTATTGAACAACTTGACAGACTCTCATTGAAGTATACCAATCATTATGCCAGTCATCTAGTTAATCAACATTCTATGCTATGTGTTACAAAGCTGACATTGTAAAGTTTGATGTTCAATAAAATATATTAAAATCATAATAAATACTAGTTGATACTCGCTACTCCTTTTGCATGGACTGTATGACCCTTTCCATTTACTTGAATTGAAAACAATTTAAAAAAAAATAAGTTTTTTTAAGAGGGGACCGGACCCCAAGACCGTCAACTAACCATTACGTTGAATAACATTTACTATGATGACATTTTCTAATATAGGGTGTCCCAAAATTAACGCAAGATTTGAATTAAATAGAAAATGCCATTTTAGTCTTTTAATAGCGAATGAATAATGAATATAATAGCAAATGGCTAGATATTCACTTTTTCTTATTTTTTTATATATTAACTGTTCTGAAATGGTTCTACATTAAGTTTACCTTCAGTCAATTTTCTTCAGTCAATTTTCTAGAAAAAAGCTACATCGCTCTGGCCGTTCTCGAGTGTTGAGCTTAGTAATATATTTCGCGATTCATTTTTAGATAGATAAATTAAACATCGATGATGTAGTTAAATTTCCATTGTATCTTTATTATTTTAATGTGAAGTCTAAAGTAGCTATTTTTAGATTTTACTTATTACATATAATGAATTAGAATTTTCTTATAATCCTTAAAATCTCAGAACAAATAGAATTCATAAACTTCCTTTGTATACTGTAGTACTATCAAAATCTTAATAAGCACGAAAACGTTTATCGTATTTGTTTCTGTGATAGTAGCCAATTACAAGGCTATGGCAAAAAATTAAAAAGGCCAATCTTAATTATGATCACAGTAAATACTGAGAATTCTATATCCCTTGTATCTAAACGTTGACATGACAAACAATAGTCAGACTAAGCGACAGGGCGTGAGATTCTTATATCATTAACATAAAATTACGTACATGAGAAATACATTGACCCCTTAAGCTTCGATAGATATCTATGAAAGGCATTCTGAATTCCTTCAAATTAATTACAGGTGCTAGTCGTAATCTAGATACAGAATATTGTGTTGTTGAGATTGAGAATACTGTGTTGTTATTATGTGAGGGAACAATAGCGTCAGCGTCGGGTTGTCGGTTAAAACGTGGTTATAGACACGTAATTAGACACTACGACTGCGGTATAAAGTTGCTAATTTCATATCGAGTCGTATACCGTGTCGTACACTTGTTTACATATTTGTCATTAATATCGAGGAAACGAATGCAAACGTGTTCATGCTCGAATAAACGAAACCAGTTCCTGAATTTGTTGGAGGTCGAACCAAGTGACCGATATTTGCTAAACGAAGTTACTTCTCTTTATACTTATTTTAAACTTATTATATTATCAAGATATATAAAGTACTAGCTTTTCGCCCGCGGCTTCGCCCGCGTGGAATTTGGTTATATCGCGCGACATGGTAAGGAGTAGGTTAAAGTCTTTCCCAAGGTCTAGACTAATTGTCAAAAATGGTTAAGTGGTTTAGGTGTGAAAGTTGTAAACAGTTAAATAATCTTACATGATTTTATGTTTGACAATAAGGAACTTCCATACAAACTTTCATCCTCTATTTCAACCCCTTCTACTATTTTTTTCGCAATAAAAAGTATCCTATGTCCTTTCCCAAGTTCAGTTCTATCTTCATACCGAATTTTATCAAAATCGGTTCAGCGGCCTTGAAAGCGTAACAGACAGACAGACAGACAGAGTTACTTTCGCATTTATAATATTAGTAAGGATAACAATTAAAGTTTATATAATTTTTACATTTATGCTTATGTATAATGCTTTTATTCCCTGTCTAGGACCCACTTATTTCTTTGTTTCCATTTTTATTTTATTTTTTTAAATATTTATTAAAATATTAATTTTATCATGTCAATATTTATCGTTTGATCATAGTGTGTGGAGGAACCATACAGTTACAATGCATTTTCATCAAAGCAATTTTCCTTCCTTATAGTATCATACTTGTATAAAAACTATGACATTCAATTATTCCTTATTAGCTGTTTTAACAGCTAGTTAAGTATACAATATGAATACATTCACATAAACAAACCAAAGACTAAAATACTTTATACAAATGCTGATAGAATCGTATGTACTAGTCATAACATATATTTATATAAAATATTCTTTAAACGTCTAATTATAGTTTTGGTGATAAAAGTTTCAAATTAGTAAATTGGAAAATATTTTAGATAAGCTTGTATTCTTCTGCATAATAAACTACAAAATACAATCATCAGAGAAACTAATTGATTCGTCATAAAGTCCTTTTTATGTATTATTTATGGGTACATACATACAAACAATTGGCATCCGAGGCTGGAAGCAGCGAGCCAAGAACCGTTCCGGTTGGAGAGATATTCTGGATCAGGCCAAGGACCACCCTGGGCTGTAGCGCCATAGATGATGATGATGACATACATACAAATGGGAAATAAGTATGGTATTAAAAATAAAATAATTCAATATTTTAATTAGTTTATAAAAATAAAGATACTAAGACCCTATATCATGTTAAAAAGCAATGACTAATTAGTAGATGTTGTTATAGTTTCGTGATATAAACAGTGAAAGTGTCGCCGTCGTCGTCTATCCGTCCGTCGCGAGTGTTTCGCATGAAAATATTTTAATGCCACCATTACGTTGTATTCTGAGTAATTATGATCAATGTCATAATTTAATCTGTTTGAATATACACTAGTTACCAGCGATTTTAATTTGATTTATTTAGGAAAAATAACGAAGCCGATGACATGACATTACATAAATGTAACGTTAAAAATTACTAGGCCGTGAAAATTTATTTAAAGATACCACATTTTCAACACGCTTTTTTAGCATATTAAATAATTTTGGAATTATTTTTATTTATACTATTTTCATGATTAATTAATATTATGTTAATTTATGGAAAATAACGAATACTCTAACAATTCAGACGATGGAGTTACTGAGAGTCAGCTCACTGAAGATATCTTTATAAGTTGAAGTGAGATATGTTGCTATATTGCAATGGTCAGAACAGGTTTAAGTGAGCCTGCCATATGGAAGTCCTGGCGACGTACAAATATGATCAAACGATCCAACAAAACTTATTCTCGAGATCACACACAGACAGTTCAATGTGCACAAGTTGAATATTTTTATAATTTTATTAGGTGTTTGTAAATTTGCATTAATATAACAAAAATTATGACTTCCGAGAACAAATATGCATAATCTTCTTACTTTCTTTTTTCAGAATCAACATTACAAAATGATATTTTTATGGTTTAGTTATTTTATAAAGTAAATACACTTATTAGTAACGTAATTACACTACAAAAGCGCAAATCCTGCAATTCATGTTGCTGTTACGCGATGCCAATGTATGTAGATCTACAAAGGTGACACCAATTTGACACTTGTGTAAAAATGTCAATAAAAGTGTATTATGTCATCGTAGTAACATTACCGATACCACATTCTCGTACTTGCCGTACGTTCACTCGCTCTCGATTTCAGCATTTGTAATGTATGTCAGTATGTACTTAATGATACAGATATGTCTACTCTAGGTAGATACCTGTTTTATCAATTAATTTGGATTGATTTGTAGAATATTTATGTTTATTTTTATTATTAGGTATATGTATTATACTCGTATAAATGCAGCTGATGTTTTTATAACAATAAGTTGTATATATACAAACCCAGTTGTAGCCCAATTAGAGTTATAGCCTCATATATTAATTATTATTGTAATTTAAGTTGTTATACTGTAAATTAACAGTTTAAATAATTATAGTACATTTTATTTTGGAAGGGCGGAATCTCCTAATACAGGTACTATATGCTTAAAAGGAGATTTCTACCACAAATTTCTGTTTTTGTAAAAATTCTGTTTTAAACAAATAAAGTTATTATTATTATTATTATTATATAGCAATGAAAATTATTTTATTCATTATGTTAACGTTATGTTTTATTCGTTTTGCTTATTAATGATGTTAGTAATCCATTAAACGGAATTTTCCATATTTAAAATCATGCATACCAGATATATTAAAATCATGCATACCAGGATTATGAACAATACCAAAAAATATGATTTTCGTTTAATATATTTGATATTTTTTTTTAATTTTAGAAAACAAATTTTAGAAAATGAGTTTCAAAAAATCTTTTTTTTATAATAATTGAGAAATTAAAATCACACTCTGATCTTCCCAATAGTGTATGCACATCTGTCATATTTCTGATATATCAGACACTAAAGACAATTACAAACTAATTAATTTTTATTTATATCTTTGTATTTCGAAAATATACCGTCATGCTGATTCTACAAGATAATTTAATTAGATTCTCACGCTTCTAAAATAAATAAAATGAATATTGATCGAATAAAAAATGGTTTTAAAGTAATTTAAATTATTTGTATGTATTTTGTTACAAGAATTAAAATGTAGTAATAAAGGAACAATGTTGTGTGTAATATACTGTCTAGATGACTTGTTGTTGACTAAATTTCCATTTTTTACGTTTTGTACATACAGTAGTGTACCCATAGAATCCGTAGTGCCGTATGTCGTGTTGAGTAATAAATAAAGAAGAAACCTATTTCAAATAGAAATATTCTCCCTAATGGAATTCGCAATACCGTCGTCAGGATGATGAAATTTCAAGTAATTTGTAGTTGAGTATTGGCTATATTCAGTTTCAAACTAATGTACGTCTTTATTAACGGTTGATAGAATATGATAATCATAAAACCATCCTAATTACATCGCGTAGTCGTATTAAGTATTCCATGACTATCATTCATATAACGGTACCTACGGCGTTCCATTATAGGATAGAAATTATCATTTATATATCCTTATAATAAATCTGTGTATGCTACAGTTATTTATGCTTAAAAAATGTATAGTATTGCATTCAAAAGTATGCTTTTAAAATTTGATTCTTATGTGTTAAGGTTGTTTTTTAAGTTTAAATAAAAAAAAAGTACTTATTTATTAAAGTACAAGTTTCAATTAAAAATCATTGCTACGTCTATTAATATTATTGTTATACGCCCACATCGTCCAGAGGAACCTAGGGCTAAGACACTCCGTTCCCCACTTTCCGCCGAATTGCATTATTATAGGCATTGCATGCTGAATGGCGGAACTCAACGCCGCGCTTTGCCTTGTTACCAAACCCAGGAAATGAAAAATTCCGTTTCCTGAAGTGGGAATCGAACCCACAAACTGTCGCGTTTACAGTCGCACGCTTGTGCCTCTGCGCCACTGATACTATAATTGAAATTACTAAATATATAATATTTATATATTTAGTAATTTCAATTATATTCGCTTCTCCGCTTTCTGGTATGGTAAAATGTGGCGTATTCTGGAGGAAAGTGGAGAGTATAATGTTTTGTAATTAGATTCTGTCTACGTAACCTGCATAGCGGGAAAATGTGTGAAACTATTTGTTTATATAAACACCCAAGCCTATAGTAACAAATTAATACCCATTAAATGGCACACATTAATATGAATACATACCGGACGTAAAACGGAATTGCATGATAATTAACTATTTATCTTAATATGTATGTATGAATTCATGAGAAGTGTTTAAGATTTACGCATATAAATTTTATAGCTGTAATTTCATATTAATAAGAACTTTTGATTTGATTTTCGTACCATTTTATTTTAAATATTTTTACTACTTACTATTACTATTTATAATTGATATCATAATTTTGCAAATACATATTATACTGAGAATACAAATAATTAGTATATTTTTCACCTTCACACATTTATCCTGTGTTATAAAGCTTAAGCAAATAAAATCTAATGTAATAAAACTTTTGCTTACGTACTTATTTATTCTAATTCTCACAAAAACATCTCAGATTAGTCTTTACGTTGTCTCAGGAATCACTACCGGGTTTTAGTAAAATCTCTCGCTTTTATACGATTAAATTAACGTATTTATCATAATTATTCATAGGTTCTCTCTTCACTTTTTTACCCAATATAGATAACATAACATGTTGGGTAACGGCAACTAACGCTGGGCTTCGTCTGAAAAAAAATCTTATAACTTCCAGTCAGACAGTATATAATTTCATTATAATATCAATAGTCTTTAAAGACCTACCTAATGTAATATTAAACGTCAAAATTACAATATTTTCAAAATTTTTAAGAAGTCACAGACACTATTCGTAGTCAAGGAATCCTCCTGTTAAGTGTATAATGCCTAGTCATGATTATTACATAAATGTTTCGACAATGTTAATTGATCGTTTATGTCGTATATTAGTCACTCAATATAACCAATTATAATAAACATATGCTACGTAATATTTTTAGTATGCTTAGGCTTAGTGCGTATGAATAACTATTACTTTTATTATTGTAAAGCTCCTATAGTTATATGATTATAAAAAAAAGAATGATTTTTTTTTAGTGTCACACTATATCCCGCATGTAGCAGGGTAGATAGAGGAAACCTAGTGTGTTAAGACACTCCGTTTCCCACTTTCCGCCGAATTGAGGCATTGCGTGCTGAGTGGCGGAACTCAACACCGCGCTTTGCTTTGTTACCAAACCCAGGTAACAAGGAAATTAAAATACTAAACTTTTACATTTCCTGGAGTGGGAATCGAACCCACAACCTGTTTCTCTCTCGTTTACAATCGCACGCTTGTGCCGCTGCGCTACGACAGGCGGCATTGATAAGCGCAGATTAGTGATATAACATAAAATCCTTATCGCAAGCGTTGCTCAACTATAAAAATGTATTGTTTTAATATATATGTTTTCGTTTTTTTTTACAGATGTAATCAATGTGAACCATGCGTAGCGATATGGCGTATCGGGGGCTCTCACAGCACGTGGAGCTTGACCGGGCGGCTGATCCCCGGGACAGGTTTAACTTACAGGAACTCATAGGTGAAGGGACTTATGGCGAAGTTTACTGTGCTAAAGATAAGAAGACGAGCAAACGAGTTGCTATTAAGGTGACCTTTTGTTTGTTTCTATTTTCTAATCTCCAAAGGAGAAAAAATAACAGTATCTTAAAATTGAATCGAATTATTTGTTATTTACCTATTTTTTTTAATATTTTAAAAGCGAAAATATATTACTCTATATACTTATAGTACTTAGAAATAATTAATTTAATGAACCCTATTCATATCGTGTCACTTAAATTCACGTCACCTCTATTTGTCTGTATATGGGAGGTATTGTTAGCGTATGGTTTGTAATGGATTGTATAGATTTTATCTCAAAAGCCGGTATCGGTGTCAAGGCCGCTTTACCATGTACTGTGATGAATAGCACCTTTTATACCCAGTGGCTATAATTGGTTTTATATTTAGACTGTGAATAACCATGATAGACATTTTAAATGATTAGTTAAATACATACGTACATAAATAATAGGTTTTATTAATATAAACTATCTTTACGCCTGTCGTGGCGCAGAGACACAAGCGTGCGATTGTAAACGCGACAAGTTGCGGGTTGGATTCCCACTCCAGAAAATGAAAATCATAACACTAGGTTCTCAGGTTCCCTCCGCCTACCCTGGTATATGGGATACAGTGTGAAGCTAAAAAAAGAATAAAAAATAAAACTGTCTTTAAAATCCACATAATCCAACATAAGTCAAACATAAGGTATTTCTTACAATTTCAGATATTAGAAAACATTGCTGAAAATATAGAAGAAATAGAAGAAGAATTTCTCGTATTCCGTGATTTGTCAAGTCATCCCAACATTCCAGAATTTTTCGGTCTTTTTTTAAAACGGGGAGTATCTGCTGAAGATGACCAAATATGGTTTGTTATGGAGGTTTGTATTATATTTCTAAATTTTATAATAAGATTATTAATACGGGAAATTTAAAATATCGAATTAAAAGCGCTTCATGTAACGATAATTATTTTATATAGGTATGATTAATTAAACCAATGAATAAAATTTTAGTTAGCTTGAAAAATTGAAAGACAAGGTTCATCAATTCTTAATTTCATTTAATTTTACAGCTTTGTACGGGAGGGTCTGTAACAGATTTAGGAGCAAGCATGCGAGCTAGGGGAAATAATTTAACCGAACCACAACTTGCCTATGTTCTCCGTGGAACGGTTCGGGCGCTGACTCATCTTCACTCTCACAGATGTATGCATCGTGATGTCAAAGGCCATAATATTTTACTGACTGAAAATGCTGAAGTAAAACTTGTTGATTTTGGAGTATCATCTCATCTGGCAGCTACAATTGCACGACGAAATACATCTGTTGGTACACCGTACTGGATGGCTCCGGAGGTGAATATATAATATATATACTTTATTATTTACATAAATTTAAAGTAATTACTTTATAACCCTTCTATTTATTAAAGGTGATTGCTTGTGAGCAGCAGCTGGACCAATCATACGATTGTAGATGTGACGTGTGGTCAGTTGGAATTACAGCAATAGAATTAGCCGAAGGAGAACCTCCATTGTCTGGGTTACATCCAATGAGAGCCTTGTTCCAAATACCTCGGAATCCACCACCATCGTTATCACATCCTGAGCTTTTTTCACCACAGTTAACAGATTTTATATCAGAATGTTTAGTAAAAGATATGAACCAAAGGCCTTTCGCAAGAGAACTTATGGAACATCCCTTACTATTAGCAGTAAATAGCTTTGAAGAAAAAGTAAGTTCGTCATTCATTTATGTTATTATGTCATTTAATAAGCTTACTACTAGTATTTATTTTTTTTAGATTCGTAAAGAACTTCGCGCGGAGATAAAACGACAGAGAGCAGAAGGCCGAAGTTGTCGTGCACCAGAAGCCACCACTAAAAGGGGAAAATTAAAATCCCATCGAAAGGCAAAAGCAGAAAAAATGTACACAGATGATTTAGCTACTCTAGAAACTTTAACAGAAGACGCAATAGTTGAGCAACTACAAAAAAGATACGTGCAAAATCAAATTTATACTTATATTGGTGATATTTTAGTTGCAGTTAATCCATTTACTGATATAGGAATATACACCACCAAGGTAAGTACATATATTTATCAAGTTATTTTTAGTCCGAACCTGTACTTACTGTTTAACTTCGAAAAAAGTAATTTGGTATTTAACGACAGTCACTTTTAATTTTTAACGTATAATGTATATAACAAAAAATCACATATATGTAAAATATAAAAATGAATTATTGAAATTATTTTATTATAATATTACTATGAAATAATTAATAAAAAAAAATAACAATATTTGTAGACACAACAATTATACCAAGGTCGCTGTCGTTCTGATAATCCACCGCATATCTATGCGGTAGCAGATGCTGCTCACCAAGCGTTAATGCACCAAAAGCAAAACCAGGCTATTGTTATATCAGGTGAAAGTGGAGCCGGAAAAACCGAGTCAGCCAACCTTCTTCTGAAACAGTTTGCATTCCTATCAAAAGTTCGTATTTAACACGTTAATAAAATTATTGTTAAAACAATTATATAGGGATTACCTAATTAAAAAGTTATTGAAATTATTTTTAGACACAACATGGCAACTTGGAAGACAAAATTCTACAAGTTAATCCTATCATGGAAGCATTCGGAAATGCTCGGACTGGAATAAATGCAAATAGTTCGCGATTCGGAAAATATTTAGACTTGTCAATCATGAAAGTGGGTAGAATTTCAGGTGCTCGAATATCTGTTTATCTTTTGGAGCAATCAAGAGTTGTTCATCAGGCATTGTAAGTGTATTTTATTTTTCTATATTCTTCGGGTTCATTAAATTATAGCATCATTGCGATCATAATGGTTAGTTTTCTTGGGTATAAAAAAGATTGACAAACAAGCAAAAGAAGTCATATAGCCGCACTTGGAAATTGGAATTAACCTAACATTCAAATTTGTATCGAGCAAATGTAGATACATGTGGATGTGGTATTTAACGATAGTTAACTGCCAATTGAAGTTCCCGAGTACACATCTATGCATAATGATATTTTAAGCGGTCGGAACGTTACTGTATCATTAATGACAGTCGTAATGAGCATTCTGTTATCTTTGTAACTATATGTATGTAGATCTATCTAAATACTAGTATAATCATACAGTAAATTTTATTTGATGAGCGATTACTGGTGAAATCCAAGTAAAAATGGCAAGAGCAAAGAAACATATTTGTACAAACTTAAAATTCTATTTTAGGGGCGAAAGTAATTTCCACGTCTTTTATTATCTCTACGATGGACTGGAGAGCGAGGGTCGGTGGAGAAAATATTATTTAGACGAACAACTAAAGTCCAGACATCGTTATTTACAACCGCTTTCAGTAGTTCACCGGGAACATAACGTGCATCGATGGAGACAACTTAACCAAGCTTTTAAGGTAATATTTTCCCCAAGACTCGAAAGAGCAACTTTACACTAGTCTCACCAACGTGTAATATTTCAGCAAATGGAAAAAGTATGTTACTATTTAAATTAGATGATATATAAAAGTGAAAAAAAAATATTATCATCATAATTATTGTATCATTTCCAGGTGGTGGGTTTTCAAGATGAAGAGGTAGTAATTATATATAGAATGTTGACTGCTATCTTACATCTTGGCGATATAGAATTTGCAGAAACAGCTGGGGATCACAATACAGATAATAGAGCAACAGTAATAGACACAGCACCATTACACAGAGGTAATTTTCATGCATTTCAAAAATCATTCTTCTTTTCCTCAATGTCATAATTTACAGGGTTAACAAGAACAAAAATAGTAATATACTTTGCTTTCTATCATTGTAAATAATTTTGGTAGAAATTAAATGTTAGATATGAGTTTTTACTCTTGCTAATCTTATAAAATTGTGCTATAAAAAGAATTAGTTTTATAATTGTGTTTTTATATTCTTTAGCATCCTGTTTACTGGGTGTGGAAACAAATGATCTAAGAGAATGCTTAACAAGCAGTAGCGTAGTTACTAAGGGAGAAACAATCGCCCGACACAGTTCGCCTACTGAGGCCGCAGTAGCCAGGGACGCAACCGCCAGAGGAATTTATGCAAGAGCTTTCGATAGAATTGTAGAAAGAATTAATGCACTACTGTGTCAAAACAAACCTCATAGGTCTGTGAATATTTAGAAAATTGTTTATAAAATAAATTGCCTTTAAAATCATAATATAAACTTAAAATTTTCTTTTTTACAGCGATCAGTTATCGATTGGAATCTTAGATATTTTTGGATTCGAAAATTTTGCTAGGAACTCTTTTGAACAATTATGCATAAATATTGCAAATGAGCAGATTCAGTATTACTTTAATCAACATATTTTTACGTGGGAACAACAAGAGTACATGGCTGAAGGCGTACCTGTAGATCTTGTGGAGTTTTCTGATAACAGACCAGTATTAGACATGCTTCTGTCACGACCAATGGGCTTATTAGCTTTACTTGATGAAGAAAGCCGATTTCCTCGATCCAATGACAGGAGTCTCATTGGTTAGATTATTATTTTATAGTGCTACATTATAAAAACAATTTTTAACCATTAACTAATAAAAACATCTGTTTTTCAAAATATATATGTAATTGATTGATTTTTTCCAGAGAAATTTCACAGAAATATAAAGAGTAAATATTATGTTCGACCCAAATCTGATGCTATATGTTTTGCAATTCATCACTTTGCCGGACGAGTTGTTTACCAAGCAGATGGTTTTCTAGAAAAAAATCGTAACTTCTTACCTCCAGAAGTTGTTCAACTAATGAGACAGAGTCAATATGATATCATAAGATTTTTGTTCCAATGTCCTATCACTAAAACCGGCAATTTATTTTCTGCTTTACATGGGGAAATTGAAGTGCGAAGCTTGGAAAGTCCAATATCAAACGATTTTCGGGTACTTTGTAGTCTTTTTTATATATTTGAATTATACACCTACCACACAGTATGGCTTCCAGCTAGTAGTAAATTTATTGAAATTTTAATAGTCAATCCTTAGTAAAAAGTTAAAGTTTTATATACTAAATACAAGTTTTTTACATGTTAAGGGATATGTTTTAAATTAGTTATATTTTGAAACATTTTTTAGAGAATTTCAATCGCTTTCACATAATAATTCTTTTTGATATATTATTAAATTAATAAAATGACCAAGAAAATAATTAAGTGTTTTTATAGGATCGCTTCAATAGCCGAGGACTAGCGTCGCAATCACGAGCTCAGCAAACTGTTTCAACATATTTCCGTTATTCATTAATGGAGTTACTTCAAAAGATGGTCAGCGGTACACCGCAGTTCGTAAGATGTTTAAAACCAAATGATTCTCGTTCGCCGAAACATTTTGATGCAGCTAAAATTTTGAAACAATTACGGTATACTGGAGTTTTGGAAACTATCAGAATAAGACAAAACGGATTTTCTCATCGCCTCGCCTTCGATGAATTTATTAAAAGGTAATAAAAATAACTAATTTACCCGTGTGTTGCTATATATTTGTACAATTTATTTTAAAATTTTATGTTTTTGGTTCAGATATAGTTTCTTAGCGTTCAGTTATGATGAAGAGGTAAAACCAAATCGAGACTCCTGTCGTCTTCTATTGTTGCGATTGAAAATGGACGGATGGGCACTTGGTAAATCTAAAGTATTTCTCAAATACTATCATGTAGAAGTGCTCTCACGAATATACGAAGAACAGGTGAGATATAATTTTATAAAAAAAACCGCAATTCACTCCTTAAGAAATAAAATAAAAATCTGAAGCTTAAAATTATTATTTCTCTGGGTTTCATTAAAACTTTAATTTTATATTATTATTTTACTTCAACGCAGACTAAGCATGATAGATATGATATTAAAATAAAAAAATGCCTTGAATTACGTTATTACATTCTTATTGCACTTACAACACAGCTCAAAAAATATATAACTTACTATTGTTTCAGGTAAGAAAAATAGTAATAGTCCAAGCACGTGTAAGAGGTTGGCTAGCCCGAAACTACTATATGAGA
The DNA here is from genome assembly GCA_033558755.1 of Philaethria dido. NCBI lineage: Eukaryota > Metazoa > Arthropoda > Insecta > Lepidoptera > Nymphalidae > Philaethria > Philaethria dido. The sequence goes on from JAKGSA010000136.1 coordinate 3,560,455, forward strand.
TTAAAAGCCCAAATGGCTATCTCCGTTTTAACATTACAACGACATGTTCGAGGCTGGTTAACGAGAAAACGACTTCAAGAGCGTCAAAAGCAACTTGCTAGAGAATTCCAAAAGGGCCAGATAGAAAAGGAAAACCAAAGGAAACAACAACGAGCAGGTATGCTTTAACTCAATATTTATTATGAAATAGATAAAGAAATAAATGTAGTAGATGGACGGACGGTTATTAGAGAACGGAGTGACTTAACACTTCCTCACAAGAATGCGAAAAATGAGTAATAAGAAAAAAAACGATGTATGCACATAGTTATCTACGTACAAACAAAGTTTGTATAATTTATTAATGTCATGATGTTAGTTTGAAAACAAGAATTTCTCACTTTTATTATTTTACATTGTTCCTACTTATTATTTTCGAGTATACAATAAAGATCTATTATTATTATGAATATAATTACTTCACAGGTGTTCCAATTAAAGGAAATATAATTTCCAAAATTCTAAGGCGGGATACAGATGATAGTGACAGCAACGACACACACTTTGGCAATAAAGAGAATGTTGATTCATCTGCTGCCGCTATAGTGATTCAGAGTCGTAAGTGTTGTGATTACTAATAAATTAATTATTATTTAAATTCACAAAAATTTTATAAATTTTGTTTTTCAATTGTTTTTTTTTTTTGTACTTAATTTAGAACTTGATTAAAATTACAATAAATTAATAAAAGAACTTGTTACACAAAATTTAAATTTAAAATATAGAACGCCATCTAGATAACTGAAGGTAAGTTATTATTAGGTGTTGTAATTGTTCGTATATCCAATTTTTATTGTTTGTTTCTGCTCATACCAGGTGACAGCAGTAAACAATTTATAATAAAATATTTGTAAATGTACTTGTAGCACAATTTTTGTTGACAGAGATGTCATTTCTTTTATAACTAGTTTAATGTTCTAAATTATGCTGTTTATTGGTAGTAAACAAATATAATACTTAAATGTGAATATATAATAGTAACACAAAATTATCCAAATCAGATGCTATGTGTTTTGCAATTCATAACTCTACTGGCCGAGTTGTTTAACAAGCAGATGGTTTTCTAGAAAAAAATCGTAATTTCTTACCTCCAGAAGTTGTTCAATTAATGAGACAAAGTCAATATGATATCATAAGATTTTTGTTTCATTGTCCTATCACTAAAACTGGCAATTTATTTTCTGCTTTACATGGAGAAATTGAAGTGCAAAATTTGGAAAGTCCAATTTCGGGTACTATGTAGTCTTTTTTGTATAACTTATTACATATAATTGAATACTGATCTTTCAAAATGATGTATGTAATTATATCTACTAATTGGAGCCATAAAAATAATATTTGCACTATAGTTAAACAGCATAACTATTTTAGTGAGGTCTGCCGCGGCGCACAGGAAAGAGCGTGCGACTGTAAACGCGACAGGTTGTGGGTTCGATTCCCACTCTAAGAAATGAAAATATTATATAATAATAATATAATATATAATATTTTCATTTCCTCGCTCTAGTAACAAGGCAAAGCGCGGCGTTGAGTTCCGCCACTCAGCACGCAATGCCTCAGTTCGGCGGAAAGTGGGAGAGAGAAATGTTAAAAGACTTTGCTATATGCGGGATACAGCGTGAAGCTAAAAAAAACTATTTTAGTGAAAGTCTAGTGTGATAAAAGCACTATTACAGATTACCGTGGTTACACAGCTCGGCGGAAGCTGGCCAAAGGGCGGGCGCCGCCGCCGCCGCAGCACTCGCCGCCCGCGCCGCCCTCGCAACAGCAGATCATGCAGCGCTACTCCGTACAAGAGCGAGCGGCACAACTGCAAAGTTTTGCTGATCAGGTATATAGTATATTATTGGCTTTATTTTCCGCTAATTAAAATATTTTTGGAACATGCATATTTTAAATAGATTATATATTCTTCTTCTTGATTTTTCATTAACATACGAGGTAAGGGATACGTTTGTATGAAAGGATACGTTATAATAAACTTTAAAAAAATCATAGGTGGCTACGGATACATAAAAAGATATTTTTGTATTTTGTCCAAAACATATTACAAATTCAATCCCATAGAGAGAACATGGTTGAACGTTTAAAATTCTGAATCTTAAGGCTCCGTAATATTGGGGTGATGCCAATCTGGTCAAATTTAACGTCACTAAGACCCAGGCGTGCGTATTCACCGCGAAAAAAAGGCAATTTGAATTGTCTTCCTCTTTCCAAAATGTATCGGTTCCGATAATAGACCATCTTGATCTTCTTGGTATAACTCTCTCATCGACTCTTAGCTTTGGTTCTTTTATTGAATCCAATTGGCTGCCAAGAAACTTGGAATCCTCTCTAAGGTGAGATAGTACTTTACACCTTAACATCTTTTTGCACTGTACGAAGCGCAAGTTAGATCGTGTATGGAATACTGCTCTCACTCACGGGACGGCTCTGCCAAGTATCAATTACAAGCTTTGGATTCGATTTAGAGACGTGCTAGGAAGTTAGTTGCTAACGAAACCCTCGTTGATACTCAGCTGCAGAGCATTAGTCATCGGCGTAGGGTTGCCTCATTGTCAGTTTTTTGCCGGATACATTTCGGGGAATGTGCCTCGGAATTGCATAACATAATTCACCCTGCCCCATTTCACTACCGGACTTCCAGGTTCAAGTTAGAGTCTACATTGTTTATTCGCACAGCGAAACTATGGAACTCATTACCAGCTACTGTTTTTCCTAAATCATACAATTTGGGGGTCTTCAAATCAAGAGTCAATAGGTTCTTTCGAGGCAAACGTGTATCATCGTAGACCGCATTAATGCTTACCATCAGGCTTTGATGCAGTCAAACGTTAGCCTATCAATCATAAAAAAAAAATGAAAAAAAATAACAAATATAATATTATATAACATGTTCCATCTAAAGCGTTGCGTTAAAAATCCTCAATAAAATAAAAATAGTAAAAAATATATTGACACTAAAATGATAACAATCGTGTTGTAGGTCCACGTCAAAAACCAAGAGGCGCATAAAAACCTTCGTCGGAATAAGCCAGGGATTCGGTTGAAAGATGTGAAGAAACCTCCAGAAGAATATCAACCACCACCTGGATTCAGTCTAGTTCCTTCTATCATAAGGGGCCAGTCATCGCAAGCAGAACAAGACGCTAGTAGACTTTCCAGGTACATTAAATTAATTGATATTTCATTTATAAATTAAAATTGTATAAATAAATTGTTTAATTTTTTTAAATATGTTAATATTAACCAGTGGTGTTACAAAATTATATTGTCTTGAGTCTATTAATTTTTTACCGCACCGTACCTATGTACGTATAAATTTATATGGCAATTAATCCTAGTTATGATACTTACTCTTTACTCGAAATATTTAGAATAAAATTGGTACTCATACTAATTGATAATCAGATAGCAAATGCTTTTTATAAGTAAGGGGAAGAATACGTGCATCCATCTTAAATCATTGATTTCTTTGATTGTAATAAAAATTAAATACCTTCTTAAGCAAAAATTAGCCCTTCATCTTCAATTAGCTTAATCGTAACCTTAGACTATTCTAGAAAAAAAAATGTTAGAATGTATATATTTTTTTTAACTTATGCTTGCCTCTGGATACGGCCAGTCCCTCACCTGAATTCTATGAAAGCGACACTATGCCATGGGATCAAATATTCCAGATAAAAGATATGTGTATAAGAAAAATAAGGTTTGTATTAAAATGTTTAGAGTAGCTTAACTTAGATAATTGTAAATCAACCTTATAATAAATTTTGTGTTATAAGAAATAAAAAACTTTCTTCATAATGACATTAAATATAATTATAATATATATATTTTTTAATATATTCACCATGTATTAATATATTTTACCAGTAATCATTAATTGAATCATTTATTTCATAGAAGTATACGCCATTACGTTATTAAGTCAAGGGCTAATTAATTTGATCAACGTAATCTATGTTTTTGTTAAATACATACCTAAAGCTAAAAATATTCGTTTATAAGCAGTATACACTGTACATTGATATTGTTTATGTATTTTATGCTATTAACTGCTTATATGTACTATAAATGTAATAATATTATACTTATATATTTAATTTCCAAATTTTGTTAAAGGTGAATATTGATATATATTTAATAAATTAAACATACATTTTCAGAGAACCAGACAATGAGAAGGAATACAACGAGGACAAACCCTTACAAAATAATCGCAACCGTCAAAATCTTCCGTGTAGTAGGCAGTGTAGTGGTCTAGTCAGGTATGATATCGAAAATAACATATTGTTTTACTGGCCATAAGAATGACTAATATTTAAAACAATGTCGCATGCAATTCAAAGTGGACTACTAAAAAAGGGGTATGGTGTCATTTTCCGTTTTTGTAACCTATTAATGTTTTTTTTTTAATAAGGCTCTCTTTAATGTTTTTCTTTATTTGTAGATAGTAATTAGTTTAACAAAATCATTAATTAAATATAGCAGTTTCACTCATGTAATATGTGGCTAGGCTCCAAGCTCTAAATTGTCATTCTCAAGCATTACAACTCATAAATAAAACAAATAAACCAACATATTGGTAATTTATTATTATTTTTATTGCAGTAACAAAATAATAGAGCTAGTTAAACAAACTCAGAAAACCGAAATCCCACCGCGTCCGGTTTATAACCCAGCGTACGATCCTGAGTCGGACCTTCGGAAGATACTTCGCAACTCACCAGAGATGCTCGCAACGCCCGTCTTCAGTTCAGACGACGATTACACGGATGGACCTTTTAGGTTTAAGCAGTTACTTCGACCAACATTAGGCCCCACAGAGAGTCTTCGAAAACGGAAAGTACGCAATTCCTCCGGCCGCAGTCCTTGGATGTCGGACAGTTCTCAGGACAGCAACAGTTCTAAAGAAGCACTCTATAATAAGCGACGTCCACAAATCAGCATGGGCGTTTATTATAATTAGCTTGATGTCACTGGTCAATGAACGAAAAATGTTGCAACAGTTTACTCGCGACTACAAACTATAGTCATGGTCATTGACTAAGTCTTAATATTGAATATTAGTAATTATAGAATGATTTTGCTGTGTGATATAAATTATCTGTAACCTTAGTCTGTAAGGTGTCTGTCTATCATTCATCGTGAATATATAGAGGCGTCTTTCTGATTATCATCATATGACTCACTCACTGAAAACATTTATTATGTATGAATATCCCCTTAAAAATACTAAAAAACAGGTTCCCCTTTTGCATAAAAATACTACCGTCCTGTTAAAACTCATAGTTTAATCTATATTTCTGCAGACATTTATCAGACATATTGATTTTTTTTTGTTCTCCAGCGGCTAGAATATAATATTAATAGTTTAGTGAAAAATAATATTCTTTTAAGTATCAACAATGTGATGAGTTTACCGCCATTATGTGTATAAATTAAAATAAATTGTTCATTCGATGTCACTGCGTCATACATCAGAAATTGCAGAAATAAATGAATACTGTTAGAACTTAAAATGATTACCACCTAACATATGTATAACATATGTATATCCTACATTAAGGATAAACGCAATATTTAGTATTTATAATCTTAGTTTAATTGTAACAATTACCAAAGTGTATATGTATTCTATGCATAAATATTCAATACATATAGTATTGAATGAGAAAATAAAATCGAGCGTAACGATAAATTATTATTAACTTGTAGAAAATTTCACAATATTTAGATCTCTTAAATTCTTATGACACCAAGATCTATTTATATTTAATATATTTTAACCGGTCATTTAATAATCCATGTTCGAAATCTATTTAAATTATACTTCTTAAGAAAATATTTGTATTCATAATTTCAAAAACAATATAATATTAGTGTAAATCATTGACAAATTGTGTGATAATGTGCCAATGATTATATTGTAAGATTTATGTTCATTTACTAAGAAAATAAAATTTCGCGAATTCTCTAATTTGTCTTTTTATTTCTGACCTAATAATATTTACTAGCTATCTAATACACATAATGAATGAAATTGAAATAGTAAAATTATACAATATAGATTATATAAAAATAAAAATACAACAAAGTAAATAGTTCCATATACATCAGTGGCTTCTCAAATCAAAACAAAATAAAACACGTAAAGCAGTAGTTTTTATATTCCCGCAAGAGTTCGTGTAAACACGCAATGTCACGTTTACGGTGCACGCCGCACGGGCGGCGGCGAGGCGGCGCGGCGTGGCGGCCGACGCGCCCGCGCAGTCGCGCCCGCGCCTGCCATGGCGGCCGCCGGCCTGCCCGATGTCGACATCCACCTTCCCCAGATAAAAACGCGTTCCATCGAGAGAACACTACTCCCACTCATCAAGCAGGTACGCCACACATTTCTAGAATCGACAGAGAGAGCTCCGCAAAGTCACTGCTGTTCACTGCCCATGACGTTCTCTCGTAATACAGCTGCACTGGAGTAACCTTCTGACGTAGCTTCGCTTTGCTGACGATATTCTCGGTTTTTACGCAATATCTATAGTCGTAGGTCTATTTTCGGCTCGTATAATCGTCAGTTTGCAACGTTACCGTTTATGTCTTACGTCAAATGATGTCAGATTTTCCCGCCTAGTCGACATCTGTTGCTCGCCGTTCTGCGGCGCCGCAGTAAGGATCAGGTAAAAGGGCGGCAAATTTAAAAAGATGATATAAAATATCTATTGTGATAAACAAAAAGGTTGTTTACACATCACGTCGTATAGAATACACGAGTCATATAACACCCGGGTGAGATAAAATAGCAGAATTAGATTATAAAGGTGTTCCATTTAGCTAGTACAAAATGAAGGGTGGGCTCGCACGTGGTCTCGTAGAGGGCGGGTGCGTGCGGGGTGGTGTCGTCTTTGGATCGATGCTCCCCGACCCCGGCGGCTGGCTGTCGGCTCCGTCAGTACCGCGGCAGACTCGGGTGGAGCGGTGTGGTGCCGCGAGGACGAGCCAGCGCCACGGAGCACGTGCGCGCGCCCGCGTTAGCGCGCCGCGGAGGGCGCGCTCTGTCCCCGCGCACACAGCGACGACATGGACGCTCTCTCCGATGACGACGACTATGTGTGCCGCGAGCCCCAGGTATGTCGGTAGCTCTGCGTCCGGCGCGCGCTTTTCATATTTACTTTTGGAAATATCAGCGACGGCAGCACGTCCATCTCATGAAGCCCACTAGGCATCACAGCAACAAGTAGCCGAAAATTATGTTCGCGTGCAAGGACGACCTTGAGTAAAGCTTTGCCTACACTGTCTTTATCGTGCCCCATCGCGACGTATAGAGTCGTTCCATTCAATTTAGGTTTTTTTGATAAGAATGGTTCCTATTGCTTTCAGCTATATTCTTTTTGATAATTTTGAGACTGGATTCGTCTAATTATTGTTTCTGTTTTTATTTATACTTAGAAATGAAATATTAAATTGTTATTTGTAATATATTGAATAAAAATATTTGTTTTAAAACTTTCAACTGTTTCGTGAATTTATTTTAACTCATGATGAGTTATATATAATATAACAAAAGAAAATACCTTTTGAACAATATTACCGTAACATTTTTTTTAAGATGAAGTAATTCGGAAAGAGTAAATAGAAATTAGCTCTTTATACGAGAATTGCTTTGAAAATGTTTTCAATATTTTGTAATTTCAAAATTCAACGAGTTGCTTGCTTGTTCAATTTCACCTCGAAAATATACAAACATTTGCGACAAGCATTAGATTTAGCTACACGAAAAACAAATTGATGAATGATTTGAAATATTAATGTAAAATGAAATTTCACTTCAATCAATTTTATAATCATTTAAAATGAACATAAATTATATATGAGTAAACGTAAATAAAGCGTAAATATTAGTATCGTTTTTGACCTTTTTGTGATTTAAAAGTAAAGTAGTTTTAGTAGTTTTTTTTCCTTTTTGCATAATGTGTGACGTATACATTGAAAAAAAAATGTTAGAATATTGAGAGAACAATTTACTCTCTGTTTTGTACCTAATGATTGCAATTTCATATCTGCCAATGACTAATGAAACCTATTCTCTTCGTCTGAATTGCTGACTGTGGCTTTTCAATTGAACTAAAATCTCATTAATGATTCATAACTGCGATAGTTATTTCTTTCTATTATTCTTAAATTCGATAAATGATTCATTTCTAAATTTTATCTTCATAGAATAAATAACTTGCTAAATATTATTAGTTTTTTTTTTACATTTATACATCTGTTTTGTTAAATTATTAAGCTAATTTCATGTAAACAAAAAAAATGTAAAATGTACGAGGTTTATGATCGATGAACAGATATTCGTCATTTTTATGATCTCAAATAAATTGTGTTATAGTTATGACATCACTGAAACAGATGTCAATACACACATTATACAAATACGTAATTTAAATTTTAGTAATGAATACGTAGGAAGAGGAACTCATGCCTATGGAACGCTGGAATCCATCAGTAAAGAAGCGTTTATAAATTTCGTCGTAAAAAATATTAAAATAAGTGTATTTCTTAATGTCATACAACCTAAAGAATTTTAATGCAAATTTAAATGGAAACAAATGTGTTTTTAATAAACAGTACGTATTGCAAAAGTATACTTTCTAGCTTATTCAGTCAAGTATTTTATAAAAGTTCTACTAATAATACGCCTACGAACTGTATTTTGTATAAAATATTGAACCTATTCATGATTGCAACTTATTTTCTATAGACAAATTGTGTTTATGTTCTTTTATTATAAATAGAAGCAGAGAGAGAGAATTTTTTTTAACATTTCTTCAAGGACCTTACAGACATAAACTTACCGTATAACTTACCTTTACGGTTTATAACTTACCTTTATAATTATATACCGTATAATTTACCTTTACGGTTTATATAATATTTTTGATATAATATATAACTGTAGTATAAAATTTAATAGTTTGTATTGTCTGGTAGATTGGCAGTCTCGTGGCAACAAGAAGTGAGGCAGCGGCAGGCGGAGCGGCGGTACAACGTGTAGGTGCCGCGGTCTGCTGTGCTGTTGAGCGCTTCGTAGCTGTAGGAGAGACCATCGCAGATGACAACCCTGACGTACGCCACAGCATGGTGCTAGCATGCAAGGAGGCTCGGGCCGCAGGTATAGTGGTTAATCGTGAATATCTTGACATCTTTAGCAATTTTCACCGTCCGGACTCTGTTGAGACGTGTCTATCTGTTCACAATAGTCGTGGGCTTAAATTATATTTAAGGAAATATTTATATTTGTAACGTAATGTGTAGATTTTTCAGGATCGCATACCTAATATGTGCTTTTGCGAATTGGAGTCCCCATTTAATGAGAAAATCCCAATCATATCATATGCTGCATTAAGCAAAATAACACAAGATGTATGAAGATGAAAAAATATGAATAATTCTGAAATACATTGCCCGTTATGGAAATATTGCATGAGATATTCGTCATATTCATAATATTATGTGTGTAAAAACATAATAACAACCCCAGTATGGTAAACAAAATTAATGTAATCATTTTCGTATTAAGTTTCATTTTCATAAACATTGGTATGTTAGATTATAAAAAAGTTATCGTATATTATTTTTCTGCGTGTAAAAGTTTATGTAAATTATTTGTACATTGCTTATAATTTACTTTGTATGTAACTACTTATTTACAAAAATTACTATGAATTAGATGTCCTATATTACGTATGTGTCGGAAACTTTATTTATTCAAAATGTCTTCTGTCAGTAATATTTAACCTTCATACGGTCTTCAAATTCACCAACGTAAACGCGCTTCGGGCCTAAATTGACCCAGTACTCTATTGTATGGATTTATGTAATAAATAATTGCGTATTAAATATTTTTTTAGGTTTATATATAATGCATTTAGATGTGGTTAATAAAAGCAACAGTCAATTAACGTAAATTTTATTAGAATTAATTAAGTTTCGAACATATACAACTTTTATCTGTTTTGTGCGAAGTGATATTTCAGTGTATAATAACTAAATAACCATAATATCCAATACAATATTTAATTAAACTTTACCTACTACGCTACTAACTCTGACTCGCTCCTTGGCTACTAACACTCATATATTGTCACATTTTCCGGAGGTTTATAAAGCTGTGATAATATACCCACTTATCATTCCATAGTTCGCGAATGTATCTAATGTATCTAATAATCGCTGTTTCCTTGGAGTTTATCTATTACCAAGCCAAATAACTCTTGATATTTTTTACTGGAACTAGTGTTAGACTAGTCAGTATTCTTGACATTATGAACACACACAACACGATTTGTATAAGTTATTTATTCAATACCTCATACAAACAGTTTTCAATTTCACTGTCACTCATTATCAAATACAAAATAATTACTCGATAGTGAAACAATAAGACGTTCTATTCACCAAATATTTTTTGTAAAACAATATTGCCGCTTTTGATAGTACAATGCAATCATTATAGGTAACTAGATACCAAAAATGACAATCATTCTATGCATATTTAAATTTAATTTCAATGTTTGGGTCAGATATGGCCCGAGTGCCGTAAGAGTAAAAAAGTATATAATTCGAACAATTTAGTATGTTTATACAAAAAAGTCAAATATTTATATTGAACTAAGGATTTTGATAAAAGTCATGAAGTATCAAATGTCACAAAAAATATTTAAAGAGATAATTCAATTTTAGTCCTGAAATGGATCAGAAAAGACCCGAAAACCGTATGAAGGTATATATTGTTTCCTCAAATACCAAAATTCCTAAGTTGTCAAAATATAAACACTCGTCGTGTTAAATCTATTTCCATTAATGCAAAAAGGAAAAAAGGATTTTCTTTACATATAATCCTTTCATATAATCATTGTTGCTAAGTACCAGGATAACGTTTTAGTGAAACCGTGCTAATAATACTTTATAAAACATAATCACTTAAACTAAAAGCATACACAAATTTGCATACAAATCGTATAAGTGAGATAGCTTGCGTTCATTTCAACAATGTTAAATTAATTTTAAAGAATAACAATATAAAAAAAAATGTAATGTGAAATAATAATCACAAAATTGTTTATAAAACTAAAAAATACACTTAAAACCTCTCCCCTTCATCCCGGTCGTCCTGTCGAGAACATCAGGTTGATGTTATAAAAATATAATATTGTTATTGGATCAGGATTTTGGATGCGTGTACAAATTTTCAAATAAATTCGACGGTACAAAATAACGTTGCAAAATTTTGTTACATTGATTGATGAATAGATGAATACAATAAGGAAAGCTAATAAAAGCGTGCTAGAAAATTAACTAAAACGTGTTTCATATTCGCAAGACTTAGGGATATTCATTTAAATAATCGTCACCACTCGTATCGCCTTACTCTTTATATTATTATACATAAGTAAAGATAATATTTATCTCGTAAAAGTTGTAGTAGAATACTTTTATTCTACGTTTATAAAAATGTAGTCTGTGTGGAGAAGTACAATTTTCCAACTTGAGAGAAATCGCTATCTTTAATCTAAAATGAAATAATACGTTTTCATAAAACTTATTTCTTTGGAGTATTTTTAAGTAAAACTTTTAAGTACAAATTGCGAATTTTTGTGTTTATAACTTCTTTTAAGTCTAGGACCGAGACAAAGTCCAGTGGAGATAAGGATAAATGAAAGCTTTCTTTTAATTAAAAAGGGTAAAAAATATAACAAAGGCTCAAAAACGATGAAAAAGATTCAACATTTTTGATATACAAAAACAAACAAATTATTAAGGTTTGATCACATTTTACGAGTAGTCATGAAGAACTTAGTGATAAATTAATCCTTTATTTTACTTTGCACATATATAAATACTGCCTAACCTACTAGATTAACTTTTTATTTGCTATGCAAAGAAAGCACAAAGCTGCAAATATATACTTCAATAACAAAAAAAGTAGTATAATCAAACCTACATTAGTAAAATATTATGTAATATTTATATCTAAATGAAAGGGATAGTTTTTTATACATTGTTTCTATTTCTTTTAATTCATATTGTTATACAAATATCATATTGACCTATTAAATGAAAATCTCTCTTTTGGAATTTCATCTTCACATCTATCCATAAGTTATAAATTACAACAAAAGTAACTGCCCACATATGGTGTGGGCTATATGGTGTGGCTATGCTGTATTTGACATTCTTGAACACCCTACCTCCAAATTCAAAATATCTAAATAATCATTAGTAATAACTTACACCTAATCCAATAAATAAAACCTTCTATATAAAGTGTTAGGCTCAAAGAAAATATCTATAATAAAGTAATCTATTTAAAGTAAAAAAATCATATTATTGTTTTTTAAATCAAATTTATTTATTTTAATACTTATTTTAACATTTGAAAGAAAAAAATAACAAGTAAAAGTACTTTACTCACGTTTATTATTAAGCAAAGTAATGCAAGGCTTTGGAGTTAAGTTACCTAATTGCACACAAAGAAATACCGGTCGCGTGTACAACTTGAAAGGTGCGTGCAGCTTTTTAGACATGTGCAATTATATTTAGCATTATTACTGTAGATTAATAGGAAAAGAAGTTATTTTAACTTTACTTAAACTTTTTAATATTATATATCCCTTTTTATTTTTATTACTAATCTTAAAAATGTATGTTAAAATATTGTAATACTTATAACTTTTTACTAATAACTATTGCAGACTTGTGCCGTCGTTTTTTCTTTAATTTAACGTTTGCGATTGATATAATTGGCGAATTAAGTGTAACTATGTGACAATATTTTTACAAACTATTGTGAGTTGAGATTTAATCCATTATGAGCTGCTGCATTTCGAAGTATTTTTATATTTTAAACATTATTAGTTGTAGTTTTTGCAATATTCCTAACAAACAACGATTCCCACTTTAATTATGTAAAGCACGCGCTATCAAAATGGTACTTAGTAGCAACGCAAACAAACTGAGTAGAAGTGTCACAAACACTCCTCGTCTTAAACTACAGGGTACAGGTACATTATAATAGGTCATTTACTATGAAATATAAAATACTATAAGTTCAATAAGACTGATAGTTTTGGCAAATTTTTAGGCCTATTTGAATTTTTATTCAAAAAACACTGCGCTGGTCAACAATAAATATGACTTAAATTTTAAATGCAATTTTATTGGGATTCCATTAACATTGGGGCTATCTGTTAAACATTGGAACTGCCAATAAACACCAATGATTTATTATTAAAACAACGATTACGAAGGCGACTACAATGACCACGATGGAATTTGAAAAACAAACAATGTTATAAAATAGTTACGTTTTTCTTTTATCAAAGCGTACTTACTTTCTGCTTAGAACTACCTAATTAACGAAAGTCGAGTATAGTTAAAAACAATAATTACGCTTAGTTTTTTTTATTTTACAACTAGGTCTTCCACGAGGCTTCGCTTACGTTGTCAATGTCAGTCCATAGTACATACTGTAGTTATACACTACGTACGTACGTCATGTACGTATTTATATCTTTTATTTAAAGGCTTTGTAATTATCATTTTTTTTGATAGACTGTCATGTCCGTCAAAGAATTTTTTGTTTTTATATAAAAAGTATCCTATGTCCTTTTTAAGATCTCTATGAATATGTGTATCAAGTTTCGTGATATTCAATTGAGTAATTTTGACATGAAACAAACTTACATTCAAATTTATAATATTAGTTGGGATATAAAGTAGCCTAAGTCACACCTTATTACAGCTTCCTGCCAGTAAAAGTACCGTCAAAATCGGTCCAGCTATTTCACAGATTAGCCAAAACAAACAGACAGACAAGCAAAAATTGTTTTAAATAAAATTTAATATAAATATATTGTAGATATATTCATATGCAAATAGTACAAAGGGGTCATTTTAATATTATAAACAGACAATTCAATTTTATATATATATATATATATATTTATATATAAGAAAGCAAAGAGATCCAGATAAATCCCTCCATTAACTTTCAGTTCATCGAGAACCATTGCGTACTGAATCAGAGAACGCTCACGATTTCTTCCGCATGCAATGCTCTATGACCTTGGTTGACCCTTGTATCAAACATAAAATCTATTATTTTTTCTATACATAATTATTATTACATGTTTTTAAATCATGTGTCAAAAATTAATGAATCAATAAATTAATAAATCAGTTATATATAACTAAGATACTCTAAAGTATGTTTAATACAATTATTATCAATCGTAAAAAATTAAATAAGTAACCGCTAGTTTGAACCAATTTCCACAGCGCTGCTGCGTATTATTTTTTTTAAAACCAGTACAGGTCTATATTGTAAAGACTCGTGACTCCATTCAGAAAACAATAGGTCAACAGAAGAGAAAAACCCGACACAATAATTTTCAAAAAACAATAAAGAGTTCAAAATTACTATGAACCTTTGAAATGTGGTAGGTATGAAGGTATGTATTTTGATAAATATGTAAACGTTATGAAGTAAAACTTACATGCACTATGTCTATAGTGTCATATACATGTCTATGTAAGCTTCCATATAAAATGTTATAGGTAATTGCAATTATCTTCTGATATAATATCTCGTCGTTCCTCATACTAGTTGATAGTCATTATAAAACAGGCACCTAATTTGTTGACTGACTAAATAACATGTCCCATTCATTAAATGATGAAAGCATCCTAATAATCCTTTACATTTAAGAAATCATTAAACTTCACACGCAATGGAACTTTAAAAGTTGCGATTATATTAAATCCACCTGACCTGGTTTAGGGAGGTGAAAAAAAGGAAATACAGAGATTTAAAAAGACGCCCTTGAAACACTTGAAGAAAACGGCTATATTTGTATACAGCGACCGCTCCCTCTCGAAAGCTACTGACTGCCTGAGAAGACTATTCACATTTTTAACAAATATAACCGATTCCTTAAAAAAGCTATCAAATTTAAAATCGTCAATATTGACCTTATCATAAATAATATTATTATGTTACAATATCGGTTTGTGTGATAGTATTTATTTAAATCTATATGAATAAAAATGAAACACTAAAATGAATGTAGGTAAGAGCATAACTTTCAACGACTGCACCAAATTCGGTATTTTTTTATCAAGTATATCCTCTAAACGTAAGAAGTGCATAAAGATATAATCGAATAAAAAAATATTGTTATATAATTTTTCGAAAAAAAGTGAAAAGCATTCTGCAAGTCGACTTTTAGTTCAAAGTTACAATTCATATAAACGTTATGTTTGTTAATTTTGAAATTGATTTCAAAATATATATTAATCATTATTTTAGAAAATATTAAGTGAATCCGGCTACAGCTCACTAGTAATAAAAATATGTAAGCTACAAAGTTTCTATGTCCCACATACCTAGTCCTATATATATTCTTAATGTTAAATAGAGATATTATATTTTATACTGAAATGACCACTACCACGTGTTACTTAGTACTCAAATTATCAAACAACAAGCAAGTTTTTATTCTCATATTTAAAAAATAGAAGTTATTAAATTTTTAAACTAAAATTACTTTATTTAGAACAGTAAATAAATATTTATCATTAGCCTGAATCTAGATTTGTAATGTAATGAAACGCACGCAAAACTATGATAACCATCAAATTTTTCTTCAAATAAATCTTTCTTTTCATAGTGATTTTATGGGGTCATTTTACGTGTAATAAATTAGTTATATGACTCCAAGCCGATTTCGTAAGTGTTTCTGTCTAAGAAGTGTACACTGACTGCTAAAAGATTAGGTCGTAAAGACCCGGAGATAAACATACAGTAAGTAATGAGTGTATCGTATAACTATTAAAAAAATATAGTTATTTGAGTATAAGGTTATGTTGTTTGTTCGTTCGAAGTATAAAGATTTGTTACGTAAAGTAAAATTTGAATGCCTATCACAGTATTTTTTTCACGTTTCCATAGAACGTATAACCAAATTCTACAGATATTGTCCAACAATTATATCCCGCCATTATCAAAATATTTTTGAATAATTAAATTAAATATTATAATGTTTACTAGAGACGTGTCTTATGTCACAATTGTAAAATTCTATAATATTTCCCGCTAATACATAATGTTATAATATTTCCATAACTAAATTAAAATTAAATAAAAATGCACACATTTTTACTATTATTTTATAAAGGAGAATTTAAGTCAATGAAATCTATAAAAAGGCGTTTCCACGAAACATTTACCTTGACACCTTGCTGATTAAACCGCACTCAATATTATAATTCTCAAGTATTTAACAAGCAAAATGTAATTTAAAATGCTGTACATCAACAGTAGCATTACTATATTTTAATATATATGCTTCTCGTTCCATTTTGCAAGTATATGATGTCTGTTCGTAATTTAAAATATTAATTCCTTTAAAAACTATTAAGGGTATAACTCACTATGAGTAATAGTTTTTCACTGTACCATGTCTTATATACTTAGTTTTAAAATCCATTTCATTATGCCCTTATGAATAACGTATAACATGTAACATATGGGAACAATCTATTCTTATTTCGCACGTGATCACTCGGCCTTGTAAAAGTAAAGAAATATAAATAGAAATGTAGAAATCTCTACAGTTATCTTTAACTACGTCAAACAAAGCAGACTAGGTGTGTTTAGTCAACCACAAGTAAGGAGATTATCCGCCTTTGGGGCAAATCTAATAAATTACAGGTATCGATGTCGGTCTTCGCGGCTGCCGCTCCTGTATAAGCTAATGGATACCCCCATTTCTACACAACAGATTTATTATCAACGAAAACAATATATAAAGTATATATTTATTTGAATAGTTTCAAAAAAATAATAATTAATTTTATGGGAATGCAGAAACATTAATAACAATATTCTTGTGTGTGCCGTCATGTCTCTGTGGGATATTAACCAATGCATATAAGTCTGTTTGTAAAAGCCTGAAGAAGAAATATTAGAATAAAAAATCTATTACTGGCTTTAATTTTGTTTATAAAAGCTTAATTATTTAGAAGATACGTCGGCGTACACATAAAACATAGTGAAATTACACAAGTTCTGTGTACGGTATTTCAGTAGATATACGTACACAAGTAAAGCATTTGCAATATTCAATGCTTCCAGCTGTAAACACGGCAGAGGCGTAAATTCCGACTTCCGTCAAAACACCTCACAGGCGGTAGGCGGTAACCTACCGCCGTTCAACTTTATCTCTGCTCTTAACCACGAAAGCCATAAAAGCTTTACCCTAAATTACACTTCTAAATTTATTCAAGAACATTTCAACTATTGAACATATGTATTAGGAAATATTTATTAACATACCTAAATGATTGCTAACTTTATAATTTTAAATTAAAAAAACAAAACATAGATATTATGTAATTTGATTTAAATTATATTTTGAAAAGATGCTGTGTACAAATGAAATACTTTACATTTATAAATTAGGAAATAATTAAATATATAAGCAGAAGACAATAAGTTTATCGTGTTAAACAGCATGCTTTAACATACATATACATATCTAATACTATGTACGATATTATATGAAAAAAAAACGGTAGAGAACTTGTTATGGTGGTTCGAACAGTTATGGTGGTATACAGGCTGAAAGTTCGAACTTGTTCTTGTTATTTTGTAAAAGTTTATACAACTTGTTATACTTCCCTCAGTTTACATGTTAAGGCCGAAACGTAAAATATAGTGATTGAACCTAAGCTGCGCGAGTTAAGTAGAGTAGGTCACGTCTTCCACATGTTGTTTTATTTATACTAATATGTAAGGGTTTCCTACTAATACTAATTACATTAATGTAAATTTTAATAGAACTAAAATATATATTTAAAATAATTATATTACATGTCAATAAGATAAAATATACGAGTATATTATATTATATTTACGTGCAAGATATAATTTGAATTTTAAATCACAACTAGGTTTATTTCATTTTAGATACAATTTTTAGTTCGTTTTTAAAATAATATTCGGTTTACTAAATCATGCTGAACTTTCCCCTTTAGATTTTATATTAAGGAGCGACTGCGACAGACATCGTCTTCGTAGACTGCGACGTGGGCAACGACGCGTGTGCCTAATAGCAAATTCTACTTCAATAGAAATGAATATTTGAAATTTATCTTTTTGAATTCAATAAAGACATGCTTAAAATTGTGCTAAAGATGGAAAAAGTATCTAATATATATTAAAAGAATAATTTTAAAATAATAATATATATTTGATATTTATTATGTTTCAACCAATTTCAAAAAAACGTTATCAATTCGACTGTAGGTAGGAGGTATATTTATTTATTATTATTATTAAATTCAATTGAAGTTATGCGTCGAAAACCCATAAGTTAAATAGATACTAGATGTTGTATATGTGTGCCAGTTACTGCTGATGATATGTATCTACATTTAAAATGTACCTTTAAATTTTCTTAATGCATAGCTTTAATGTATGTAAATTTAAACAGATTACACAATAATTGTGTAAAAAAAAGTAAAAGGTAAAGTTGTACAAAAAAGTGGCTGCAATTATTGTGGCCACTTTTTTGTATACGTAGCGTAAACCAAAGAATAATCTTATTTCAAATAATTTTATCTATATTGCACATCACTCGGTAACTTATAAGTACGTGGTATACTTAATACTAGCATTTATATTTCTTAACTAAATTCAAGCGAAAGACCTATATAAATAGCTTTATATCTTTCTTCTGTTTAACGAATAAGCTATTAATGAAAAGACAGTGCCATTAAAGGCAGAAGATAAGGGAATAGCTAAGTAAATATAAAACAAAGTCAGGAACAACTATTACTGTACGAGTTTCCTATTTACTTGTTCTCATGAGAAATGTTTTATCACTACGTAGAGTTTAAAACCAGGACATATTCGTAACAATGCAACAAATATGTTCCCTAGGCTGAAAATAAATACGCTTTCGGCTATACAGCTGTATTATTTCCGGCTTTCATCGTGAGCAATTCATGTTTCATACTAAAATGTAATTTTTAGGTTGACCTTAATTTTTAAACTTGAACGTTTTATAGTGTTCATTCGTGTAAATAAATTGAATATGTATGTAGCATGTGTAAGTAACGAATTAAAATCGAAGAAAATAATTTGATATTAGTATAATATTACTTATATTCAATAGGCTATATCAACTTTAATTTGTTTTTGGATTATCACTTAATGTTAACAATTTAAAAAATGATAAAAAGCTTGTAGGATTATCGCATATAGGCAGGGATTTGCTTAAGAATTTTAAAATTCAACAGACATCTTCTGTAATAATGCTTGTTTATTTTTTAAACTCAATAATTGAGACAATTATTGCCTCGCAAATCATGTAAACATGTCTTTATAACTAGCTCACTACAACGCATTAAAACGTTAGTAATTCATTCTAAAATATTAAAAACCCAATTATGGGCGATGGTAATCTATTATAAATAATTTTACTATATCTTTTAAGTGACGATATTGTTTAGTAAATGAATATTTTAATTATGAAAGTTGTCAAATGGAAGATAATATTACTGACCTGAGAGAAATTGCTCAAGACCCTAATATATTATCCCAGCCCGTCCTTTCTTAAGGGCGGGTCGAACGATAATTATTCTTTGGCCAAATTGAACCAGATATTTGTAACAGTTGGCACCTTTACAAAATTATATTCACGTCTATATAATAATATAATTTGATCGGATAGACATGGAAATTTGGTTATTTTTTTAAGAAAGGTGATGTTTTAAATTGAGTTACATGTATACATACATAGCATCACGCTGTATCCCGCATATAGCAAGGTAGGCACAGGGAACCTAGTGTTAAGACACTCCGTTCCCCATTTTATAAACTAAATTACTGACGAATATAATAAAATAAAAAATGTATTAATGTTTGAAATATTTTTTAAATTTATTTATACTTTCAAATGTAACTTAAAAAATATAAGAGCATTTAAAAAACATGCAAACAATAATTTCTATGACGTTATTTCGGGTCCTGTTATATAATTCCTGTGTTATCTGTTATGTAATTCCTGTGTATTTTTTATACTTCAGTTTTCTTCACGCTTCCCCTGAATCGCGCAGAGTAGCCTGGTGTTGTGTATTCGGCGTATGCTACCAAATTTCTTGAGGTCTGTGTAGGAAAAACATATTTTATAATTACTTTTTAAATGGAGACTGATCTTACACCCAACGTGAACTTTCAAGAACAACCACGATACAACAATCAATTTAACTTAAAGAAAATATTTCAAGATATCTTGAAATATTTTCTTTAAGTTAAATTTAATTATATAATTAAATTGTTAAATCGAATTACTAAGAGTCAAGAGCAAATGTATTACTAAAATAGCTAATTTAATGTTAGTACAGTATCAAAATGAACGGTATATTCAGTGAATATCAAATATATCGCGCCGTTACAGCGTTTACTTTACCTGACGGCCAAGTGGGTACTTGTCTGTTCATTGTATGCGAACTACAGTGCAATACCTACTCGAGGTGCGCATACTACTATGATTACGTTATACATTCTGCCTTTCTTGCTCTACAAAAGATTAGTCAATTTGAATAAAACTTTCATATAAAATTTAGTAAGTTATTTAGATTATTAGATTCCATAAGTACAAATAAAACAGTATCGACAAATTATTTGATTTCGTATTTATGGATGATTCGTAAAGTAAATAATATTTCAAGATGTAGAAACTAAATTTACGATTACATAAAATTCCTACTAATGACTTAAATTTCAAACGTTCATCGACATTTTATTACTTTTGCTTCCATTCCGTTTTACGGCAATATTTTAGGGGCGTTCTAACTGAAGATGTAATCCGCGAGAGGCAGCTTAAATGTCTGGGACTATTCAAACCGCTCCTTTGTATTGACAAAATGAGACAATTCGCAATTCACGTATATCTCATAACCCGGTTGCATACCTTTGTAATTAAATATATATTCTGTTTATCGCCTCTACCTAGTAGAGGCTCCCGGCTTATGTTATTAGGTATATACTAATATTATTAAAAAGGAAAGTGGCTATCACGTTGAACAACACTGCTATAATGCAACACATGTTGTCCCAGACTTAAAATTATACGCTATGTTTTGCTCAGTCTTAATGGCCATAACTACAAGAAAAAAGTTTCAAAAATTAACGTGTGTACCGACGAACAAGCAAACAAAATTAAAAAAAACGACAGATTGGTCTATTGCTTTATCACCCTAAATTAATTTTGGCAAAATTTTATATGCATATATAATTATAATTCTGTTATATAGCGTAAATATTTTTACGGCAGTAGCTATTGAATTCGTAACGTTACACTAGTGATCTCAGACACGCATCAGCATAATACCGCGATAATGTGCTTCTTGAGTGCGAACACGAGCCCAGCCCTGTGGATTATGGCCAAAGGCTCCTCCACAAATAAGGACTTCATCCCGACCTTTCTTTTTAGATATATTGGAATCCCTTTCGTTACAATATATTACCTTCTTAACGAGTTCAATTTATGAAACTCACTTAATCTTATGCTCACATTGAGCATGTTTCATAAATTGAATTTCTAAAGATAAACCGCTACAAAAAAGCACTTATATGTAAAATATGACTACAACATTTTCATAATTATCTAAATTTATTTGTTAATTTGCGGGTATGGTAGCAGTCAACATGTGTCTTACTATTACAATGGGTCTAAGTTTAACCCATTTGTATACTAATGTAGACGGTTCCTCAATCTGATAAGACTAATTTCAGTGTTGGGTACCGCACCCAGCAACTGGCTTTCATTTGTTTACTTAATATAAACATTTGATTTATTTTAAATAAGTTGCTTTTATTTTTGGTAGTAAAGTTTATAAGCATTTGAAAATGGCGCATGGTATTTACATCTATACTCTGATAAGATTCAAAATCAAGTTTGACATGGAAAGTTGTTCTTTAAATTCCCTTCATAAAACCATCAAATTGTCGGATGAACGAAAATCAAGCACCCTTGGCGTTTCTGCCTTTATATATCTAGATAAACTGTATATGTATACATTCTCTCTAGATGTGCATTGTTTGTATTACAATGCTTCAATCAAAAGACAATGTACGTGAATGATAAAAA
Organism: Philaethria dido; assembly: GCA_033558755.1. Lineage (NCBI taxonomy): Eukaryota > Metazoa > Arthropoda > Insecta > Lepidoptera > Nymphalidae > Philaethria > Philaethria dido. Next base: position 3,582,714 of record JAKGSA010000136.1, read on the forward strand.
AGTTTCATATCGATATCTAACGATTATCCATTACGTTATAGTTTGAAATATATTATGATTTCTATGGTATAAACAACAATGGAGCGCTTATATTTGTTTTAGTAATTAATTTATTTGTTACGTAACATTACTATTTATAACTATACGTTAATAATAAAAACATTTTCAGTTACAAAATATTTAACTTTAATAAAATTAAACCTGCTGCACATGTTTAGGAGATAAAACTAAATATATCACTATATCGTACACCGATATGGCTTAGTTCTACAAACTAAGGAATTGTCGGAGGCTCAGCCAAAATATAATAAAAGAAAATGTTCTAATTTTTTTTCATATGGCATACTATTATATCCAACTGTTTCTATTTGGTAAGATTGACAATTATTTTCAAAACAAAATTATTTTTTAAACTTCCTAATTCTCAGGATCCTGCAATGTCCCTCGAACATTTTTTGTTTAAAAGTGCGTCGTGACTTATTTACTTAAATAAATCAAAGTCATAAATGAAAATTTTTTCGTATTTTAAATGATACTTTTTCTTGCTAGGCAGGATAATAATTCTCTTGTTATATCAAAAATATATTTCGTAAACCTTGATAATTTTTTGTCCCCACGATTTAATCTCAGGATCCTGGTCAATGTAAAACAAGCTTATATTCGTTAAGCTGTCTGCTGGGCGACGTTTTCATTCAGATGAGTCGATTTTACTTACCAAAGAGACAACGAGTAGCATCTATCAATTGTTTCCTCACGTGTCGTTTAGTCAGTGGATTATTCTAAACAAGAAAGGTAGTACCGTAATCAATGCAGTTCTCAGGATCCAGGTACGATACATTTTATAATAAAATAAACATAATATAGGTAACTTTCGCGTTTTCACACGTAAGTTGTTAGCAGAAAGGCTTAGTTTAGCTTATTTTTGTTAAATGTTCTAAATTAATTCGTTTTTTGCTATTAGATAGAATTTTTCAGTAAATTTTGGTGTATATTACAAATATTTATTTAATTTTTACGTGGCTTAATTTTCTTAAAATGACCATAAATCAAAAACTAATAAATATTTTGACTGTTCCGCTTAAGATTGTACACTGTTACACTGTAATTTTGTTATGACAATATTACAAAAAATAAAATAGTAAAAAAAATATCGTGCCGAAATCATACTCATATTCGTCCTTAGTTTGTAGAACTACCCATATGTCAAATTTGTATTATAATATACATGAAGCATAAACGAACGAACGACGAAAACTATGTAATTTGGAGCGGAAATAAGACTTCTTATCTCTCCAAGATCATATTCCGAACCGCTGAAACTTTCCTGTGTTTTATTACAGAAATTAAAAAGTAAGTATGGTACTAGAGACTCTTCCCTTCATAAAACTACGTAACGTTGCTCGGAGCTGTGGGAACGGAAATTATCTATAATTATCTGTTAGGTACAGGTTAGGTTTCATTTTTTTTACAATATTTTGGATAAAAACAATTTATCCATACAATATTATTATATATTATTCTAAAATATGCAAACGAAATTTAACGCAGCAGTATAACACATTATGTTACAAATGAAAGTATCCTCCTAATTGAAATTTGAACCCCATTGCTTCCAGTCACGTGCCAACTGCGTCATATATGGTAAATTAAAACTGTTTATTACTCTCATATTTTTTGTCTTTTTTAAGTACGTTAGAACAACCTTCTGATATGGCTGGTACTGGTCAATTATCCAGCATAGTAGTCATTCTTAATTATTTATTTCATACTGCATTGAGTGAATGCAACATTCACAATATTATTTAGTATTTTATATATGTATGTATCATACAATTGAAAATATTATCCTTATCATTATTAACGCAATATCAAATATAGAAACTCCACCATATGACTGATACTATGAAAAGCAGGACGCAACAGACCTAAGCCACGGATTACGCCTTTGAGGGGCTTCGCGCTACAAATTGAATGAACGCTAACACTTAGGTACACAGCGCTAGGTGATATATACCAAAATATGAATTATTAAAAACATTATATACTACCAAAACATAAGTAATTAAGAAAATTTAAATGGGTTTCATACAATTTTAAATATTAATGATTTTTCCAATTACAAAGTATGTACAAATTGCATTTAAATGGTTTCAAATGGCACCGTTCCGCTTTAACCTACAACATTTATGCAAACGATAGTGTTCCTCGCCGACGGTTGTTGCCCAGAAATATACACTAATGATTTCTTAAAAGAAATAATGCTTTGCTACAAAAATTATATTAGGATGTAAGTAGTCTTTCGATCTCTATTTGCATACACAAAGTTCAATAATCTGTTATGTGTTAAACTTATAATTTTATTATTAAGCTTTGCGTAGTCTTATACTAGATCTAAAAATATGTTTTTTGAAAATATTATAATAATGGGCAATAATAGAAAATGCGAATGAGGAGTACTTAAATTCGAATGGTGTTCGAGCTCATATTTTCATTGAATTAATTAGAATAAGACAAAATTACGAAACCGAACGCTTCTCACTTTTATCTATATAAAACTAATTAAATAAAACTGTTTTGTAACTAAGTAACTAGCATACAACGTACTAACTAGCATACTACGTAACTACTGAGAGTAGAAAGGTAAAATTTTTCTATGTAAGAGATCCTTGGAGATTGTAGCAAAGCACTCAGAGAGGATTTCACGAAATTCCTGCGGAAAACAATTACATATATAAAGAATATTACATAAGAAATTCTTTTTATAAACACATAAATATGTAACAAACTAGTAATTGAAAAAAAGAAACTTGTCGGTTTATATAGAACTAATTTTCATATGATAAATTTTGATGATTGACATGTTAGGAAACCAGCACAACAAGTAGTTAACCTGTCACATAAAAGATGTGAACGGATATAAAGTTGTGTGGAGACATGTTTATGTCGAGTCACGCTCCGGCTGAAAGGTAATAACAAAGTTTTATCATATTATTATGTTTGAACATGTTCCAAAATGTTCCTGATCACGGTCTACGATAGGGCACGTGAAACTTCTTAAATTATATTCATCATTTATTTTCTGACAGCTTGAAGAAAAGTAAAAAATTAATAAAGAAAAAATATTTAAAGTTGTTTTATCTGAGGCCCAATTTTAATAATTTTATTCGAGTTCGTCGTAGCTCAGTGATTGACACTTCGAATCTCACTCAAGGGAATGATATTTATATTATTTTAATTTCCTCACTCTATTAAAACATAGCTTGACGTCGGGTTCCACCTTCGACATATAATGTCACGAGTTCGATGGGAAATTGGAAAACGGAGTGTTTTGACACTAAATTCTCTCTGATTATCCTGTTAGGAGGGAAAAATGCATGAAATTGTAAAAAAGAACAGTTTTAATCACGGAAGCATAATACTTAGAACTTGAAATAAATTAGGAACATATTTTTCGTGTCCTAAGTATGTATATATGTCAAGACTTTATAAATATCAAAAAATTTTAAAGTTATAAAAAGAAATAAAATACTTATATGTATAGATGTATATAATAATATAGTATTAATAAATAAAACGTTAGTGTTAAAATATGAATGCATACGCATAAATTAAATTGATTCCGAAAATAAGGTAAACGAGAGAAAATTCAGCGAGTGCAATCGCAATTTGATGCTCGAAAATTTTCCGGAAACTGTTCGAATTGGTATCGAAATTGTAACTTGCCACTGACCTATTAGGGTTTGCTCAAAAGTTACAGCTACGGCAAAATGAGGGATATTTTCAATGCACGAATATTTCTTACTTAATTGGCTATATAAATATTTGTCCTTGGCATTGCATACATTTTCTAAGGTTTACTGTATACTTAATAAATACTTGTGTATTTCTACGATGAGATTTAACTTAATTTAATCTAATGATGAAAATATACAAATAGCCTATAAGTATAGTAAAGTGTGATTTCTGCTTTTCATAATTACTTTAAGAAAATACTATTAAATCTGTATTGGACTTAGTTATAAATTACATTATCGCAATGACTAATGTTTATATCAATTTTGCTCTATGTACAATATAATTAAATAATTAATAAATAAATATTTCAATACATAGCTTAGAATGATTCTCTTAAAAAAAGTGCCAGCAAAGTTGCTGGCAAATTTATTATCCTGTTTTACTAACTAATTAGTGAAGCGGAAGAGATTGACGCCAAAACAGTAATTATACTTTCAGGCACAAGGGAATGCCAAAATTTGCTCTTTGTACATTAAATACTGTAAAGAAAAATGTAAATTACAAATTAACATAGAACATTTTTTCCTGGAAATATCGGGCAAGTATATAAAATATAAAAGGACGATATTATTTTACGTTATATAATTTTGGTTTCATAATATTTACGTAGAAATAATAAGTTATAGTTATATGTGGAGTACTTAATGTGACAAGTGGATGATGAGAGTTGTGACAAGTGGATGTCAAATGTGTGAAAAATTATAATGGTTGCATGAAAATTTTCATGGAAGGCTTTGCGTTTGTAGCTTTGGTTCGATCATTTATTTTATTTATTACTTTATTTTCTTCAAAATATTGAACATCTCATTTGTGCTACAGAACATAAACGCATTCCAAGTCAACAAAGTCAATCTATGTAATCTATGTTATATATTATAAATACTATGGATATATATCCTTAAAGTGTTATTTAATAGTATAAGAAATTACTTCGTCGAATTCTATTTTAATTTTAGGTATAAATGGTGATATAACATTTTACGCGTTATAACATTAATCAGTGTCCGGTGACAAAGCAGAGGCCACAAAGGAGCCGTACTATGGTATCAGTTTAAATAGATGTGATGTCGTGACTGTTTGCCGTGCACTGGTGTCGTGAGACTCTAGACACCTAAAAATGAATACTGTACTTAGTAATTCTGTCTACATGCTAATAAAAACAATATATCTCTAGAAGGAATTCCGAATTCTTAGGATTGATAAAGATATTTACTAAAATGCTGTTTTAAGAAAATGAATGGTAAAAGTAAAAAAGTATCAAAATTTAAAAGAATTGTAAATGCTTACCTATATATTTGTGATAGTTGTCAAAAATACAGTTTAGATTACATTATGGCCAAACAACAAAAATATATAAATTGCAGTTTTTATGTTCTTCTGATGTAGCTTATAAATACTAAGTAATAATTAGTGCTTAATATTTTTTGTATGAAAAGTAAAAACAACCTCCATCCATTCTCATAAACTTTCTCATTAATAAGATAAGTGGAATATATATTCGATAAACTAAGTAAGTAGAGTTTTAAATAAAAATAGATTAAAATTTTAATGATAATGCGGAGTATTTTCCATTTCATCCATCTTGTTCAAAATTTTCTGTAATGTTTCGCTTTTATAGAATTTTATGTAAAGTAGAATTAAATTTAAAATTCATTTATATCATAAATTATATAATTAAAAGCATTCGGCTACAATGATTTCATACTCAGCTCTAGGTATCCATTGTTTTATTTTCCAAGAGTCACGTTTACTAGTAAGTGTTTAATTAATAATTACAATTTCACCTTTTAAGATTTAGAGAGCTTTGGATTAAATGGTTTAAATTTATATCCTTACTAATATTATAAATGTGAAAGTAACTCTGTCTGTCTGTCTGTCTGTTACGCTTTCACGCCTAAATCACTGAACCGATTTTGATGAAATTCGATATAAAGATAGCACTGAACTTGGGAAAGGACATAGGATATTTTTTATGGTGAAAAAAAGGGTGGAAGAGGCTGAAATATAGGATAAAAGTTTGCATGGAAGTTCCTTATTGTCAAACATAAAATCATGTAAGATTGTTCAACTGTTTACAACTTTCACACCTAAACCACTTACCCATTTTGACAAATAGTCTAAATCTTCGGAAAGACTATAGGCTACTTCTTACCATGTCGCGCGATATAACCGAGTTCCACGCGGACGAAGCCGCGGGCGGAAAGCTAGTTACATTATAAATAAATATACAACGCTATTATGGTGTAATTGTAACGCATTTGGTTAAGCCTGATGATTTTAGATTCTAAACTCAGTAATGTAAATGTTTATATCAAATCTTTCTCCTATCTAGGTACAACGTTAACTATCATACCCAAAGCTTTTAAATATATGTGAAAAAGGAACACAGAACGATCTGTCAACATATTTTTTCTGCATGCCCAGCAAAATATAAAAAGGAAAAAAAAACACCTTCATAATGAATGGAAATTTTCTCATCAATTACAGCACGCGTAATGATCTCCCAGGAAATTCGCAAATTGCTCTAACTCATACATCAATGTGCGGTTAAAGCAAAGTCATGTTATTTAAAACGTAACTTGGCTGGTAGTCAATTTATTTTATTAATTGAAATTCCTTTTTTCTTCCTTCCTTACCTACCTTGCCTGTTTACGATAACTATGACATTAAACTAATATAATGGTTGTATCAAATAATTGCTGGGAAAATTGAAAAAAAAAATGTTTACAAAAAGCTTGAACTGATCTGAGCAGTATTGTAGTTGGTCGGGGTAGGAAAGTCAATAATTTCCCGAGAGACGTCGAACCCGGCGCTGCTCTCGATACGTGCCACGTATACCACAGCAATTACAATTTGATTTAAACAGCAATCTTTTAAATTCAAATAACGATAACATTTATAAAATAAATTAAAAGTCCGTAACACGTTACACCTACATCATAATATACGGGCTCGATGCAAACATTTAATGTTTTTCTAATTACGATTTCATTACAAAACAGACATTCTTTAAAGATTTAAGTAATTGATAGAGCAATTAATTCTTGTAGTCATCTTGAACCGACATTCAATCTGAGTTGATTAATAGCCAATGCGGATACTTCATAATCGGATAATACGTTCAACTTGGGCTCTTGTGAGAGCTGCTCACGTATCGAAAATATATAACTTGCAAAATTATAACGTAGACATTTTATGAAAATACTTTTCGTTAAAAGCTTCCCTTATAAATGTATATTTTATAAGAGCTATCTTCATTTTTTTATATGTATTCCTCTCCGTATTGTCAGTAAGCAGCTATTCACGCTTAAACCACTGTACCGATCATTGATGAATATTGGCGTACATGAAGGTTGAACTGAGCTTGGGAAAGGACATAGGATATTTTTTATCGCGAAAATTTTTTTTTTGACAAATAGTCTAGACCTTGGGAACGACTATAGGCTACTCCTTACACGTCGCGCGATATAACCGAAATCGCGGGCGGAAAGCTAGTTATTCATATTTTAGAAAATAAATGTGTAATATGTATTTACAAACACCAAAAATATTCATCCAGAAATGCGTGTAGGTCATGAACAATGTAATAATAATAAAAAATATAATAAATTTAATTTAAAAAAATATGATAAATGTAAATTTGTTCGGCACTCGTACTTATTACTGAAACGTAGTCGTTTTGAATATGTATTTCATTTAATTTACAAAACTAACCTAAAAATAAGGGCATGGTAATATTAAATATCAGCACATATCAGAAGTATCTAATGCCATTTCTTTTGTTTCAAGCAAAAGTTACGACTTATAAGGCAGCAAACGTGAGAATGACGTACAAAGTTCACTAAATAGTTTCTTTATGTTCAAGGCGAACTCTTCTTTCTTTTCTTGTATTTATGCTTATAAAACTCTGTTAATAAGATGTCATTAATTATTTTTTATTATTCTTTTTAATAGTCTATAAATAAGAATTAATTATTATAATTAATTATTATAATTAAAAAAACCTAAAACATTTTTTGTTGTAAAAAGAGAAAGTACAATAAGGTAGCCAATAAATGAAAAACGTCAAAGTCACTTTATTAAAAAGTTTATAATATATTTATTATTTTATTGCTTAATAAATGAATAATGCAAAAGGAAATACACTTAGAACGATTAAATATGAAACTGCAAGACATCTTTAACCTTTCAGCCTACTTTACATTAAGATGCGAGGCGACTAGGTCAGTAGAATAGCTGTACGGAAAAGCGCCTTATAACCCATACATATGTACATAATATATTGTATTCTTAACCTTACAAAAGTATATATATTTTTTATTTGTGTACTATAATCTTATTTCGCTTGTATACAAAATTATATGACTTGGAAATTTTAAATCTCTCACATTTCGTGATTAAAACAATTATCTTAAACTTATCTATAAGTTTTCCAATATTGTATTGAAGTACAGGTTCATGTACATGAATACGTTATCTCCAATATATAATAGTCATGAATTATATAATCAAGAATAACAATTTTACTCAATATTATTCTTCGACAGTTGAGAAAAAGAACAACCCTGTCAGTATATTTCCTTTACCCCTCCGTAGGAAGTTGAATTAGATACAAAAACATTTGTGTTGCGTAACAGCTATCACAAGTTCATGAACGCCGCGTTTAGTAAAGGCTAGTGCACATTGTAACTCTAATATGAAATACTGCTTACGAAATTTATTGTTCAAAAAAAGTGTGCTTTAAACATATATTTGAAATATACTTGTGTTTTTAAGTCTATTTTTTTTTCTAGACGAATTACATATTTTTTATATTAAATTTACGATATTATGTCCAAACAAATTATGGAAACATGTGTTTTGGTCTTGTTTTGGTGCTTGTCTAATGTAACTGATGAAAAGTATTCACAGAAGATATCCCTAAATATATACTAGTATATCATTTTTTTAACTTATAGCGTAACGTTAATGTCTTAAATAATATCACAAATAGTGTACAAGTCCTCAGGGATCTTTGTATTAGAGACTACGAAATGTAGGTAAGATGACTCGTTGGCATTCTGCCACGACATAACGGCGGCACCGTTACAAACAATACCCTAAAATAGCTCAAGTTAAGCACAAAACTTATACACTACAAAGTAATGGTTATTATATTGTTACTTTTAATATATTTACCAATATATAAAATATTGATTTGAAATACATGTTCTTGGCATATAATAAGTATCTATATAAAATATTTGTGGTTAAAAATAATGTAACTATTACTTAATTTTCCATACAAGCTCAGCATAAAAAAGCAATAAAATCCTGTATACCACACATGTATATAAACATTTGTTTGTACGTAGTATGTAAAAAAATACAAACGTCTACAGTAGATAAATGTCTGATTACCTTTCAAGGACAAACGACTCCCGAAGAGATTGTTAATGAAAACTTCAAGTTACGTTGTCTTAACGTAACTTAAAGTACTATTTTAAATATTATAACAATCTTTTTTTATTACTGTACATTTAAGGGGTTTATTATTTCACTATTTTTATGAAATTGCCAAATACAATTAGAGAAGTGTATAAATTGGCGAAATTTTCACTTTCTCTACATTATCAGTGCATATTATGTTTATATTCAATAAATTCTTAACATGTTACATTATTTTTTAGCTTCACGCAGTATCCTGTATATAGCAGGGTAGGCAGAAGGAACCTGAGAACCTAGTGTTAAGACACTCCGTTCTCTTTCAACGTGTCCGTTCCTCACTTATTACATTATTATTATTGTTATTACCGCTATAGCTGATACTAAGTATAGTTAGTAAATCAGATAATTTTAACTTATAAATGAGCATGGCATTTAGCTTAGTTAGCATGAAGTTTGATACATGGGCTTTTTCCAACTGCTTCGAATCCTATTATGAAAAACATGTATTTTATTAATTTCAGTAATAATCACCAAATATCACAGTCTAGCATTTTTGATGACATTAAATGGATTCTCACATTAAATTTATTGAAAATGGTACATTCTATTTTGTAATAATTTAGATTACATGATAATTGAGTTTTGCTTTAACAATAAAATCTGTGTTGAAAGAGTTATAAAAGAGCATTGCGTCGTAACATAAATAAAATGAAAAGATATATTATATATTTTATAATTGGAAATGATCAGTTTTAATGTAATAATTATAAAAATTTGATCTATTTGTTTCTTAAAATAAAAAAAAATGTTTGAATCACAACAAAAATATAAATCAGGAACAGACACAGATTCAAAGAGAAAATGAAATAGTAATAATGTACGAGGCGCGCGTGTGACTTTTTTCAAATTAACTTCTCTTTTATAATTTCTGGGAATGATCACAGGAAAGAAAGTTATTCCGTTGAATGCTACTTTATATTCACTATGATAAGAACGCAATTAGCGTTGCAAATGTAGGGGTGAATTCTTGTTAAGGCACGTTTATGTAAGAAACCAAATGAATATGAAAAAGGTATCTAGTTAGTATGTTTCTAGGCGCGTTATGAAAAATTAACACGATTTTTTTCTAATGATGGATATTTATCAATAATTCACAAGACATTATCTTTACATACTTAACAGATGCTTTGTTATATTTTTTAAAACATTCGTTTTCATTTTATAACTCATTCTATTAAAGCTTGTGTTTATATATTGTGTTCAACTTAAAGAGAACCAACTTTCCAAGAGTAAACTCATAAAAGGGGATACTTTACAATAATGAGCTAAGTTCTAGATACAGTATCTAAGTATTTATATATATTTATATACTGTTGTTTTGAAATAAACTCGTGTACCATACGATTTATATACATACGAGTAAATAGCATAGCTTTTTGAACGTAGAGTTATTTTATATTATAAAAAAAGGAGAAATGAGGCATTATTATATATAAAACTGCATTAGTTTTAAAACTTTAAAACTGCATTAGTTTGAAAAGTCCCATGTATGGTTGTACAAGTGTTTAAAGTCCGGCTGCAGGACACTGGTTCGCGGCATGGCTTTCGAATGTGAGTATAATAAAGAAAAGATGTTACGTAAAGTTAAATTAAGATAGTATCGAGCATTCGTCTATATAGAGGAAGATTAACAATTAATTAGAGAAAATAATTTCACAAATAGCTTAATAGTAAAAGCGACGAAGATTGATTGGATCATTATAAATTATAAAAATAAATAAATTGACATTTACCTCGTTTAAAAGGCTTTAAGTAACGAGGTAAATATGAAAGAAACGGAAGAGCAATTGGAAAACGTCATGAAAGTTAACAATTCGTGCACGTATCACGTAGATTGTGTTGATACTTTTCTGCTTATAAGCAAAATTGTTTCTTCTTCAATTCAAAACCTATTATGGATACAATTTAAGAAAATGAAAACAATAAAACACCGATAAAAAAAACTATTTTCACATAAATTAGTATTAATCCCGCCCGCTACCATGCAAAATTTTTGAACACAGCACTTTAAATGTATAAGAATTGTTATAAATACTATTACAATCTTTAAATATATAAAATCAACTAAAACCCTGCATAGCAGACAAGATAAAAATTTACTTATTGTATTTAATAGCCACCGATGAAATTTGACAGGAGCGACGAATTTTTTTAGGCGAAAATAAAACATTCTCTCACGACTAATGTACTTTGTGCCCGCATCGCGATCAAACTACATTTGTTTCTACTCTAGAAAAGGCATCTTTACAATAAATCTTTGTCTAAGTAACGCCTTTAGGTTTTTTAGAAATTGAGGTGTCCGGGGCTACCCGCCGTCCGGGGGCACCCACCGTTCCCTTATATATATATCGGACATATGGTATATATGCTATCAAAATATGCTAGCCTAAACCTGAACTAAATTCCATTAATACATTTTGACATTTAAGAGGGAAACTTTAATGTCAAAGCTAAATCGCATACGGCACCGCGTGTTAGCGGTAATACAAATCGTAGCGTATTCCGACAGCTGGTTCCGACTTTTCAGAAGTTATACTATACTTGCAAAAAAAAGATTTTGCCATTTATTATTTAGAATAAAATAAAAAAGGTCTCCAACTAAAAAACATGAAACTTTCAATACTTTAAGAAGACATACATTTTCTTACGTTGTTTTTGACTAGAGAATTCTTATTAGAACTCCTGTTTAGATATTCTAATAATATATCGTAAAATAATGTTTTTATTGTGGATAAATATTGCACAAAATTATTTTAGTATTACAGAACCAAATTAGTAAAATTTAAGATCACATATTTCACCATATTTCATATATGTCGTTCACGTTCTTTGGTACATTACAAATGCATCATTTTGTCAATTTTGAGAATAACACATAATACCAATACATCACAAAGTACCTTAAACAGCTTAGTCATTATATTTATAAACTTAATATTCTATGTTATATTTAATTTAAGAGATTTTTAATTTAATTATATTTCATTTCATGCTCTACATTTTTATAAAAATACTAATTAAAATTAACAACAAAAGAGGCTTCGAGTTCACGTAACTCCAACGCTAGGCGTTTAAAAGTGAGTCTATACCGTGTACGTAATCCGTAGCGAGAGTACCGCCTCAGGGGATCATTACAAGCTGGATGTAGCTCGTTAGGATAAATCATTCTTTAAAGTGCTTTATCTAAAATTAAACGTGATTTTGTTTTATACATCAAAAGAGAATTTATAATTATGTGTATGGTTTTAAAATGACATCATATGAAATTATATGCTGAAATTTATCTACTATGTCATACATGCATGCATGTAATGCATGACAAACTAGAATATCGATCAAATAGAGTATCAATCAAAGCCCTAAACACGATAATACAAAATTTAAAAAACATGAAACTTTCAATACTTTAAACTGAAAACATAAAAAAATCATAAAAATTGCTTCACCAATATGCGACCAGTAGAATTTTGTAATCTTCATTATACAATTTATACAACTGTGATTATATTATATACAATGAATTAATAAGAATTTATAAGAAGCTCATTTTGAGCTTTGAAAGTATATATATATATATATATATATATATATATATATATATATATATATATATATATATATATATATATATATATATATATATATATATATATATATATATATATACATAATGTAAAAAAGAATGTGCACATTAAAAAAACTGTGAAAGTTATTCCTTCATCAAGCTTAGAAGCTTATTTTTGTTTGTAAGTCTCAAAAGTTTTTTTACTTAGTAATAAGCAATGACAGCTTTTGCTACATACATAATCTCTAATAAATATCAGATCCCTTGGTAATCACATGCGCTCTAACTTCTAAGGACAACAGTACCCGTATCTGCAAACGTCAATGTAATATCATGCGTCACTCGTCGCACGCTCGACCGTTCAACGACACAAAGGGATGCGAAGTTAAGCGTTAGTTACGCGTTTTCTTTGCTTTGAAGTTAACATACGTTCAAACTAAACGTTTCTAGTTCTATTCATGTAACTATCATTTCATTTACAAAGTACCGAAATGATTTTCATCATTTTCATTTCGGTACTTTGTAAATGAAATGTTGCTTTAACTAAAACAAGTTTTGTCTGACATGTTATTGAATTATTCAGTGAAATACTTAGAAACAAATTTTCTGAAAACTAGTTGTAAAAAAATATATAAAGCAAAAACTTTATATTAACAAAATAACCATATGGTTGATTTTATTATAGTATGAGCATATTCTCATACTAGAATAAACAATAATAAAAAGAGTCTTCAATCGCCTAACTTCATGTCAACGTGACTAGACCATATTATACATCGTTTTCTACAGGTAAATCTAAAAGTTGTATAAACAATAAGCTTGATGAAATATTTGAGACGACAATTTTAAACTTCACACCTGCTTCGCATCTGATCCGTGGCTATCACAATTTCGAAATTGAATAACGTGCACTTAGGGTGCATACGCCTCTCCACTATAATGTTCGCACACGGCTTTTACGTGATATTTATATATATATAAAAAAACGAGTTCACAAGGTCAATGCTCAAAATTAGAATAGAAAATAAAAAATGTGATAACGAAGAATAAAGACTATGTAATTAAAAAAGGGCTGAGCGTAACGTTAATCTTTGCAAGGGACAAAATGAGGGAATCATTAGTCGAACGTGCCCGCTCAGTAATCCTTCATATGCAATAATAATCTAAATTCTTACCTATTTAAAACTTTCCGACGAATTTAATTAACATTATTAACCTTTTAATTTTTAATCAGGCAGATAAGACATCTTGACTTGATTTTAACAATTTCAAGATAAGTCAGAAGATAAGATATTCTATTATATTAGTAGACATACCACAATATTAAAATAAAATAAAATTATTCAATTAAACAACTAGAAATATTACTTGTACTATAATCAGACACCCACTACACCACATAAACTAATGATAATTCTTAGTCGACATAAGTGTGAAACAAATAAAGAAATTTATTATTTTTATAATAACACATTTTTCCGAGGGGATATAAACGTATTAAATATATCACAGTCACTCCCAGGTGGGGCGAACGAGAAGAGAATATTAAACTTTATTCTCGCTCAGGCATTGATTTATGAATTTAATACTTTCGTAACCTAACTATTATATTTTGTTATTATACCAGTTACATCTGTTTACATTGTTTTAACAATATAATAAAAATGTATTGCTTCTATGCAGATCATACTCTAGTTTTTCTTATGACTGTTTCATTTAATATTAACACAAATCTAATTTAAGCTATGACTAATTTAAATGTACATGTATAATATTCAATTTTACATAATATTCGCCCCTATTACATTATTCGTAAGTAATTCCATGTAAACTACGCTGTGCCTATTTGTTCCTTTTTATCTAAAAATAAATCATCATAGGCATTTTGCAAGGTAGAGGACAGGCTAACGACCAGTAATGTAACCCACTCCACCTTGCCTAACTTTACACTCTGTCTTATCAAATAGAAAAACTGTGTCTTTAAATATAAATACATATTATTATTAAATAGGTAAGTATTTTTTCTCTTGTGGTAACACTGCATATAGAACGTCTTTGTAACTCCTGTAAAATAAATTAAAATTAATTATTTAATATTGTTAAATTTGGTGTAATTTAAGGAAAAGTGTCTGTGTTTTGGACATTTGTACTGTTAATATTATATTCAGTACATTAAAGTGCTTGTAAGACTGTTAAAAGTGCTTAAAGTGTTTGTTGATTTTTCGTCAGCTGTCATTGCGCAGGTAACGTACTAAATTTCAAAAATTTAAAAGTTTACTTTCATCGTAATTTAAAATCATTTGCATTCCTTTTTCTCTCTTATACTATAATACATTTATAACATAACGAATAAGCTCGCATAGCAACTTATTATTTACATGATATTGTGTTTATCGTCGTCAGCCGGAAGACGTCCACTGCTGGACATAGGCCTCCCCCCATAAAACGCCATGTAGCACGACTGGATGCATTTCGGACTAGGTCGTCGGTCCATCTAGTAGGGGGCCGTTCCACGCTACGCCTTCCGGTCCGTGGTCGCCACTCGAGAACCTTTCTTCCCCATCGGTTGTCGGTTCTACGAGCGATGTGGCCCGCCCATTGCCACTTCAACTTGCATATTTTGAGGAGTATGTCGGTGACTTTCGTTCTATGCAATATGCAATGAAGAAATGCGTTCTTCATTGCGAATTTTATCACGCAGTGAAACCCCTAGCATAGCCCTGTCCATAGCTCGTTGAGTGACTTGAAGCTTCCTAATGAGGCCAACAGTAAGAGACCACATCTCAGTACCATAAGTCATCGCTGGTAACACACACTGGTTGAAAACCTTGGTTTTCAGGCTTTGGGGTAGTGTAAGATGTAAGGATGGATAGAAGCTTCCCGAATGCTGCTCAGCCCAGTTGAATTCTTCGCGCGACCTCTTTGTCGAAGTTGGACCTACCTAATTGAATAGTTTGCACTAGTATATTGTGTTTATATAAACTATAAAATATGATGACTCGCCGTACCAAGGCGCGTCAGGCGGAGGATAAACTCCAGCTGACCCTCTAGGAGCTAAAGTCATGTAGGACTCAGTGCAAGCAATTGCTGAGAGAAAGGGATGACAATGAGATAGAAATGTTGCAGATTATCAATAAAAATAAAGGTCTTAAATATGAGTTATCTAAATTACATTTGGAATATTCCAAAATATTAGATGAGAATGATAATCTGCATACTATAGTAAATGGGTTTGACCAGTGCAGGGTAGAATATGAAGAAACCCTCAAGCATACCCATGATCTTAAGTCACAACTGCATGTGGCCCAGCTTATATTTGATTTATAACAGAAGGCCTCTCAAACCCATAGCCTATTTGAAGAGCTGGTCGGGAATGCACCCTCTTTGGGCTACAATTATCACCTCAAAAAGTGTCATGTCAACAATAGATTTGACTGGTGATGACATGGTGACTTCCAAGCCAGTTCTGAGTAAAAATAAATTGAAATAATACATTAAAATAAATAAATACATAATAAAAACACAGTGCTTTATCAAAACAAACAATTTATGTAAAAGTTACTCCAAATTATGCATGGAAAGAAATAATATAAGAAATAACTTAAAAAATTGTTCTTTTAAGATGAAAAATAATGAAATGTTCAATGAAGCTGACGTGAGCTTCCTGCAGTTTGAGATTACTTGTTTACATAATAAATTAAAATCAATTTCTGACAAATATGAATGTCCTCAGAGAGAAATTACAGAGCACATATCTGCTATGGATGAATTTGTTAAACTTTGTAATCAAAATTCGGCGTGCTTTGCGTCACTCAATAAAAACTATGTCTGCGAGTGTCAAGCGTCCTCACTTAGTCCTCCAAAGCAAATTTCAGAAATTCCTTCTAAATCTCAGGTTGATGGAGCTCAGGACAGCTTTATAAGGGAAAAATAAATCTCAACCCATACCCACTTATAGAAAATGCAATATTAAAATATATAGTTATAATTTGGGTAAAAATATGGGTGTGATTTTAAATAACATTTGTAAGGGACAATCAGTATTAAATTATTGTATGCCTAAAGCGACCTATTGCCAAATAATTAATAAAATCCTTAATGATACTGAATTGAATAAAAGTGAAGTGAAGTGAATAAAAAATCTATTACAAAAGTATAACTTAGAGTTGGTGAATTTAAATGTTAAAAAAATTGTTATTTTTACATTTTCTTATATAAAAAAGTTGCCACTAGAAAATGATATTAGATATAACTTAAATAATATGATATTATTAATTAATGTAAAATGAATTTAATTGACATAAATAACATAATTAATTTTAAAACTAATAACTTGACATGTGATAGGCTACACCTATCTAATGTATATATAGTATGCTATCATAATAATACGATAGCATACTTGCTATCTGTCTATAAATACATCTTAACTCAGCCAATTCTTTGGCTATAAAGACAACTGTTCCTATCGAACAGTATAATTTGACCACTGCTCTGGAATCCGCTACAACTAATTTAAATTAAATTATAAGACAAAAGAGATATGATATATTGCCATCTCTGGCACTAACTATGAGGCCATTTTTAATTTCAGTAACCACCAAGTAGCTTGTATGTTCAGCTGAGAAAAAGCAATTTGCAGTGGCTCTTTAATAATTTTGAAAAAAATGTTACAAATTTAAAGTTGAGCAGACTATTGAAATGGCCTGTGCAGAGCTTGAGCATTTCATTGTTGTAAGTGTATACAGACCTCCCACTGAGTTATATGAACACTTTGAAACTATTTTACTAAGTAGCGGAAGTAGTAAGTTAGTAAGTCGACTGGCTGCTATTTACAGATGGGTGTGCCACAGGGATTTCAGGGCCTTTTTTGTTTTTAACGTATACAAATGATCTCCCTTTTTATGCTAAGAATCTATGCGATATTGTATTGTTTGCTGATGATACGTCTTTAATCTTTAAAATTGATCGTAATAAAAATAATTATGACGAAGTGAATAGTGCACTGTCGCAAATTCTTCAGTGGTTTATCACTAATAATTTAGTATTAAACGCAAAAAAACTAAATGTCTAGAATTGTCAGGAGACATAAGCTTAACTTGAGTCTCAATAATGAAATAATTAACTTTTCTGAGTCCGCGGTATTCTAGGCATAACTCTCGACTCAAAACATCAATGGGGTACCCATCTGTCTTCCCTTGCGAGTAGACTGAGTTCCGCTGCTTACGCTGTCAGAAAAGTAAGACAGCTTACAGACGTTAATACTGCCCGACTTGTTTATTTTAGTTACTTTCATCTTCATCTTGTCCTATGAAATATTACTCTGGGGCAATGCTACTGATATTGAAAATATATTTGTAATTCAAAAAAGAGCGGGCTATTTACTTCATGGGAGCTCGGGATTCTCTGCGAGAAATTTTTAGTAAAACGGGTATTCTTACGGTTGCATCACAATATATTTACAATAATATTTTGTTTATACGAAAAAACAACAATTATTTAAAGACCAGTGACAGACACGGTATAAATACAAGAAATAAAAATAAGCTGATCACTTCTAGTTTTCGCCTTCAAAAGGTGAATAAATCATTTAAGTCACAAGTTATACGTATGTATAACAAAATTTCACAAGTAATTACAGACCTGCCATTTGAAAAATTCAAAGTCGAAATTAAAAATATATTATTAAGGAAAGTATATTATTCTGTCCAAGAATACTATACAGATGTCAATGTGTGGAATCAAATGTTGTTGATGCTCGCTCAGGAGACTTATCGTTGCTGTAAATTAATTATAAAATTTTATTTGAAAAGAGCAACTGTTGATTTTCTTGCCGTCTCTTCTCAGCAGTACTGCCTTCCGAGCCGGTGGTAGCTTCCGTTAGGACTGACACTCCTAACATCTTTCCTAAATTGACGATTCAAAAGTGTTTGTAATAGCCTATTTAAATAAAGAATATTTTGATTTTATAAGCCGTACATTTTGAACCATTTCTAGTTTAAAATAGCTTTGATACTAGCTGTATCATAAAAGAGATATCAGTATAATTTCGCAAATGGTATTTGTATTCAAAGGTGTGCACTAAATATTAGTTTGCTACTTCACTTTACTATTTCTTTTGGAATACATAAAGCACGTACGCTCACACTCAAATACAGAATTTAAGTAAGCTCGTTGAGAATTCACGAGTACTCTGTATTACATTTACATGGAACAAATAAATACTAATATAACATACATACATCTTTTATTAATTTTATATACATACTATAAAACATCTATACATCTATACATATAATAAAACAGTAAAAGGGGTTAATTCTGTACTCTGCGTGCATATAAATTTAAAAAAAAATAAAGGACTTCCTAAAAAAAGCAAAAATATGATTTTGAAAATTTAAGTCTATGTGTCTGTCTGTATGTTGTTCGCGTTTCATGCAAGGACTGTTGGACAAATTTTAACGTTTTTTTTTTTTGTAATATAGCTCTTAATCATTTGTAACATATAGGTTTTCATTTTTTTTGAACGTCTGAATACCCGTCTAATCTATAAGGGATATTAATTCGAAGTTGTTCGACAATGAGCATTTTAACTTCACATAAAAAATCGAAGAGATTTATGCGAAGTGTTAATTTTTCTTGAACAACGCATTTTATCACTTTATAGCAATTCAAAAAATATCCACAACTCAGGAAGGTTTAAATTTATAGTTTGCAATTTACAATTTATTTATTATCTCAAAGCCGAGAAATCATAGAAATAAATAATATTATGTCACTCAGTTACTTTCACGGTCATTTCATAAACGTAAACATATAACTAAGCATATCTATGTTATGTAGCTATTGATAACAAAAAATCCCAAAAAAATACATACGCGAAGGAATTCACGAGTTATAATATGATTACGATAAAGTTTTTCGAAGTCGAAACACACTTGTTGCAAAAAAAAATACCGATTTTCACTTTAATTAGTAGCGAGATATAAAAAAATAATAAGTTAACGTAATTTCAATTATGTCTAAAATTATTACAAACATAAATCACATGTCGCACTCAAACTTAACAGTTTGTACGGTGTAAGCCGTCACTGGAGTTGCAAATTCGCAAGATTAATCACAAGGATAACCGTAAATTTTACCTGAAGGGCTGAAATGGCCTTGTCCTACTCGCGGGCAACTATATAGCTTCTTACTGTTTCAACAATAAATGTTGTAAATAAATACAAGAAGGATTTTGATACAAAATCTGATGATGCATTGGACCTGATGATACTAGCTATATGAATACAAATGTAGTAGACAACGATTGAAAATATTTTATTAATTTAATTTTAATTTACTATCACATATAGTTTTAATTCGAAATCATAACAATAAATGTTAGAAACAGTACTTGGATATATCAAAATATATTAAACTAGGGGTCATCTATATTTAGTAAGATCAGCGTCCCGTCAATGGTGCTATTTAAAAATGAAACTGCCTTTGTATTCCAGTAAGGCCGGGCGTTAGGCCTGAATTACAATATCGGAAAAAAATTCGAGCGTGTAATCTCACAGTGGAACTCGGTAAGATTGTATTTTGGAATTGGTAACTGAAAGATTTATTTATTATATTCATGTTCATTATCAGTCTGTTCTAAATTGTCTTTCTAATTGCTAAACTGGACTGGATGCTTATTTTTATGAAAAATGATACTATATTTCTCTATGTATAGAAATTGTGCAATTAGGTGGATTTCTCAATTAAACTACTTATATTTTTTTTAGATACAAAATCTATAAAAGAAAATAAATTCAAGTTATGCATTTCGTATTGTATTTTTTAAAGAAAACAATGCTGCAATATCAAGGTATACATTTTTTTATAAGCTGGTACCATGGAGATTAATATTGCGTAATATCCTAAGAAGTAGTACTTAAACCTAATGAATGGGCCCAGGGGCGGCTCAAATTAAAGACAACGTAGGAACTCGTAGTCACAGACCCGCATCGAGTTTTAAATAACTAACTTTAACCTAAACGTTGAGGGATTAATAAATACAATATTAACTAATTTAACACTTTTTGGTTCATAACTTTTTTACTAGAAAATGAGCCCGAACGCAAATAACGAAATGACTATTTATACTCAAATCGTACTCAAGATAAACGTAATTAATATATATCTAGTATTAATAAAAGTAAATAATAGTCATGATATGCATTGGCTATTATTGCTTTAAATAGCCTAAAATGTAATATGGCCCATTAGCTTTTTTAAAAAGTAATAATATTAACTAACTAGTCAGTTTATAAAAGTAACCAGATTCGTGGTCGAGATGACATTTTGGAAACAAACTGTAAGGAAGCAACTTTAAGTAACAATTTTCGGAGTATTTCGTCGGTTACGTTATTGACGCCAGAATGTCTACGAGCAAAGCCAAATGGGATTGACTCTCAAGGATTATTACTTTTTACTACCTTTATGCTAAATAGGACTTTATGACAATAAAAATAAATGTATAATAACGAAATAAGCAGTTTAGCGGCATCACGTGATAGGGTGCGGAACTCAATACGACATTTAAGACATCAAACCAGGAAAAAATTATAAATATAAATGAACACAAATAGTTCCACTAGTGAGATTTGTACTCACAACCATCATGGTCAAATTCAAATCATTTTATTCAAAGTAAGAAGTTACATGCTTCATTTTTTGCACGTCAAATAGTTTACCACCGATTTACTAAATTTAATGCCTCAGATCTGAGAAGAACCGGCGCAAGAAACTCAACGGGACTTTATTTTTTTTTTCCTCAGTCAATACTTCACAATTATTTATTTGTGACAATGATACCTTTGATATGGACTGGAGCGAGCATTTCATTCCCAAGGCGTGTTGTCATTTATAAAATCATTAATTAAGTAATAGCCTTTAACACAAAAACGTCCTTTCACAACTTTTTTAAATTGTGATATAGAACATTTCTGGACGTTTTCTGGGATCCTATTGTAAAAGCGTACACATTGTTTCATAAAAGAATTACGGACTCGATGCAGTCGAGTTACAGGCGCGACAAGTTTAAGCCTATTTCTTGTATTAATACTATGCACATCGCCAATTTTGGTAAAATTATTAATATTTTTCCTAACATACATTACATTTTCACAAGTGTATTGAGAGGCAACTGTCAAAATATTAATTTCCTTAAACTTTTGCCGTAAAGAATCTTTTGGGCCTAAGTTGTAGATTGCACGAATAGCTCGCTTCTGCAAGACAAAGATATAATTAATAGCGGTAGTCAAGCATCCTAATTTTGCTTCAATTACTTAACAGATTATAATTTTGTTAATATTTCAGACTGAATGTGATATTTGTGGGTTCCATTTAATGTATCTCAGGTCTATTAGAAAAAGTCTGAAATTAAGTTTAACAGCCCGTAACACAATATGTTTAACAGGATGGAAATTACAGATCGGAGTGATTTGTTATTAGGTTATCTGCCAACCCAGCTATATGCGAGTAATGCGCGAAGTTTATAAAAATATTTGAAGCTTTTGACAAGTTGGAAGTTGGTTGGGTAACACTTGATGTAAAAGTAATATATTTGACGCCATGTGTTCTCTCCAACTGAGGTAACAGCTGACTAATTTAAAATCCAAAATTCAAGAACAAATTTTACACATTACGCTACTTATATACTTTAAATTTTTATATAATATATCGTTAACGCCCGTCGTGGCGCAGAGGCGCAAGCGTGCGACTGTAAACGCGACAGGTTGTGGGTTCGATTCCCACTCCAGGAAATGTAAAATTTAGTATTTTCATTTCTTGGGTTTGGTAACAAGGCAAAGCGCAGCGTTGAGTTCCGCCACTCAACACGCAATGCCTCAATTCGGCGGAAAGTGGGGAACGGAATTGTTGAAAGAGAATGGAGTGTCTTAACACTAGGTTCTCTGGTTCCCTTTGCCTACCCTGCTATTTGCGTTTTACCGCGTGAAGTTAAAAAAAATATATAGTGTAGATATACCTACAGTTTAAAAAACTATAGATAGATCTTTTAGTTCTCTTTTTGAAGTTGTCAACATTTGGAAATAAATGAATAATTGAGACATTCTTAACGTGTTTAACACTATTTTTACCAACAGGGGTCAATTGACCCTATTTCATTCGAAAAATGTAGGCTTTTAAAAATTCTCGGTATAAATAGTGTTAAATGTAATTGAAGACTATTTTTACCTATTTCAAAACATTTATGATAACGTAATTTTGGATTGGCGGTTGAAATCCGCACTCGACGCTCCACTTTTCATTTTGAATAGAAATAAAAAAATCTTAAACGTTGCTAAGGCTGTATGGACATAAATACGGATACAAATACATTTTACTTTTAAAAGTGAGAATCGCTTTGAAAAATTGCTAAAAGCTTTTACTTCACTCTCTATCCTTTGAACTCTTAAAGTTTCATTTAAAAAAATATTGTTATTCACCCATATTTCTCTTTAAGTTATGAGACTGACTGAGACTGCTAAAAAGATTATAATATTTTATGAATATTTTATATTGAGCAATTATTTTTACTATTGAACATTGTTTTTATAATAACTTTATATTAATACGTGAAGAAAAAACTTTGGATTCCTTTTTACGAAATTATGTGGACGGAGGAGAATAAAACTTGGTACACTTATAGTTTATATAGCGAAGGAGTACACAATGATAATATCTTTTTAAAATAATGCATAAAAAATATATTAAATTAATAAATGTTACACACACTACCATAGTTTGACATGCATGTTTATATAAAGTGACATATACACTGATGGACAACGCAACGGGAATTCTAGTAATAACAACTACCAGTGTCTAGTACTAGTTTTTGCTTCACGTATGTATATATAGATATATTGACAATTGTGCTTATTCATTGATTAAACCTTAATTCAAATCATTCATTTATATATTTACCATTAAGATAAGCATAGATGGCACCTTATCATAAAAATTAAATAATTTTTGACATCACGAAAGCACTTCAATAAACGAAAAGCTAAACGTGCATAAAATTTCATGGTAATCAAGTATACACAAAGCTCGCTTAATCAATCACCATTGACTCTATTACGTTCTTCGTGCTTAACTGTGGCTCAAACGAATGTAGTTTTAATATAGGCTTTCCCGCATAATTGAAACTTTGGATTTCAATTGTAAAGCTGTCGAGTGAAACGAAAACACCTGTTGTTCGATATCTTTGCACGAAATATAAATATTTCGTGATTAATGTCTACAATTCCAAAAAAATATACAGGTGACTTCGCAAATACCTATGACAATATTTAAAAAGGTATACAAACTTTTGTTTTAATTTTATATAAATATAAAATTATTCAGTCAACCAATTATAGTTCTTTTTCACAAGCTTCAAATGTTTTTCACAAGATTATTTTTTTTCGTTTCTTATCAAGTCGTAATAACGGCTAATTTTTTTTTAGATTCACGCTGTTTCCCACATATAGCAAAGTAGGCAGAGGGAACCTGAGAACCTAGTGTTAAGACACTTCGTTCCCCACTATGAATTATGATACAACAATAACTTGACATACGAGCTTTATTATAATATATCTTGATACTATACATTATTCTTTATCTTGGTTTTATTCTTAGTGGCAACGTGCCGTTACGTATTCCAATAACAAAATTTCTCCAAAACATTTACGCTTAACATCACGTTACGCCACCATCTATCCAGTCCCAGGTGCGGCGAGAAGTCGCTTTATGGTACATTAAGTAAATGCCAAATGGCTATAAAGTCTATCGTCAGGAATCTAAAATTCTTGTGGAGAAAATATTACAAAATTGAATATCAAATATCGTATATTAAAGCTTATAATATAAATTTATCCTATTTTAATTCGAAGTTGTAGAAGTGTTAGTAAAAGTGGAATGTTGTTACAGATATCCCAATATCTTTAAGCATTTCACACAAGATTGATCTTTTTGTTGGTTTTGAAACCCTTACTCATGTTCATATGCATATACTTTAACATAGTATGTCAGTAAAATATATAAAACGTCCCAATATTGATTTTAGAAGATATACTTTGACAGAGCTCTGTGGTTGTTACTCACCTTACACACACACACACACACACACATTTACACATATTTTACCTACCCTCAGAATATGGTTCTTTTCTATCTACCATTTGTAGAAAAATCATAATTGTAAAATAATAATTTGAAAATGTAAAATCGAAATGTTGTCCTAATTGGAAGTGGCTAAGTTGACACGAGATATTGTAATAAAAGACTGAAATAGAGCTTTAAAATGTGGCTTTGATGCATATATTTAAAACATAATATTGCTGTTATGAAAATATATCACTTAAGTACGTCAAATCTCAGGACTCCCTAGGACAGTATGACTACATGCATAACACTAATAATAAGGAACACTGATTAGATTTCCCATCACGGTCTCTTAATGGGTTACAACATATAAAATCTGCGTGTTGTGCATCCTAATAGGGCTATTTATTTCGAAATCTTACTGTTTTGATTGACTTATGGCCTTATTCTGTTTACGAATCGAAAACAAATCGAAGTAATGCTAATTTTTTTGGCAAAATAAATATATAATCTCGTCCTTATTAAATAATAAGTAGGTATAAAATAGCTTTTAAACTTTTCTCGCTGATACAATCTTAATACAACGAAACAGCAAAGACTTTATTATATATGTACATCATTATTTCTGATTTAGCCGTATATCTATTTTTAATATACCGACAAAAATGGGTTATATCTATATCTTAATAATATAAATTGTATAATTTCTATATTGAAAAATTGGATTTCGAGAAAAGGAAGAGATTCTCAATTCAATTTTTTTTTATATGTGTGTTACGGCATAACTTTTTATTGGGTGAACCATTAAAATTTTGTTAAGATCTGACGAGTAGTTCTTGAGTTGTTTGTAAAAATGTTCTTAATAATGTAAGTTCATTTTATTTGAAATCGGTTTTCTTTTTTCTTAAAATTTTATTTTTTTAAATAACAAGCAGCAAATTTTACGCATTTTTATATTAAATATAAAACTGAATGTATTAATGTATAAATAGTCAATGTATCAATTTTTCGTAGTATGATTTATACAAATTACAGTACAATACGTATAGTGAAAGCTGGAAATAATCTAATTTCCATGCACATGTATTCGCAGGGACAACATTCTATTCGGTAATGGCTATCTGCTGCGCAATGCACCAGCTAGTGACGTAGACTGCGGCACAATCAAACACCTCTAAATACCATGCAGTCACGCGTAAGCCCTTTTGCAGTAGCTCTTTATAGCAGGATATGCATAAAAGTAATACCATTTATAATTTAATATGAAAATCTCTCTAGTCAATGAAGTGTCAATGAATTTACCACAAGTGCCGTATTCAGGTCACAGTCCATTTAGCATTGAAATGGTCTATTGTCATGCTATTTAACCTCTGCATGATTTTAAATCGTTACGTGTCAGCCTAGTATATAAATAACTACAATAACAAAAAATGTAAAACTATTAAATTATATTAAGTAATATATGTTCATGCGTGTCGCGTGCGTGCTTAAAAGGTTTAACTTAAAAATAAAGTAACTACATACACAACTTAGAGCTTTAAGCTATTTTATTTATATAGAAATATTGATGTGGTTTGCAGCATAAAAATTATTAAATTCTATGTTAAAAATCTAAATTCTATAAATGTTTTTACACTCCTCTAACCGGTTTTTCAAAGATACCTCCAATGCAGAGACACACTTTATTACTCATTTATTATAGTATAGATGTTGCAAAGAAGTTATTTCATTGCAAATCTTTATTATAAACCTATTTAGTTACTGTATTACGCACTTTGTCTTTTTTTTAGAAAAAGCCTAACGCTTACAGAACAATCATATAAAAATATCTTAAAGTTTAATCATGACCAGTAGCTTTCAAAACAGATGTCGTTGGATATAAGCTATGGATGTACAACAGTTGTACTTACCAGTACCATAATTGAAGTACTCATATTTACTTGCTTATTTGTATTAAAACGATTTTTATTTTACCTTTTAAGGCAAATTATCTAAAATTTTTATGTAAGAACACTTTTAAACAATAACTTATTAATCTAATAGATTTACATTGAGATTCGGCCTATGTAACGAATGTACGTGAAATGGAACTTCGAACGTGAATCGGGTAGTAAGCATCGGTATCCTCATTTTATAGGGCGTAGCGACGTAAATCTTGCGAAGCCACATTTTGAGCCCCTTTATTAATCTAGTTTAAGCGCGATTGCCGCTCCAATCAACTGGAAACGATTCTACCGTTTTGGCTGTAAGTGAACAATTTTTACAGCAATTAAAATTCAACTCAAAGAAAATTCAAACGAGTATATGAAAATATGAATTTATTTAAATACTTATAATAATAATATATAAATAAAATTGTTTTATATGTATTGGAATGAATGAATGTAAAATACGGTTAGGTGTATCGTTCTTAAATCGATACAGCTCGCAATCACATAAAACAATCGAATGAGTATGAGTATGTGACGGTGATTAGATCGTGTTTGACCCCAAACAAACATTTCCTTAGTGCTTATTAACATACTTATATGATATATGTACGTATATGATATATGTACGTATGTGGTACATGGTCTAATATTCAAATAATATATTGATCTCATAAATTTACATTTAATAATTTCTAAAATGTTTAGACTGAAACGTTTTTATTATATGCAGCGAAAAGAGTTTGAACTCACCACACAAATTCTTTTCCTTTTTTGAACTATATATAAGTGTACATGTAATTTTTTATAAACTTTCTAACAAAATTAAATATTAGCTAACTATTATTACTATCCAATCAAAATCATATCTAATACGAAAATAAACGAGTTTTCCGTTAAGGAATTTAATAACGAAAATGTATTTTGCCTTCTTAGTTGCCAAGATGCTGCAATAAATTATAAGGATATTATTTCATTAATTAAACTGGTGGACCAATGTTCCGGGCAAATGTATATTAATTTGGCTTCACAATTAATTATTCAACAAAGGAAAAGCCATGATGGACTACTCATATTTAAATTGATATTACTTTATTAATTTTTATTTTGGAATAGACATTTAAAGTTACCATATACAAAAACAAACATTACAATACCAATGTGAGGTCATAAAATAAATAAAACATAAAAACAGATTACGAATATGAGAGATCTTCAATATAATTAATAACATATGAGAACTAATTGTTTTTAAAAAAAAACTAAAGTAAGTGACCTAAAAATTACGACTTCATTATCCCGGTCATTCTGGTAAGGACATAAGCTACTATCATCGGAGGTGGACACGAGTGCAAGTAAGTCGGATGGAAGTGGATGAAAACAACGCTACAATATTTTTTAATATTGATTGATTAATTTATATAGATAGATATAGACAAGTGTAGATAATAAAAACTTGTTAATTAAGTTATATTTATCGGGCATAATTATTATCCAATAGGTCGTGCGATAGAACGAGTGTGCGCAGGGGCTGATGGCGCCGGCATGGTGTCAGCGGCGCGCGCGCTTCTTGCATCAGTCACCAGAGTACTACTTTTGGCTGACATGGTCGTTGTGAGACAACTTTTATTAGCTAAAGATAAGGTAAAATAGCAAATAATTACATATTTTAAGAAAATATCGTATAAATATTATTATAACGTGAAAAATATACTAAAGAAATGCAATGTCTTGAGTTATTTTTTTTGATAAACGAGGGCAAACAGCTACTAACGAGATATCAAACTTTTGTAAGTGAACTGAAAGTTTTCTGATTGCGGGCAGGTGGCGCGATCGTTAGATCGATTAGAGTCGGTGTCCAACTTCGCGGAATTTGTACGTGCCTTTACGGAATTCGGAGGCGGGATGGTGGAGCTGGCAAGGCTAACAGCAGAACGGAGAGCGGACCTCCGCGACGAAAGGAGAAGAGCGCAAGTAGCGGCGGCAAGAAACGTTCTAGAACGATCTACACTTATGCTGCTTACCTCGTCTAAGGTATTAGTGGTAATGGACATTTCTAGCCAGAACGTAAAAATAAAATAAAAGATATATTAAATTAGGAGAAATAAGTGCAGAAATATATCTAAAATAAACTATATTTAAATTATAATAAATTGGGATAAAAAGCAACATATTATTTCAAATGTTATTTATCTTTACAATCTATTATTAAAAGAAGCCACTCTACATAAATTTTGTATCGAAGTGTCCGGCTTGTCTACGGTAGCGTAAATTAGACCCGTCTTAGGGTAGCCTTACCCATCTATTATGTAGGTTTTGCGCCAATTCCGGGCCGCGCTTTGTTTGTGACACGGTTTATAGACCGCTATTACTCTTCTGTTTTATAGTCACAATTGGGTTTCATTTCAGCTTAACTCTAAATATAACCTAAACGAATCAACTCTCGAAATGCGAATTGATATTAAATTAGAATAATTTTACTACTATTGACTGAAATCACGAGCTTACAGTCGTATAGTACAAATTTTATGTCTTGAAATAGAATAAGTGAACATGGCTGTACTTTACGATAGTAACATATTTAAACATTTTACATGATAGTCTTAATATTTACTAAACAAATGTACATAAAGCTAACACAGTGAATAAAAAAATGATTTGCAAATTTAATAATAGCAATATAATCATCATAATGAGCCGCTTCAACTTTGTTTATCTTATTTCCTCTTTCTTTATATATAAAGCGAGCCCATTTCATTTACATAATGAACATTTCTTCACAAATTGCCTTGCGTATGGGTCCGTAACTATTTTTGTTATTGTAGAAATATACTTCAATTTACTTACCACTTAATTTATAAATAACAATATAAATCCTATTTACACAAACAGTTCCTGAAAGAAAGATTGAGACGAATGTTCCACAGTACGAGAAAGTCTGACTATAAACATGACAGTGGTAGGACCGATCCAGTGCTTTTTGCTCTGATCGGACAAACTGCGGCGTTGATGTCTAGTAGTCTTGAATTAAGTTGGAAAATGCGGAACAGAATATTTAGATATGATACTCTCTCTCTGCCTGTTGAGAATTAAATAGCAAGCTCTTTTGAAAACATACCTGCAATAAAACATGTTTGATATAACTTAATATTCAAAATAAAGTTTTTATTACTCTTTCGCTACAAAAGGTAACATAATTCAGACTCACCAAGGAAAACAAACTCGGTGAAACTTATGCACATAAAAAGGAAAGCTTGACAACTTCATGTTTTAATATTCTTTCGTGTCCAAGACTAATAACAATTTAAATGAAATACAAGATCAGCAGTAATAAAATGAGTTTGTAGAAATGTTTATGTATTATTATCTGCAGTAAAAAAATTGTGAAGTTGTTTTCTTAAAGATGCGCAAGATGATTAATTATTTCAAATATTTGCATTTATTTTTCTATAAAGGCGACTTCAATATTGGATCAGATTACATAATGGACTACTGTATGTATAGTCAGATGCAGCTAACCGATAAAACCATTCCTGTGGCGGAATATTTCAAGCTAATAGCCCAACTTAGTATATCGAAGAACTCGAAGTTTCGTCAATAAATTTCGCCTTTATGGTATATCGTCAATCATTAAGATACATTTAATCTACGCTCTGGTGATTTATGATCTGAAGGTTAATTTTGCACCAGGCATCAGAACCAAAAAAATTAAAATGACCGGTAAAACAATGTTATATAGATAGAAGGCATAGTGTTTTTCTTCTAGTTATATTTCTATTCCAATTTGGGAAGAAAAACGAAACGAAAGTCGATTTGCACTTTGTCATAAAACGTTTATATTTATACAGACATGTTTGCGGCATCCTGGCAGCGCATCTGCTCGAGAGAATCGTGACACCGTGTTCTGTCAGATGCGTCGCGCGATGGATCTTATACACTACGTGGTGCGGGACGGCCTACCTGGTCACGAGGAGCAATCACACGAGGTCTGCATTTTAATATAATAATTAATCCGAACTTTGAAAGAAAACAACTATTTTGGTACTACTGAGTTATTTAAAAGATAGCCTAGAAAAATATAGAAGCCCTTCTAAGATCTTCAACATTTTGTCTTGGAATCTCAACTTTATAGTCACTCTACAGTATAAAAATAATATTCTAAGTGAACAAACAATTACCTCATTTCACTTTACAATTTTCTTATCCGGCGCTTGTAATTATATTTACCTAGATTAACTTGACATAAATACATTATCCTTTTCTACAACCCTAAGTCTCATACTATTTGTCAAACTCAGAAATAATTAAAACTTTTTACTTAGTAAGTACTAGTTTGATCTAAGCAAAACTTACTCTACAATTTCAATTTTACTAAAAAACGATCGTGTAATGTATGTTCACTCTACATATATGACCCTTAGGTCACATATGTACAATGTACTTGTTCAAGCTGAAATTCGAACTTATTAAAGCTGACGAATTGCTTGCAATAAAATACACGTGGTGTTGTTGGTATAAATTAAATTTAATTACTGTTGCTTATTTTCCACACGTGAACAGGCTGATTGCCAATAATCGAAGCGATATTAAAAACATATTTCATTTATATAAAAATACTTAATTAAATTACAAATATGATTACTGTTGTTACTGATAAACCACAGCACAGTGGTTAATTCCCCAGTGACATTTACAACAGAAGCAAACGCAACCTACTCGAGTGAGTAGGTTGCGTTTTACCTGAGTAGGTACAATACAAGGGGAATATATTCTGAGCTAGAATTAAATTTATCAGGAACGTAAAAACCATTATCTTATTATTGTCTTATTTTTATTTTTTTGTATTATTTATGTACCACATGATAAAATATGTACGAAATGACACGGCTTTTGAGAAGGTTACGAAAACTGTACTAACAATCTAAATTTAAATATTTAGCTAGTTGCTGACTAGTGCAGAGTTAGGAACACAACTCCATAACCGCGGTCTCTGAACTGTGATATTTTGTTAATACAATTCGGGTAAAAATTCGGGTTTTTAAATAACACAGGTCTTTGAGGTCACGAACAAGTTACAAGCAAGTTCGCTTCACGCTTGTCACTTTGTAGTGACAAGCGTGAAGCGAACTAACTAAAAACGTTCTCGCAAACAAGGAGGAGGGGTTAATATTGAAATATTTAAAGAGGGAAATGTGCTTATATTTCGACGCAAGCAAACAATAAGTCAATACAATTGGCAACGGACATCGGACACGTAGTCAAAGTTATGTAATTCGAACATAAATTGAAGACAAGTCGGTGAAGATTGTTGAGAAACTCCACGTTAACCTCTACGTATGTTAATTATTAATCCTCTATGTTAATTATTGATCTATATCAGGGATGAGCAAACAACAGCCCTCGGGTTGCATGCGCCCATTTTAATAATTTTATGCGGCTCACCAAGCTTAAATATATAATATATTACTGATACAGATATTCTCCCGCTAATATATTAAGTCTTACCGATTTTTTACCTGTTTTTATGATGTAACGTTTATAATATGAATACAATTTCAATTACTATTAAGGCGGTTATTAAGTGTGGCCTGGCAAAAGAATTCACAGCTGGATAGGCCCTTTACTAGAAAAGATTGCTCACCTCTGGTCTATATCATATTTGGAACTTTTGATTGATTTTCATACGATGATTAGATAAACCTACTTATGATAATATGTAGTTAAAAATGTTAAAAATATATAGTAAGTATTAAAATAATAAAACGTAGCTCAAAACTATATTGGCAACAGTGCCTTCATGACAGGACCGGAAATTGGTATGTAACATGAGAAACATATAATTAAATTTTTAAACTGGCTGATTATGTGACCTCACATTCTTCAGTTTATATTAATACAAATTATAAAATTTTGTTGACAAACCAACTTTAAAACAAGGAAGTAAATTTATTATATATATTTTTATTTTATAAAAACATCAGAAATTAAAATGATTAATATAAGACATATACAAATGAAGCCGCTTTACAGTAGGTATATATTTTTCGAAAAAAAAAATTCTGCTAAAATTGTTTATAGGATTATATTACTATGGATATAAATAATATAAATGAAATAACCACTTATAATACGACCTGTATGCAATGTTTCAGTATTTAATACTAAACTTTTAAGAATTTAATCAAGTACAAATTCTGTACAAAACGTAGAACGTAGCAAGGGAGCTTTGGGGATATATCTAATTCGAGTGGCGCATTTAAATGTAGCAAGATTTGATTGTGTGCTTAAACACACAATCAAATCTTGCTACATTTATATTTTTATACAGAATTTCAGTTCAATATAAAATTCTGGTTGTATTTATATCGTTTCTGAAATGATATAAAACAGATATCAAAAAAGTTAAAATGATTTACCTAATAGTATGTACATAGTACTCTTCTTATAAAATGTCCCCATTTCATAAAATTATGAAAATTTTGAAAGCATTCAATAACGTTATATATACAGATAAATAATTTCCTGTTTCCGACAGGCATTTTAGTATAACCGTGATTACAATCATCACGCTATCGCGATGGGCAGCCTTGGAACTGACCTACTACCTCTTCATTTAATTTATACTAACTATATTTATTACATTGAAATTTTATAAAAAGTTTTTTTTATGTAATTAATAATATGCAATTTATAACCTGGCTACGAAATAAGAAGCATCGTTAACTTCACTACATTGTTCTATTCTATATCAACGCTAATAACAGTGATGTGTCATTCATTTCTTCTTAATTTATGCTTATTAAACTTTCTTATATATTTAAATTTTCTTTTATATACGAGTCTACGAACAATGCATAAGGAAATGAAGGGATTTGTTTTGCGTAAGTATGATGATAAAGGTTTTTCATTTCATGAATATTCTCCCTTAACCCCTATCTATATTCTTCTCTCAGCGCTGTTCCATTCTGACATGCTGAACATAAACACAATTTTTATTTTTCTTGTAGTTGCAACCTTTTTCGGATAGTCACGAGCAGGTACATAACTTAAATGTAGGTAGCGAGTGCCTTTCCTTTTTTAAGCATACACAATTCTGTATTAGTATTGCATTTCATAGCTCTTTTAAGTACGCTTTCTTAAAAATAACATATTTTCGCATTAGAATTTTAATTAAATATTCTTTCTCATGCTCAGGACAAAAGTGATAACATTTTTGCGGAAGTTATTAACGCATGACGTAATATGTAATGTATGAGGAAGAATAACTATAAACAGTATGTAACCCGCACTCCTACTTGTTAAGCTTCAAAAATAACATTTCATAACATCGGATTCAAGTATTTTTTATTTCTAACACAACGTAAAAATTTCGCTAACAGTCACGCAAATCGCCTAGGAGAATGTAGCTCCGCTTAAAATTAGACTTTTTGTAAATTCATTATTTTCTCTTGCCAAATTTTATTGTCATATAACTATAGCCTATTTTGCTATACGTAAACACGCTCTATATCAACAGTACGCAGGTTTTTTAATATAAAATATCACTACACTAAAATTTTGCTATTAAATTAAATTTTAAAGTAAAAGAAGTATATACCTATTCACTTTATCAATTTATCATGTGAAAAGATGAGCTTCAATGTAATTTAACGTAATAACTATTGAAATGAGCAGCTAGATAATATTATGAGTTATTTACAACGTAAAATAGACAAAAGTATGGTTTTTAAAATGTACTTGAACCCGTCCCAGGCTGCTCAGTGGGAGGCGGGAACAGCGTTAGGTGCATTGCGTGGTTTGTCGACGCAAGTGCGAGCGGCAAGGGCCCGGGGCGGCGCCGACGGAAGTAGAAGAAGAGCGCTCGCAGCCACGCTGAGGGCCCTCGTCGAGAGAACGCATGACTTCACCGATTCCGCATACACTTCGCACGACCACAGACAAAGGATACTCGCGCTCGCCGAGAGAATAGCATATGAACTAGAAAGACTAGTTGCTGTTGCTGTTTCTTTAGTACGTGGTTATATTATTTCATTTTATATGTCCTTTTATTACAAAAATCTAACTATTTTCCATACAAATTCCAGGAAGAGCAAGGCAGTACAGGAAGTGGGGCAGCGCTCGAAAGCGCCTGTACGGGAGCTACCAGTGCGGCATCAGAACTCGAACGAGCCTTAGTAGCGGCAGCTAGAGATCAAGCACGGGATTTGGCACCCCTTGCCGACGAAGCAAGAAAACTTGCTTCAGACCTTGCACACATAGGTAGATAAGTAGGGTGACCAATAGAAAGCATAAAGTACATAATTTGAAGACTAAATATTTTCATCTATTTCGTTTACAATATTTCAGCTAGTTCCTGTGGTGAGAGAGAATCTGAGAGACTGCACAATATAGCGAGTCGGCTGCACGAGCAGTTAGATCACATAATCGAGGCAGGTTACATTTTACTTTAAGTTGAGAAAATTAATGTACGTTATTTAACATCAGATTGTCAACAGGTATGCAAATTACTTAGGCACATAACAATGTCAGAAACGTTACAAGTGAGCGCAAAGTTCGCCGAAATCAACTTGCGGATATACGGGCCTCAAGTGGTGACAGCGGCGCGCACGCTGGCGGCGCACCCCAGCAGCGCTGCGGCGCGCGAGAACCTCGACGTGTTCGTGGACATGTGGGCGTGGCTGCTCGCCGACGCGGCGCGCCTCGCCAAGGAGCTGCTCGACCTCACCGACGACCGCCCCGACAAACAATTGTACAGTAGCTTACCGAGACCTGGAGTAAGTACTCTCAGTTATGTGTATATCCTCTCGTCTGATAACCATCTTAATCATTTCAACGAACCGTAAAAACGAGATCACAAGTACTTTAATATTTTCGCAGAAACATGGAACAACAAGTAAACCGCTCAAAGCGGTACGATTAGATTCCGATGAACAAGCAAAGATTGCTAAGTCAGGACTGGAAATGAAAATGATGTCATCTGAGATGGACGCCGAGACTGAAAAATGGCAGGGTGCAGATGAAAATAATGATATCGTGAAGAGGTAATGGAATAGCACAAATCAATATATTTTATTATTTTACGTAATTTTAGTTACTTGCAAACTAAATCTCTGATAGTATACTGGTTGGTTAAAATACCTATAATATAAGATTCTTTCATGTATTACAACAAAAATGTTTTAAAAATAAACTGTATTTTTTTATATTTCAGGGCAAAAAATATGTCTTCCATGGCCTTCGCTATGTACCAGTTCACAAAAGGTGAAGGTCGCCTCAACACTACACAAGACCTCTTCACACAAGCAGAATACTTTGCGGAAGAAGCTAATAGATTATATAAAATCGTCCGCCAATTTTCTTATCAGGTAAAAGATATATTATAGTAAGAAATGAAAAATGTTATGATATTTTTATTAATTTTTGCAATTTTATATAAAGGTACCCGCTGGAACAATAAAAAAGGAACTTTTAGAGCATTTAGACAAAGTACCAACCTACGTTCAACAGCTTCAATTCACAGTAAAGGAGCCGACGGTCGGAAGAGCGGCTACTTTTAGCAAAGTGGATAATGTAATTCAAGAAACCAAGCATCTTATGAATGTAATTAGCAAAGTCGTCACGACGTGTTTCGACTGTGCAAATAAGGTGACATATGCTACTATCTGTTATTGTGTGAATAAAATTACCTTTTCGAGCAACACATGGCACATTTTGAAAGTATAGACAATTTTCTAGGCAATATAAAGAATTTAGTGCATCGGAACGTAATGTTCCTTAGGTACCTTTGCCGTGGGAGAAGAGTGTGGGAGTGATAAAAAGGCACCAGAGTGTTGCACCCGTTAAGTACTTTAAAGATTATATTCGTTCATGTTAGACTTGCGGGGGTCAAAAGTGTAATTACCGACCAAAGATTTGTTCTTGTCCTTATTTAACGCGTCTTGTCGAAAGTTTTATTTCCACATGTATTTGATTGCAAACTATTAGATATCGCATATTTTTAGAACTATAACTACAAGAATAAATCTTCTTAGCAATTAGTTGTTAGATTAATATAGAAATAGAACTATTAAATCTTTATGAATTCCCATTTTATTTTATTGTATGTTATATTGATTTTTATTTCTGTTTTCTTATCGCCTTACTCTGGGTGGTTTCCAACACTCAGGGTCTTATACCGTTGGACAAAGCGATAAACAAAACCTCAACAAATACAGGGGGCGATTCGGTCTGTCTCAGTCTTGCACTATCAAAAACACCAATATTCATGTAACTCTGTGTGTACCTGTGTATGTAGTCACTTAAGCATGCATTGTGTAATTCTTCTTGAGAATTTATATAGTTTATCAGATTGTTTTTAGAAGATGTTTCTTGTAATTTTTCTGGTTATAATCACGGGCAGAAGTAGGTACGCTAGAGAGCTAGACCAACCTGAATGAATGTTTGGTAGGCATTACCTAACTACCTAAGAAGCAAATACTTTTGAAAATATGCCAACGTTACAAGTTTTTATTTTCAGACCAACGACAAAACAAATTATACAGACGAAGTGACAGTATATTTTAGTTCTGGTCCCTTTTATGTTTCTTTTTTTTTGTGGTAATTTCAGTACTCCCTTTGTATGCCCGAGAGAGTTCTTATGCATTGGAAGCCAAACTTACGAAAAGCATCCACATTTAAGAGTGAAAATAGTGTATTAAATGGATAATGTAGGTAATTGTGTTGATTGAAGTTGTTAGCTTTGACATTTAACAAAGCTTTAAACCTGCAATGCCAATAACAACAATGCCAATAACAACAATGCAATAACGTCATTAAAGTGAACATATTAACGTCGTGGTATTTTTGGAGTTTAGCGTAGTAATGTTTGATGGTGTATACGATAGTTAATATCTGGATGTTGTTTATGTGCTGTTGCAAATAATAGATTAGCCTCTGTGTGAATATTCATCAAAACTTAAAGTATATAAAGTGCCATAAAGACATTTTATAACTTTAAGTCATATGCTATCTCTTTTATGGAGTTAACCGCTAGTAATATCAGCCCCTTAAATGGCGCTGCCATTGAATATTTCAGACTTGATTATAATTATAGTTGTTTATGGAAAAATAAACGCGTGCATGGTGTTTAATGTCATTTCAATGGGTGCCGTAGCGGTGTCGTAGACATCGGTACTTGGCTAAGGATTCTCTAACAAAACGCATATAATTTTTAATATAAAATAAAGCTTTGTGTTTGTGTGTACAATTAATTTGATTTCATATGGATAAAAAAAAATTTCGCTATATATAGATTTTGAACACTTCTCCTTTCAGAGTACTCTCGTGTTCGTAGCGTTTTATTACAGAGCCTTGAGCCATCAACGCCAATATAAATGTTAATTACATGTACTCACATTGTGCGTTTTATTATAGAGCCTCAAAGCTTAATCTCCAGAATTACACTGTTATATTAACGTAAAAAAATGATGCAGTACAAATTGGACTTCACGGGGCTGTCGGCGGCGGGCGCCGGGCGCAGCGCGCGCGACGAGGAGGCGGCGGGCGGCGGCGGCGGCGACGCCAAGCCGGGCGGCAGCACCTCCGACACGGCCATGTGACAGTACGGCATGGGCCGGCGCGGCAAGGGCGACGCGCGCCGGACCAGGGTCAGCTTCCTCTTGTTTTAAGATAAACGTCTTAAAACGTCGTCGCCGTCGGTTTCGCCAGCATTAGACTGACAGGTATCTTGTTTTTGATCGACCCCCGCGCAGTGCTCGTAGCGCACGCGACTGTCGCGCATTGGCACGCAGCCATGTGAAGCTTTCAATTAAGCACAGTAATAAATACTTTAATGATACATCGTTAAAAGCACATTAAGATCAGAAAGATCAACTAAAAATATGTATTTAAATTCCCGACACGTAACATATTTAGTTTTGATAGTGCTTTAAAGTAAATTGATTATAAAATAAGATGACACATCAATCTAGTGCTTGTCTTGGACGCCACATTGTTATATAATATGTTTTATAATAAGAGCCTAAAATAGATTTATCGATAATAGCGAATTACAAGTTATTGAAAATTTAACTATTTTTTTAAATCAAATGTGGCGGCGAAACCGACTCACAAAGCTGTAATGTATTAAATAATTCGTCAATATATTACGATTATTTAATAGTTTACAGCTACTTTTAATATAAGATGGACAGTACGATAATAATGACTAGTTTAAGCAGACCACTTGCGACACACAAGCGAACTATTAATTAAAATAAGGTTTCATAAAACAATGAACGCAATCGTGCGAGCACGACGCATTTGGCTGTGGATCAAACGTACCTATTATATTTATAATTATGTAATGATTCAGTAGTAGATACTCTGTTACTTACTACGTCATCATTCATACTTTTAACACTATTTTCTGTACTAGATAATATTAATAATTAAGAGTAAATGACATCACTACAAACCGTTGATACACTCATATACGAATTATTCCTCGTTATAACATATTGTGATGAATAAGTAAAGAAAGAGTGAAATCGTACAATAATAAATACGAAAACTTGTTACACTATATAATTGTTACACATTGTTACAAACAATACTTAAGCATCAACACTAAGAATTATATTTTTGTGTTATCCCTGTAGCATGTAATACTTCCAATATTATATGTCTAAATAATATATCATGCATATATATATGTATGTATGTATGTATGTATATATATAATAGTTTTTTCCCAAAGCATAATATAATATTTATAAGAAGTCTATTATTATGCACATTGCACTTCCTGTGTTCCTCTTTGCACTTTTTTGGCTAAACTTTGCACGTACGCTTCTTTATGTTATTTTAGCATTTATGTGTTTAGTGTTTACATACATGAACATTCTACTATCATACAACACATCTGACTTCTGCATTCGATTACCGCATATTTCTTAATGTCTACGACA
Source organism: Philaethria dido (assembly GCA_033558755.1). Lineage (NCBI taxonomy): Eukaryota > Metazoa > Arthropoda > Insecta > Lepidoptera > Nymphalidae > Philaethria > Philaethria dido. The sequence goes on from JAKGSA010000136.1 coordinate 3,622,556, forward strand.
TTGTATATAGCCACGGTATCTCAATATCCGCTCCCCGGTGGCAGGAACGCGCCCTCCAAGAGGGCAGTCATTGCATGATTGTAAAAGAAAAAAAAGATAGATGTGTGTTGCATGTGTGTACGTTATTGTATTGAATGTCGTACTTCATCTTTCCGACGGGAGGATGTTTGGTATTAAGATGGGGGAAATTGACTCTGGTGGCTAACTGCAGCTCCCATGTCGCCCGTGAAATACTAAGTGTTATATAGACGGAAACGAAGCACAAACAGTTATATCGTGAACCAAATAAATATTCAATTCAATATCTAGTGACACGTTCATATTTGCTATTAAGCCATGAATGAAATATAGATGTGCAGGAATATTTATTTGACTTATGATGATTTTTTGTATAAATACAAGGTAAAGAAAGGCCTGTGATAATTTCACAGGCTACGTTCTCTGCACTCGTATCAGCATTGCCAGAGATTATCGATTTGTGAAAAAAAAAGAATAACACTTGGTCTAGTCCAAAAGTTTCTTGTTATGATAGTGGTAAAAATGGATATTATAGCAGATTACAAATAAAAAATATATTAATATAGATACATTTTATGATGATTACCAATTTATTAGAAAACTATATAAATATGAAGATATTGTGAAAGTAAAATTAACGCATTATACATTTATTTTATTTTATTGTAATAATTATCAATTAAGTCTATACACATGAGGTGGTCTAAAAATCTGGCAACGCTGATTTGCATGCTTCTGTGTAACTGCGGCTGCTACGACCTGCTACGCAACATCGCTAGGCATGACGCCCATCTATAGCTCCAATTATAGCAAATAACTGTTACGGCAATAATAAACATATCAACCGTTGTAGAATAAACTTGTTCTGTGTTAACAGAAACTACGACTCGTTATTTAGTATTTAAGTGTTTGTTGTGTTATAATATATAAATAATATTAGGTTACTACTAACGTGCCTAAACGAATTGCACCAATGCGTCAATATAGTTAGGTGCATACGAAAATGAACGTGTACTACATACACTTGCAATATTATTTATTGTAATATATGTGTACAGTGTAATTAAGTAGCAGTGTGTACTTTTGTTGTGAAATAAAGTTATGTTTTATATATTTTTATTATTTTTGTTACTTTTTTGGTCGGTTTTATTAATTCCTACGAAAAGTTTAATTTGTTCAATTTATATAGTATATATTGCTATTTGTATCTGTATGTATATGTATAATTGCTAAACTAGGTACCTGGGTGCATAACAAACAACTACCTCTAAAAACGGATGGAATCAAATAATTGTTAGTGTAAATAGAAAGCTAGTACCAGTACGTTCAATAATTGGCTTTCGTGTTTGTTTAATGTAATCATCGTCAGTGGTTTGTGCTCGATATTCCCTATGTACGGTCTATATAACACTTTTGTTTCATACCTTTTGAGCTAAAAATCCTTGTTTTTATTACACAATTATAGTTCTGTAGTTACTTTTCACGTTGTAAATGTAATTTGTTACATAATATAAGTAAAGTAATATTGTAATTGTATATTAATATATACAATATATATATTTGTTAATTAGTCAGCAATTTTACGATATATATAATCAGTCCGTTTATGTGTATGACGACTAACGCATTAAGGCTATATTACGACTTAACAATATTCGATTTTTTAAAGAGCTTGATAAAGCTTTATATAAGAGTTGTGAATCGAACTTGTGGCCACTTAACGTTATAGTCAAATATTAGATTTAACAATTCACAGTTACAAACTTTCACGATTATTACTAATATATAAAGTAGATAACTTTGCGAAACGCTATTCAAAAATCTTTAATAGATTTACCTTTTAATGTAGATATATAAAAATATCTATATATGTAATGTATTGTAGTATCATATATTAATATTTAAAATTTATTTGTATTAACTTTTAACTTGTTACTCTGTATTAGTTATTTACAAATCGAAATATTAATAAATATTTATGTATTTGTTTAACTTTAAAGCTACTGTACACTCCGTAACTATATACGATTAAACCAAAATTGATGTTACCTACAATAGTTTTCGAGTATTCCTCATTTACAGCTGCAAATATTACAATCAGCTTACAAGAGCAATTATTTCTCTTTTCTTTTAATATGGATGGAATTGGGTCATCCGAACCCATTTAAATCAATATTTCCATGCTCCAGTTTATAAAAAATATCTGAAAATGATGTTAAAGTGTACAGAGGCCTTAAAGTATATTAATGAACACTAATTGTTATCCTTTGAATGATCTTTGCTATGTACGTAACTTACGTGCTTCATGCAAGTTTCATGTTACTAACCACAATAGATATCAAATATCCAATAGGGAACTAAGTGTATCTGTAATATTTACTAAATAAGAAACAAATACCAAATATAAAATATAAATATCCATATATATGCAATAGCTGCCGTTGTGCCTCTAAATGTAGAATGTATATCGATGCTAATCGCAAAAGGCAATAATTTAATTATAAATGATATACCGCACATTCTCATCTTTTTGTAAAATTAAGGTATTTTTAAATATTACGTCGGTCATTTATTAATACTAGTCATATTTCCTATTATGAAATTTACTCTTAACGCTTCGAAGCTTTTTGACTTATCTTCGAATATCTAATTAATATTCTATAACATAACGTTCGACTACATCGTCAAAAATAATTAACTTCCATCGCATTTACGATAATATTGTTTTACTACTAGAATAGAAACTAGGGATACAGAGATTTGTGATATTAAAAAATACTTTTGAGATTTAGTACAACGTCCTCATTAATTTTCAAAGTTTTGAACGTAGAAATTTTAATAGGACAAAACGAGAACACCAATAATAGTAATTATTAATATTACATAGTTTTATATTTAGACAAAGTGTAGATCGGAACAGGGTTGGAGATGAAAGATGATTGCTGCCTACTAAATAAAACCACCTAACAATGAATTTCGACCGCATAGAATAGACTGTTGCCAGATTGCGTTACTTTCAGTTACAAATAGATAATGTTAGTCCTGTTAAAACAACTTTATTTAATATACTGAGATTTATATATATTTAAATTTATCTGATCGCTTTTAAATATTTTGAATAGATGATATATTGTATTAAAATATATTTTTATTCTTCTCTTACCATTTGAATGTAAAATGATTGAAGCCTGAAGGAGTAAACCCCCGAAATGTAATGTAAATATTTATTATTTTATAAGACATAGATTCTATTAAGGTATTTTAGATAACGTACGTATAATCGTATCAGCCGACATTGTTAAGAGCAAATAAATAAAATAGTAAGAACAAGAAACTGTTGTGATTGTTATAATATTATATTCGAAGTTGCATTTTGATTAAAATAAATTAGAAGTATATTTTCCATAGTGCTGCCAAAGATTTACTATAATAAATAGTTGTAGTCATGTTGTTTACGTAACGGAATATTTTGAGGTTGTAATTGATGTGACAGGTTATGAATGTAGGTAATTGCATGTTTGAAAATATTTGTGAACGTCGTTCGAATTGCAAGGTTTATAGTCATGTATCCAGATGTTGTAATGTGCGTGATCATGATCGAATACAAAATAAAAAAGTCGTACGAAAACATTTAAGTTTCATTTAAACCCTCTCCGACTACTAATTTTCGAAATTATGAACTATTGAATTTAATGAAATCTTCTTAACAAAAGTTATTACAAAACATTTGCAACAAAATTTATCCCAGGCCTCGAGCAAACTGGGGTATTGCATATTAGACATAGATGTACTTGTGGACGTATTACATATACTTACATCTACTATTAATTTAAAGTTTTGTCTGAATTATGAACAATGATAACAGGTAAATTAGATAAAATAATTTAAATAGGGAGAATTCAATAAAAACAAACGTTTCCTATATATTACGTATTTATTTATGTTTATTCAAAGGTACAATATATTACATCGTCTCGACTTTGCCCTCCAACATCACACATCCTTGGTAATAAGCAAATGATCGTATGGTAATGGGTCATGGCCCTACACAAAATACAAAATTAAGCATATACTTATAACTACATATCTAATTTTAGATCGGAAGTCAATACTGAAGTGTAAGGAAAATTATATAAATTTAACCATGGCATGTATGTCGATTAAATAAAGATTATGCAATCATAAATAACGAGTTAGTTGAATAATAATCACTCGATTATAGTAATGTAACAGTAATGACTAAACAAAACTATTTACACGAAGCTAGGTATTGAGTACACTATTTAGAGTCATGCGTAACGTAATAAATTTATGTATTCACTAATAACAGGATAGGAGTCGATTAGTTCCGATTACGAACTACGAATAAATATAGAATATAAACCATCATCAAAATCATGTCGGCGAACGAGTCCCTTCTCTTTAAGATACAAAGAATCTAACACCTAGCTAGAGCTAAGGCTAACTCACACCTTACCTATGAGCATATCAATATCACTAAGCAGTTAACTGAGCAATTACGAATGACGCTCAAAAATCTACTTTTAAATCGATTATTATTTTATTACTAATCATATAGCTAATTTACTGTTCCGTCCCACTAATTGGACTAAAACTAGAATATTATGATAAAACTCGAGTACTAGTTTAAAAATTGATATATGAATTATAATGTATTCGATTGCGGTAATCATTCGTAATCGTTCAGACAAACTAAGCACAATACATAAAGTATCAAATGAGCTTTCGCACTTCTGTCACTCCATAACGTACCGATAAGCTGAACTCGTACAATTACTTTATAAAGACGTAAAAAATATCTAATCCTTGTTTAATTTAGAATGGTGTTCCTAAAATCTCAAATTACTAGAATGCGTAACATCTAATCAAAAATTTCCACAAAATACGCTAGCATTATTAAAAATATGGTATCGTAATAATAATATGTAGACATTGAGCTACGTGCGGTGTACCGTTAACGGGATACAGCAATGTATATAACCCGATGTCTTATAACACACGTGCGTACATTTACTTCACACAGATTTTGAGCGGGTTCCGTTTCGTTTTCTAAGAAAATTCAAGCAAATTGTAATTACAGGCTACTTTGGCAACTTCGTGGACGATAACAGTCACAAGCTGGAGTTAATTGAATAAAATTGTGCTTTTTAGCCCTTTTGTGATTCGCGTTTACGTTTACGTCTAGTCCCGGTATTAAGATATTCAAAATATCACAAAGTATTTTATAAAATGTTAATCCTAAATATTTAAAATTTACTATTTAATAAACGCTACATTTTTTATTGATTTTTATTGCGTTGCGAAATTGGAGAGATACCAAAGGTCACGTAATTTAATGATTTAATAAAAAAAGCATACAAAACATGTCAAAATTTTTCGAAAGTCACACAAAATTAGGCCCCACTTATAAAATAAATGCTTTGTCATGGAATTCTTATATTAATAATAAATACAGATAATAAAATAACATAATGTATAAAGATATCGAATGTTTGATATAATAAGTCTATAATATCGTTGTTTTAGAGTTATTACAAAGCACTGGTCAATGTAAAACATAACAAAACATATTGCATTTGCGTCTTCCCCTCACTTTATATAGAAATTCCGGATGTGACATTCTTAAATGACCAATCTGAAATTTATAATAAATCAAACATTCACGTTACCATGTAGATTTTTATGAAACATAGTGATATATCACGAATACTTGAAATTCTATAATAATTGATATAAACAAGTCAAATTGCTTTCATCCCATCAGTTCCATGGGATGAGATGCGATATAACACAAAACCCATAATGCGTCATACAAGTTACAATTTATACACAAATCGCAGAGGCATGTTTAGTAACATCAATATAATCATCCGTAGAACAGGCCCACGTGTTAGTTAAACGAATACACAAGTGAACGTGTTTACAAAACATCCGAAGCGATTTACATTTAATTGGAATGGCACTATAATAAGTAAATCTCGTAAAATGTCAACAGTGAGAGCACGGCCAGTGCAAGTAACGGCACGATTACAAAGTACGCTTCTTCAATACATTACGATATGCAGAGTAAATACCTTGAAAGTATAAATAAACATTAATTAAAACGAGTACACAGTACAAATATGGTAGCCGATGGTTGCTTTAGCCATTGTGATGAAGCATTGTACATGCTCCCTTCAGTTTGATACAATTATTAACAAATTAATATATAAAATTCATTTACAATGTAAATGTCATTTCAAACATCGCTTGCGATAATTCGCAGACAGTTTAGAGTCCAAGTTTATTTTAGTTTACAAATGCAGTAAATAGAAATAGTAAAAAGTTAAATCTATGCAATTGCAATGCAAAACTAAATACTGCACTATACTAAATTTATCAAACAGATTTATACTTAATAATTACTTTGTTATAAGAGTACATTGTAAGAAAACTTTAACAAGAACACATTAAAAGTGACATTAGATTAAGACAAATAGCTTCATGACCATATGAACATGTATTAGACACAAAAATTCCACCAAAACTCTAAACTGGCTATATTTGTTTGTAGAAATGGTCACATCTTTAACACGTGGAAATCAAATGTAGGACCAAAGTGTGTCCTGAGAGAAGCATGTAGGTCTCCAATGTTAGTCACGCAACAGTAACGGTGGGTGCGAAGCCGACGCGAGCAAACGCGATTAAAACAAACCTTTCTTTTTCTTATCCTTTTTATCCTTGCCGTCGACCGTCCTGGAAATAGAAACGTACATATTAATCCTAATGAGTAAATTGATCTTATCCTATCGTTATTCGATAACTAATAAGTGATTATGTGTATAATTTCTTTTGTAGCTTCAAGTTTTTCTCTGTGTGGTAACAACAACCTAGTGTCAAAAAGCATTCATTTTATCATTTACTTTTCGCTTATTTTGAGACCATTGCATATTTAGTATTAAAGTAGCGGAAAAATCATAATAACCTAATTATTTTATAAGTGGGCATCGAACTCATTTTACTTTCAGAGGCTATTGTATTTCACTATTATAGATTTCTATGATTTTCATCTACAAAAATATTTTTAGAAAATTATCGCCTTCTAGAAATCGTCCAAGCGGTTTTTTTATTGAAGTGTCTTATTATTAATAACCATTGTAAAAATATTAAAATAGTACAAATAGATCTGGTATATGATTAAGACAGAGTTAGTGCGTACTCCTTGCTGTTGGCCTCCAGTGAGCGACGGCGCAGGTCGTCTAGCGACAGTCCGGTGTCGCGCTCCCAGGCGGCCTGCTCGGCCAGCAGCGCGCGCTGGCGCTCCTCGAGGTCGCGGGCCTGCGCCTCCAGCGCGCGCCGCGTGGCCTCGTGGCGACGCGCCAGCTCCGCCTCCGACTCCTTCAGCTTGGCGCGTTTCTCGCGCACTTTCGTTTCGAACACCTACAATGTTAACGTTATAGTGAATAGTTTAGTGGCAGTCTTACTTTAAAATTGGCTTATAACTTTCTAAGATTGTTCCTTTATAAATAATTTAATTGCCTAAAAGCTTTCAAATTAAATGAAGAGAGTATGTAACATATTATTTTAGTTATGCCATGTCTATATACTCAAGAGTGACTATTTAATATAAAATATTTTATGTACACGCCATATGAAATAAACCAGTAATGCTCAAAGTATTATTACTAACACAATGAACATTACGAGAGCGGTTATTTTTTGTACCAAATATTTCAGGTTGATTCCAAATTTTTAAATCGTAAAATATCTCATTATCATACTTTATAATACATCCACACAGGAATTCTTGCATTAATAAGTTCACTCGTCCTACATTGTAAATCCATACAAGGAAAAGGAACCAACAGCACATTCTTGTTCGGAAACCACTTCCTTGAATAAGTAATTACGTATTGATCGTAAATATCCTGTGACACAAAACGCTTCACCAATAAATAAATATGCATAAAATATCACGAATAACAAACGAATGCAGAATTCAAGCAATAGCTTAAATTTAACTTTTTGAAATGTTTTATTTATGTTTAAAATGTATGCATTGACTATGTATGTAGAATTATAATTAAACAAAGTTTGACAAGGCAATAATGGGGTTTACCCCCAATGACATGTAATTATTGCCTCAACCTCAACCTCAACACGAAATATATAACATGTTTATATATAAAATTAGTTTTTAATAAAATATTACAATTAATTAATAAAAAAAACTTACTTGTTCCATCTCACTTTCCATCTTTTTCATTTTAAGATCGTGTTCCCTTTTCTCTTCTTCCATTTGTGCCAATGGATTCCTGAGAACAAACAAAGTATTAATAATACAGTCAAGAAGAAGTTAACATGCTCAATCCAAATGTATATGTATGAACAACATATGTTATTATAATATCATATTAATAACAAAATCTTCATGCAATAAATTACATTTAAAAGTTAGATCTCTCATATTTTTTCAAGAATTGTGTTTAAATATAGACTTGTGGTTAACCGTACTAAAAGACATGAAATATTTAAAGAAGTATTTTAAATGTGCGTCTTCAAAAAAAACGTCAATGTTTCAAAAACGTAGATAGAATAAAAATCAAATATGTAAATTGGAATATTTAAATGATTACTAAGTATTAGAAAAAAGTATTTATTATCTCTGTATTAAATTGTACATGAAAAATCACGATTAATGTGATGATATATGAAGTTTTTGCTTTTCTTAACAAATGTATGTACGTACTCATTAAATAACCAGCGATTCGTAAAACATGCCATGCGTACAACCATAAAGAATACCAAAGCAATAATAATATTTGTAAAACCACTCTAGCTGTGCAAAAACAACACTAATACTACGTGCGAACATTCATGGGGACCAAAAATAGAAACATTGGGGGAAAACTAAAAGAAATATACCAAATATACATATAAGAACATAAACCCGTGCTATGTAATGATATGACAGTACGCACACGGCGACGTGTACGGCGGCACTTACCACACGGTCATGAAACTGTTCATCAGTCCTTGCGGGCAGAAACTGAATAGCAACAACGTCGTTAGCGCACCGCAGACACATTGCCCATACGCTGCAATGGCATTACGCGAGACACATCCACGACGACAGTGCTTTTATTAGTGTACTACTACATGTTATTGTTCGGATCGGGTTTATTATGTTTCTTAAAGAAATTTAGATGTAAGTTTTGGTATCGTGTCATAACTGAATAATAAAATAATAAAAATAGTATATAATCTAATAATATAGTTATTTTTTCTTTATTTACTTTAATAATAGTTTTTGAAGTGAAATAAAAGATTATAAGAAAATACGATGATAATTTATATACGCTTTGTGTTCTCAATAATATAAAAAGTATACTCATGCGGAAATTACAAGTAAACTGAAATTGTAACAAAAAGTGCAAACCCTACCAGGACTGAATATGTAATGTTCCATGTCGGGCCACACCCGAAAAGAATGCTACAGTGCGTACAAACGTTATGAGCCGCTCATAATCAATGTAAACTTGTTTGTACCACAGTTTGAACCAATTGTTCCGTCCGAACAATAACACCGGTGCACGACTGCAAGGCACGCGATGTATCACACAACGCATAATATAAATAATGAACTATAAATTGTTATTAATGCCACTGCTAAAGCGCATGAATCGCAAATTTATTATGATTAATGACGTTCAGTCATGGATATTTTAAAAATCCAAACATGGCGCCGAACAGTGTTATCGTGTAAATAAACGATAAATAGGATAAAATATTTAAAATAATCCATGACGAGGAAGTGAATACATCATTTCTGCATGCCCAAGCACAAAACATTCGTATAGTAGAGAATGTAGTATGCATCTATAGCGCTAAGAAGGTGAGAGACATCAAATCAATATAGCTCAAAATGATAATCAAAAAAATTACACCGAACCGAAGATGACCAGACATGCAGCAATGATTGTAATATTTTTTTATACTTTTTGTTAAGTTATATTTGAAATAATTCTTTAAAGACAGATTAGTTAGAATATATAAATAAGAAGTCTGGTCACCTTATAACGGTGACGGCACTCTTATAAATACATTAAAGTTGACTGTACCATACCAACCCTGTCTACTCAGGTTGTTAGTCCATGCCTTCGAATGTTAAAATCAATCATCTATTCTGTTAATGAACTGGCAGAAAATGTTAAATTAACAAACTCAAATTTTTAATTGTTATGAAAATTTAGAAGGTAGATATATAGAATGATACCAAACTGTTAGGGTATTTGACGATCTTATTATAAGCGCTCCGAAACACTGTTCTAGTCAAATTTGACATGGCAAAGTAGAAAATATCATTTTTTTGTTAAAAATAATTAATCTGAAATCACATCAAAATGGACACCATTTTCTAAATAATAGAAATATAACAAACAAAAAATATAACAATTAAAATCGTTCAAATACCCATAAATAGAAATAACATAAATAACAAAAATAATAGGCAAAAAGCTCGACATACTTGTTGGAATTAATCCTGTGCGGTTTCCCGTCGTGGGACAGTCCGGCTAGCTTGCGGCAGCGGTAGTTCTCATAGTGCACGGAGCTCGTCACATCCTTTAGATCCTGCAGGTGCGTCCTGATCACCATGTTGCGGAGGGCCAGGAAGTCGCAATGCTCAAGATTCTCCACTGCAAGTATTTGTATATATAGCAGCGTGGTGAAAATTGCTTTTATTTATTTTATGAAATATTCTAAATCATACAAAAGTACAGATGGAAAAAGTTATCATATATATCGATTGTAAAGTGCCAATACCTCCTAATTGACATTTTTAATAAATTTACTTGTTTTATTTTTATCGTTCTTAATGCACTGTTTATTTGTATATTTGAGATGATTTTAAGAAGTGTGTTTTAGTGAAATCTCCTTAGCGTATTTTTAGTTGCAACGGCATTAAAATAAGTGTGGAAATATCTCGTAACTAACCAACGTGTCATTTAAAAAGATATAAAAAAAAGAAGGTAGTTAAAATGTTACTTAAGGGAGGTATTGACTTCACCTTCGATATACTAATTTACAACTAAGTTGCATTAATTTTATCTTTCAAATTAAATATTATATAAAATGCATAATATACCTAAATATAAAAGTATATATGAGCCGTTGATTTTGAAAGTGAGACAACTCCATTTTTTATAGGTAATTGCTTTTTTTTTGATTAAAAACATAAAATTATGTTAATTCAGCTTTAATTATTTCTTTACAAAATGGAGTTGTCTCACTTTCAAAATCGGTTCATATCCACAATTGACAAGAATTATTAATTTCTAACAATGAATAGGTATGAAGCGAATGAATGCAACAAATTGGTTGATTAATATGCGCGTAACGTAAGCAATTGACTACCAACCTCTACTGTATACTGATTGTATTAAACAATAGTATGCAAATAACATAGATTTATACATTTTAATATTGCTTATTCTAGTTTCCTAATTAATTATTTATACTATCAACAATGACTAGTTTTTCATTAACTTCTTAAAATCATCTAGCAAGTGACAAGTGTAAGAATATTTAATTCAGACTCCAATTACAGTTACAGCAGTAAAATTATATTAGGCGCTATAACACTCTATACTACATTGTATTACAAGACAAAACGTGAACAAATCATAAACTTACGACAAATATTACAGTTATTGCTGTTATATTTTACAAACATTGAATAGGTTAATCAACAAGTATGATAATGAGTAGGCTTTCCGTCACAAATCTAATTTACCACTTGAATTATTTTCTCTAATTATATATCTATAGAAACCTATTCAAAGCATAAGTATGTTATATTATAACTTCACTTTAAGACTTTATCTTCTTACAATTGTGTAAGAAGTCAAGAAATGTTAATAAATTAATCAATAAATTGTGGTAACTAAATGTGCCAGGTTAAAAGTTCCATTTGTCATGCTTATGACACACAGTTTGGAATAAATGAAAGTTGAGGTACTACTCTGATTGTGGATTTGAGAAGCCTGTGACCCTTTCTTAATGGAATGTATCTGTAGTGAATCTCTGCTGTTATAAATTGAAGATAGATCAGATGGAGCTTGTGATATGTACGTAACACAATTTACTTCAAATCTTGCTAATACAGTTTATAGTATGATTAAACATAATATAAGCAAACATATGTAGTATGTACCTAATTGTAAAACTAATATAACTAGAGCTCTTATCTTCATATAAAATTTAACTAGGCAAAATTTCATACTCTTCCGTCCTCATAATGATAGTAAAAAGAGTTACGTATTAATACAATGATTTTAGGAACATTCAACCAGAATAACATAGTCTCCTAAGTGACTCAAAAACAATGTTAATAGGGGTAAGGGTAAGTACCTTCAGCGATCCCCCAGGGGTATTTCCTGCCGCGCACGCGCCGCCCGTCCTGCTCGATGACGGTGTTGGCGCCCACCACGGCGAAGGGCACGCGCGCGCGCAGTGCCCGTGTGCTGGCCGCGCCCGCGCCCCCGCCACCCGCGCCCCCACCCTCGCCCTCCTCGCCCGTGCTCTCCGGGAAGTCGTAGATCTTTATCTTGTGTTGCGCTATCTCTTTCAGTATCTTCAAATATCACCAATATTTTATTATTTTTTTAGAAAATGTATAAAAATTAAAAACGCTTAACGGTCAGAACGCTTGAACGTTATCCAAGAGGTACGAGTTCGAGTCCCACTGCGTTCAAATTTGCTAAGTGATTAACACTTTAAACCGTCAAAAAATATTAAATATATATTGAGTGTTATTATTTATATTTTGGTAATGCTTAACATTTTTTGCAAGCCTACTCACTAACGTACTACTTGTAGAAAATTGTTTTCACCTAAGTTGGCACTACTATATTTAGAAAGACGGGACTTTTAGGTTTTCAGCTTTGTACACGAGTTTAAAAAAAAACAGAGAAAGATAAAAAAGATTACGTCATGTTAGTCAAATATTACATGCACGATACTTAATACGACTTTAGAAAAATGGAGTTATTATTAATTTTACTTAATAAAAATAGCACGTCTGCGCTTTTTTTACCTAAAAATTCTAGTGGTCGACATATAAAATGCAAAATAATAATATTTTTTATGTGAATATTTCTTTTTTAAATAGAAAAAAACAACTAATAATTTACCTGCTCCTTAAAATCCTTGCATTCTTCAGGCGTCATGGTGTCTGCTTTAGCGATGACGGGTATAATATTGACTTTATCGCCGAGCCGTTGCATGAACTCCACGTCGAGAGGCTTGAGGCCGTGTCCGCTCGGCGCTATGAAGTAAAGGCAGCAGTGCACCCGCGTGTCGGGAGGAGCCGCTTTACGAGTCACTCTGGACTCCGCGTTCAAAAATTCCTCATATTTCGATTCAACAAAATCGATTATTGGTTGCCAGCTGAAATAAAAATTTATTCATCAATAATGACGAGCATCCGTCTTAATTGTTTATATGGTTTACAGTAGCCTTTTTTAAGCCTAAAAAGATTGCTATACGAGGTTCACACTGAAAGTTTTAAGAACGGACCACTTAAAATTAAAATAATAAATTTTGAAAAAGCAGTTCTTTAACAATATTATTGAGTATAAATTGTTATATATTTCTTCGCTTATTATATTTCTTCGCTTATTATATTTCTTCGCTTATTATATTTATTCGCTTATTATATTTCTTCGCTTATTATATTATATTCGCTTATTATATTCGCTTCGCATATTTTACGATATGGTGGCAGTTGAAAATCGCGTGTGTCAGGAATTTAACGCGAGAAAATTTCATGCAATGATTTTATATAACTTTCGGTGTCACTTAAGTCAAAGAGAAAGTTGTGATAGACTTTAATTGGCTTTACACCATGAAGCCCCATCTCGTGCCAATGTTTATACCTGGTTTGAGGAGTTTAAACGTGGGCACACTAATCTCACCGATGATCTGCGTGAAGGACCGTCTTTTACGGCAACGACTGATGATAACATCAGAGATGTGCGGCGTATAGTAAAGACTGAGAAAAGAGTAACCTATCAGCAGATTCAAACAAGCTTAGGCATCACTATGAGTCAAGTGTACAAAATCCTTCATGAACATTTAACGACCAGGGAGCTTTGTGTCTGGATACCTCATAATTTGTACGAGACCGAAAAACTCCGTCATATCGGTTGGCGTCGTGAAATGGTTCAAAAGATTAACGGAGGTGACTCAGATGTTGTTTCCGATATGCTTACGGGTGACGAAAGCTGGATTTAATCTTATGTTCCGAAAGCAAAAAGATAGTCAGCTCAGAGGATGTTTCCTTCCAAGGCATTGCCAACAAATATGAAGGTCGGTCGAAGTGCAGTCTAAAAATGATGGCTTCTTTCTTCGGAAGGACAAGGACATATTATGCGACAAAGGTTTTAGAGTATTAAAAAACATTTAGTACTGCAGAGTGTTATATTAACATGTGTTTTCGACTTATTTTATACAAAGTTCGAGAGAAACGACCTCGTAGTAGGTACCTCCTTCAGCACGACAACGCATCATCGCACACCGCTAAGCGAACGATCGACTATTTGACGATGACAGACGCGGAATTACTAGGTCACCCGTCGTTTAGCTCCGACCTGGCATCTTGTGATTTTTATTTATTTCCGAAAAAAAAAGATAAGCTTCGAGGGAAACGTTTTATGAACGCCGACAAAGCAATGACTGCGTTCTAAAACACCATCAAAAAGACCCCTAAGGACGAGTGGACAAATTGCTTTTCTTGGTGGTTTCATCGGATGCAGCGATATATTAATGTAAACGGACACTATTTTAAAAACATATAAAGATACTCATAACTTGATAATTTTCAGTTTTTGATTTTCTAAAAACTTTCAGTTTGACCCTCGTATATAATTTAAAATTTGGAACTATTTTGAAATTATGACCTTCATATTTGTGGCAATGTAAAATACATCTATAAGAAATATATATTTTTTTCTTTTATCTATAATATAGATACTGCCTGTAATTGCAATTGTATTTTGCAAGATATATTTAGTAACCATTATTGATCATTCAAATATATTGCGTAGTAAGTGGCTTCGATTGCTGCACTGCACAATGTAGGCAGAGGACATAGCGACAAGACACTCCATTTTGCACGCGAGTTCAACACCCGAAACTCAACGCCGCCTTTTGTGTAGACGAGGAAATGAAAATAATTTAAATACTATTAATCAATCCTCCGTGAGGAAATCGAACAAACAATCATCACGTTTCCAGTCAGACGCCGTTCCACTGGGCCACGATGTCTTCTAAATTATTATTTATGACAATTGCTCCTACGGCAGTATTATAACAAATGTTATTGTTGTTGTATTATTTATTTCAAACAATATATTTAGTCCTTTTTTAGACCTATAATACTGTAAATCTACTGGTTATGCTATGGTGGATATTAAAAGATAACCATGGTAGTTTAAAGCAATGGTAAAATACCTTAAAATTAGGAAAATTAAAGGTACACTTCAATTCAACACATTATTTATAAGTACAGCGAAAATACATTCGTAGCTATGTAAACATTAAAATATAACGGTACAGTACGAACCATGCCCGTTTGATAGCAGTAGTGTAAATGCATGATTGCATATTACAAATTTATAATAAGTTAGTTTTATAATAAGCTAAAAGCGATTACAATTAAAATTAATTATTAATTAGTGTAAATTGTCAAACAGAACGTAACTAAGAAAAAGAATAAAACATATAGATATTAAAATATTGCGATGTTAAATGATCTCTGCGTTGTTTATTCGTTTTACTTCCATAGAACTGTTACGAGACAAGGTTGTATATAATATAAAAACCAAAGCATTCATCGAATTATACGCTAAAAAATCTATATCTAAAAACAGGTTTTTTACATTTCAACAGAAATTGGGACATTTAACAAACCGGTTTACAGCAACGGCAGCAAAAAATTAGGTTATAATGTTATATTTTCCATATATATTCCACACGCGTATGTTAGAAGCAAGCTTAATTTATTTATAACATATACAAGTTTTACGATAACGTATCTGTTGAATTCATATTTAAACTGGTTATCCGCTTGTATATGCAATATTTAATGACCAAACACTTTTAGAAAGACTTATATAATATTTACTCGACTGCGGCCATAAATTAGACGTCTAATGTGTTTAGAAAGGTGTATTTACTTTCGTATAAAAATGTTGATATATTCGCTTATGTTGATATGACGCTTCGTAATTTTATCTAGGACTGCATTAAAAATATAAAGCATGAATCGTACCAGTTACTATTGTCGACGGCGTCACCAAAGCCGGGCGTGTCGACAATGGTGAGCGTTAGATTGACACCATTTTCTTTAAGCAAAACTACGCTTGTCTCTACGCCCACGGTCTTTTTAACACGTAGTGACGGTCCTGGATGTTTATCCTTATCATAAACTTCCGTTAGGAATAAGGAATTTATCAATGTGGACTTGCCCAATCCCGTTTCACCTGCAAACAAAAACAACACTCAAAATCTATAAAAGTAAAACAGTTACAGGATAGAAAAAACATAGTAGGGGTAGGTAGACTTTTGCGAGGCTTCTATACGTACAAAGCTAGTCCCATAATAACAACCCGTGCACAGAGAAATAATAACCCCGTGTCTATTGTTTTGTAAGAATCATTATTTTTCAAAAGAAATCATTATTTTAGTTGTACAGACAATATTAAAATAGACACACTTACCTACAACCATTAAGGTAAATTCAAATCCTCTTTTGACTGCTTTTCTATACACTTGATTTGGTAGATTTGCAAAACCAACATATCCGTCTAATTCTTTGGTCTTTGGCTTTTCTATCTTAGGTAAATCTGGTTTTGGCGCAACAGGTGGATGATCAGATTTCTGAAATATAAATTTTGATATGATTTATTATGATTGGCACTGTTGTATCATATATCAGCCAAAGAAATGCATATAAGATAAAGTAAATGTGCTAATGTACCAAACACAATCTCACCTTCATTATATTCTCCGTACTTCTTAGAGGCGCGTTGATTGAAGGCGGTGCCATTGTAGGTACGGGTGGGGCGGGCGTTTGTGGAGGCATCGAAGTTTTCCCTGCGTCGACTGAAACACTATTGCTAAGCTTGGCTGCGGAAGCAGTGCCGTTAGCCTCATGGTGACTGTTCTCTGATGGATCGGGCAGCGTTGCCGATCGCTTAGCGAGTGCGTCTTTAAGTGCAGAAGGTGCTATTGGTGGGACAGGCGGCGCGGTGTTCGGGAGGCCTGTAGCACTCACGCCACCGCCACTCACTGTATCCGACTTGAAGAACAGCTCACGCTTACTTTGCAACTGTAAATAATAAATAAACATTTAGTAAATAGTCTAGTTAAAGATATGGCGGTATAGAAAGTAGCAAACTAATAGAGTGATGTTGCGACACATCGTACTACCACAAAATCTATGTTATGATATGGTAATTAACGACGTCTTTTATTTTACTGTAGAATATCGAACGACATTTCATTAATCATCTCAAATCTCGATGAGTAATTTTCTTTGTGCAGATTGTTAATATTTATAGAGAAATAAAAATTAGTCACCAGTACATAACGAGCGTGGATTTATTACAAAATACGAAAAGTAGGTATAGCGGCGCTTGTCAGACTATACATATGCAGCATTAAGTATAAGTACACACAGCCGGCTGGCTCCAAGCTCGGCGCCTGATGACTCACCGATACCAAGGCGAGTGTATAACACAGTATAATCACTGTAGGTCTTTAGAACTGTAAATTACACTATACCGTTTTTAACTAAAATATAGAATATATCAACGATAACACAAGTTAAACTTTAAAATAAATTATATCGTTCCAATCTTTATACATTTTCCACACTTTTGCAATTTAACCAGAGCCAAATGTAAAGAGCAAAGTCAACTACATAGAGTAATTTAGACATATATAAAGTCTAATCAAAAAATAAATGTTAAATTTAAAAAAAAAAATCTCCCCATTGGTATAGACAGCATCATCGTAAGCGATGGGATATAGCTTCGCCAGTGTATTTTTCTTAATTTGTTTTTTTCCAATGGTGATTCATATCTGTTTTTTTACAAATAGTAAACTTACCATACTAAGATTTGTCGATGAGATGCAATCGCTGTTTGGAGTTTTTAGAAAATGAAGATATTAAGCTGTTTTGAGATTTAGTTATATCATTGTGCTTTAAAAACATCAGACCGCTTTATTGTAATGCGCATGGCATTTAGTAAAACTAAGGAAATTGTTTCGCGAGTACAACGAATACATAAAACATTACACATATCGCATTTAAAAACACTTTTTCTTATGTCGGTTTGGTCGGTTACAACACAATGTCGATTTCTCTTGCCCGCACATCGCAAGACGGCTGGCTATACATGTCGACCGATCGCGTTATTGACACCACTCATCGTCATCCGGTGTTTACCAGAGCAACAACATTGTACTGCATGTAACGTAAATAAATAATTCGGAATTCGACATCAAGAATGTTTTTGTTTAGTTGAAGTATGTTTAAACATTCTTCTAATATTTAACTTTAACAAAAAATTAAAACACAAACAGTGTGTTTAAAAAAGTCTATATGAACTTTGTTCATAATATTACAAATAAACAACTATTAGATATATCATATTAAATTGTTTATTTGTAATTTAAATTGAAAACTATATTTAATATTATTTGATATATCGATGACTACAGGTATCTTACTATCCAAACTGATATTTTTAATAACTATTGTCATCTTTGAAATGAATGCATAAGCGACATTTAAGTGGCAGTTTTTCAGCCATTTGCCAGTATACAAAGAGTAAAATATTTACTTAGTCAATATTCTATTCAAATATATAAAAATAAATTGTCTTACAAATAGATGTAAGTATTATCAAAAAGAAAATGTTCTTTACTAATGAATAGTACCACTATACGACATTAATAGATATTCTTAACATATTCATTATAAAGTGTGTACACTTTCATATCAGTAAAAAATATTAAAGTGGAGAGAGCATTTTTATAAGCATGTGACGTATCGGTAGGTGACAAAATGTGATGAAGCATAGAAACGAGCGATGCGCAACGTTAGTTTGCTTCACGCAAGAATTAACAGTATCGCAAGGGACGTAGCATTGTTGAAATATTCAATCATTAAATGCTAGCTATTTAATGGAATTTAATTTCTAGTAGATTCAGCTAGTATATACATCTCTACGAAATTATTATTAAAGGTCTACAAAATTTTGACTACATTTTTAGTGCCTTTTTTTACAACGAATGCATCGTTTGACGGTTACAAATCTTATGATTACACTAAAGATTTATATGCCAGTGCACCTGTCAATTAACAACTCCTGTGAGTCTGTTGTAGTAGCTTGCGTAACTAATATGAATCATTCATTGTTGAACTATTTTAGACTTGTTTTGTGAAGCTCAGAGATATGATAATTTACTATGAATAGTTGAACTCTATCAAATATAATGTTGTTTTAGGAAAAAAATTTAAAATAATATATTTTGTGCTAAATAATCTCACGTACATACTATTCATGTTTTATGCATAATTTGATAAATATTTAATAATAAAGCAATAGATGTTTTTTATTGCTTACAAAAGATAATTAATATAACCTCTTACATAAAACCTTTGGTAAAGAAAGAATTTACTGTTAAAAAATAAAAGAAAAGGGGAATTACGTTACGTTGCAGTTTTTATGAGAATAACAATATTACTAAATAACGAGTCATACTCGTTCGAAAAAGAATAGTCACAAAATTTTAAGAAGTTATAATATAAATGCTATTAATTGTAACACTAAAATTATTAGAATTATTAGAGATACTATATATATGTCGGAGTGTTTTCTTTTTCTAGCTAAGATAAAAATATATTATAAGCTTGGAGGAGTGAAAAGAGTATAACATGTATTTTCACATTTTATATTATTTTTTTTGAAAAACTGTCATTTATGCAACTAACAAGATAATTATTGTCATTTTTTTAGCTTCATGCTTTCCGCATAGGTCAGGAAGAAATTATTGTTAAGACACTTCTTTCTCCACTTGTTGCAAATACTTAAATATAATTTGCTTCAATATCCATTACTTAGTAAATGAATCAATGTTTTAAATATATTTATGTAAATTGTCCATATTTCTTTAATTATAATGCCATTAAATTATAGGCATTATCCAGATCTCCAGCCAGTTACCATATAAGTAGTTACCATAATATTATTACGAATTTCTTTATCATTAAAAAACTCAAGATTACCCAGGAAACATACTTAAACCAAAAAGGAAATTGCAAGAATCCATAACCAAATAAAGCAGAAATTCTAGTTGGCATGTTACGTTGCTGATGCTCGACCTGGACTAACAAAAAATAGAAATAATAATATTGTACGGAAACATGACTTACCGCGTAAGTCGCTACTATCTACTTCTGACTCACCGTCACTTGTGCAAAGGATGTCGAAGCACACTTTTGCTTCTTCCAAGCCAGAATAATTATCGTTCAATATAATAGTTTAGATTTTATTATTCTGTCTTAACAGTCTTTTTAAAATAATTTGGAATGTCTTTGATCTTTTACTGGACACTTCGAGCTATTATGTTAGTATATTTTTAAATATAACGTTATAATACCTCCGAGTCATAATTACGTCATATTCGTTTTAAGCGGCATTTTTATAACCTAATTTAATTTTAAAACTTCATACATAACAATATATGATATATTAGGGGAAGTAACGCTTAATAGACAAGAGCACGTGTATAATTTGTACAGTTCTACTGCCTTTTACGTCTTGTATAACTGTTTTAATATTTATATTTGCTAAAGCTAAGTAGAAACATTTGGCAGTGGGTTATAAATATAACCGAGTATTTTAAACAAAATATGCGAGACCTTATATCATAGCAACCATATGCTTATTTTTATACATGCGCATTTTAGCGACATATGTTTCACAAAATATATTTTATTTATGTATAATGGGTAATGAATACATGCTAGTACGAATGTGATAGGATCCCTTTTTATGAAAAGTATGCGGGCGGAGGACTATGAAAATTGTCATACAAATAGTGTATATGAAGAATGAAGAAAAAACAGTAACATGTTCACATGTTGCCGCAGCAACGTGTATTTTACACGCCATTGGGGTTAATATTAATACGTGAAGGAAACCCTTGGTTCTTGGTGGAAAGTATGCGGAAAGAGAAGTAGTACGGAGCAGAAGTGAAGTGCATAACTAATATATTTAACAATAATTAATCAGAAGTACATGAATTAAATTAATACATTTTACTCACACTACTAGGTTTGACTTATAGTTTTTAATAAAGTTACATACATGTTACTAAGGAAACATGACAATATGAAAACATGAAACACGCGTCAATGGGGTTATTAGTATATATAATTGTTTAATATTTAAAAACTAAAGACAGACTATTCATTTTTTCAATTCTTATTTGCTTTACAAGATGTCGGTTACAACATTTGGGTCGACGTTTTCATTTACTGTACTTTCTTAAAACGAGTTAGGTCCAATTACTTTTGTCACAATGTTATTTTACCTTTTTTCAATAATTTTGCAAATTAATCAAATAATAATAAATGTATCACAAATTTACTTCAACAGTGTTAATTAAGAGGAAAATCAGTATTTAAACGTAAAGTTTCAATCCTTCCTTAAGCTAATTTCGATGTTTTTATTTCAAAGCAGCTCTTGTTATAAGTAAATTATAATTTCACAAAAAAAATTAAATCGCCATCTAGCTCAAGCTATAATACTCGTACATGCGTTTTTTTCATCTCAACACCCCTAATGATTGCATTTAGGTATACCGGGAGTGGGCGGTGGATGGTAACGCGTAGGCAAACTAGAATAGAAACTACAACGGCTTCATTGAGAGATTACTTACGCGAGATGATTTAATAAGATGAAACCGAAAAAAATATATATGATTTAACTATCTTTTCCTTGTAAAAATTATCTATTATGTATGTTAAAATTATAAAATATATTATAAAAAACGATATTGTTAAAAAGATATTATTAAATTATCTATAATTATTTTTAAATTATTCATTTTAAGTTTGTTAATCAAACGTGTTAGGTGGTAGGAGGTTCGTCCTCCGACTGGCTCGCGACCACTATCATGTCAAAGACGAACCGCCAAATATCTAATGATGTGTTCCGGTTCGATGGCATGTAAGCCAGATTTTCCCCTTTCCCACCCATCCTTTCCCCAAAATGTGGTGGTTCTGATAGTGGACTACTACATTGTCCCCCCTTCCATCAGTATCCTCTAGGTTGGCAACGCATCTACAACATCTCTGGTGTTGTAGATGTCTATGGGCGAAGGTAACCACTTACCATCAGGTGGTCCTTCTGCTCGTTTGCCGTCCGTTATCAATTAAAAAAAAAAAAAAAAAAATCAAACGACGTAAATCTTACTTTCTCCTTAATGCGCAATGTCTACAATACTTTACCATTCATCTAAAAGTGTTAAAATGTTTAAGTAACAACCCTTAATATCTTCATCAAGCTCAAGATCAAGCCAACCAACCCTTTACAAAGCCCTTATTATCTTTATATGAGTGTAAATATATTATATTTATACGATTTACTATTAATTATCTTTTTACAACTTTTAAGTAACCGTTCATATTCGCACAGAAGCCGTGAACTTTATAATTGGGGTTAAATTAATTATGGCATATTAAGGTATGGAGTAACTTGCGACATAGACATAAAAACGATTACACATTAAAAAATAAGCACCATTACTAATATTGAACTCTACGTCATTTTTTAACGGATAAAAGACGTCAACGATAAGTTACACCGTTGAAACAACAAACGAGGTGACGCGTTATATATTTCTTGAACTAAATATTTAAATACCCGTTGAACTATTAAAAATAGTCCATTAAGCTTATAATAGATACAAAATGTCTTATGCGTATTTTAAATGTGTATATAAATCTTAAACTTAATGACCTATTTCGTATGTAAGTAATGTGAAAGCGTTGAGAATGATTGCGACAATATACACGATCACTGACTACCTATTGTTCATTACTCCTTATAAGTATATAAGATTCTATTAAACGAGTTCGTGAGACACATTTACTTGTTGATAAAGCGACAAAATGACGCCAAATGCGTTTGTAACTTATTACAAGAACAAGTCAACGACCTAGTCACCAAGGATAGAAAATGGATACGCAATGAGTGATTTATTGTAGACTTAAATGACGTATGATACCTATACTATTTGTGCTATTTTAGTGAAACACAGTATTGAAATATTGAGTATTTTATGTAAAGAATAATACAGTTTAATTCACTATCAATAATATATTGTGGACATCTAATGAACATATAAATAATATATATTTAAATAAAGCAAAGTAAAGATAGATATTTTTTAATTAAATTACGTAATTTTAGATTTGTCACCCTAATATATAGTTTATTAAGTGAATAAAAAAACAGGTATTTACAAACAAAAAAATAAAATATACATTGTTTATGAAAGCAATAAAGAAATATACTAAACATGTATGTAAACAAAATGTACTTAGCATTCTTTTGAATGTTTGTACTACAAGAGAAGAGTGTTGAGTTTAAATGTTTAATGGTTAAAGTTTGGTTTAAAGTAAATTTACCTCTGCTTTTCTGCGTAAAGATAAATTTCTCCATAGTTCTCGAGGACTCGTCCATCCCACCTTTGTTTTATCAATGCCAATATCACCTACACTACTAGCGCATCTATTTAACTTGGCTTGTTGAGCTGCACCGTTAGTAACCGTTCTATTAGCCATTACGAACACATTTATAGTTTTAATATGGATAAAATTAATTAAATTGTTTAAAAATTATATACTATTCATATTCCCGTGAAGGCACATGGATTGTAAAAAGTCTTTTTAAATTTCACAATACTTCACGAAATTAAAAGTTTTTTAATAATTTAAATTTTTGATTTTACTATTAGCAAAATATATTTAATTTTAATTTGTAACAACACAATCAGGGATTTTAGATATTTGCTAGAAACTACAACGTAAATAGACCGTTTTAATGTGAAGCACATTCACGTCTGTATCAGTTTGAGGTTAAGTTACCGGCACTACCGGCTGTCGGCCAGCAGGGCACACAAGCGCCCCACACACAAGGTCCCGGCACACGGGGCGTAAAAACAACCAGATGTTAACGCTAGTATGATTTATAGGTAATACTACTTTATAATCACCTCGGTTATTATTTTTTTTATTTTCTTTATTATTTTCCTATATGTAAGCGTTCTCACATATACATACAACTATTGAATATGTAATATACCCAAAAGTTTTAAAGTAAGAACTTAAGTAAGTATAAATATAATGCAATACAATTTCCTACCATCGAAATAATAAATTAATACAGTGTTGAAATATACATTTAGATAACGAATTAAAGAAATGAAAATATAATCATAAAGTTTAAAAGTCACATCGTGTGCACGTACCATACTTGGGTTAACTCAGGTACGAGTTAATTATAGCTATATATACGAATATATGTGTAAAAGGATCCCGAGCCCGTCACACTCATACTCAGCACACACAAAAGCCAAAGCAGATTAATAGAAAGGAGATAAGTAACGAATCTTCTTAGCAAAAATGAATCTTAAATGAAAGTATAAGAGCTGAAAATCAATCGATATTGTGTATAACTTTATGATTTTATGGATTACAATGTAAGCGGAGAACGTGCCCCAACCGCTTTTGCTGGTTTGTGAAAAAGTTCAAAATTTAAAAGTTCTGCAAACTTTTAAGACGATCAAGCTTAAAAGAATTAGATATATTTAAATAGTGAATTGAGAGGTAAAAATATAAACGAACTCAAGAATGACACCAGAATACGTTATCTACTACTTTCTGTAAGCGACCACCGATAACATTTAACTGATAAGCATTCCTAGAAAATTTAGTGTAGCAGAAGGTCTGTATAAAGGAGAATTACTTCTTTCAACAAATTTATCTAGAGTAGGTATACAAGTTCCGTAGAGTCGCCAAGAGCAATAAACAGGCTACTTTATCATTTGTAAAGCTATTGTGAACGTTTTCATCAATCAATGATTGTTGCATTGCAAAGTGATACACAACAACATAGACAAATAAACAAATACAACGTACATTTAATTAGGCTTTCCCAAAATTTCAGGTCAGGGTACGACCATGAAACAGTTAATGACTGTTTAGTGAATTCAACACATGCGAGCAGAATGGCCGCCGTTTCATAGTTATTTTTAACCCTAAGACAAAGGGTCAGTCACCCGCTTAGTCCTCCAGTGGCACAGACCAGCGCTATAATAACATGAAGAACATGCGTGGGAATATGCTCGATGTATCCCTTGGGAGATTGACAGGCTCTTTATAAGATCGACATTATTCCACATGTGTAAGGTAAAATAAAATATCGCGCGAAGCAAAACTGCAATGAAGTACTCTCATTGCAGTGACTTAATTACTGTTAATGTTGTTGTTCATAGCACTCGATATGCAAAATTTATTCATCATCAATATAACAATGTTATTTAATATATATACTCGCCTCAGAAAAACAATCTACATATTTAAGATACAACTCTATTAAGTGGCATTGAATATTATCAGAATTTTTATCTACATCTGAAATTGAAGAAATAATGTAATTTGGAAGTGTAAATTATTAAAATATAACATTTTGTTATTGCCTCTAGTAGCAACAAGAGGCAATAACAAAATATCTAAATTTTAGAAAATTTAGTATTGACAAATATTTACAGTTAGAACAGTCAAAATACTAATTTTGATTAAGAAATCTACTTATGAAACATAATATAATGTAAATATTTTATTTTTAGTATAAGTATATAGTATTAAAACGATAAAGCGTTGTATGTAGAAGGGTGAGTCCAACTAAAATAACGTACCTCCCTTTTTTGGGGTGCGTTCATTATGATTAGGGGAACTGTTAGAGGGTGAACGAGATGTACGGCACGGGGCTTACCGTTGCTGTATCGGTGAGGGTGACGGTAGCTGAGGTAGGTCCACCATTCGCCCCAGAGGTGCTATTAGTTACTCCGGCTGACACCTGATTATTAGAACTTTGTTCTATGATACGTTGTCGAAGCGCTAATCTTTCGAGACTTGCCAGCCGGTGGGATCCACCGGCGCCTTCTCTATCGCGATCTCTAAGACCAGTCCCAGTCAGAGTACTACCTGCACTAAATGACCCGCTATATTTTGGCAATGTCGGAGGAGGTACCGGCCTGGCAGATCCTCCACGGCCGAGTAATGAGCCGGTCGATGTATATGCATAGCTGTTTGGTGTTCCAAGAGTGGCGGTACGTGGAGCCGCTCCAATTCCATTTAATGCTCCATTAGTGCCGTTGACAGCGCCGCCATTCACTGTGGTCGTGCTGCCGTTCATCTCCTTGAATTAGTGTCCGTCATGCGAGTATATCAAATCACACTCTGTCACTGGCTGTGCACAACAAAACGATCCGCGATATTGTGAGATCTATACAAACGTTCGTATCGGGTGCCTGTCGGAGGCGGTTTGACAGCTCGTGCGGTGCAGACGAGGCGCGCGGGCGGAGTCTCACGGCGCCCCGCACTCGACGCTGTCGCCATTAGCCACTGCCGCCGACCCCAATGAATTCCAGGATTATTGCCACACGACTGCCCGACTCGAGGGTTGAAAATGCATTGCTACATCTCTGTCAAGGTCAATTCATGAATTCTTCGCGAATTCAATGTTGAAGAACTTGGCAAAATATTTATTTATAATACTCAATGTTACATACGATGAGTATTATAAGTAGGATACTCTTAGAGTATAGTTAAACCCCTTGCCATAAATCCTATAAAAGATAAAAGTACTTAGTACTTACAAATGTATCACATAGTTTTGAATATAATGCTTTTTATTTTAATTAAATACGCTTAAGCAAAACTTATTTTAAAATTCGGTGCAAAAACAATATGAACAATTTTTACTTGGAGAAAGAAGGAAATGACGTCTTAGTTCATTGGCCTGCTTAAGGCACAACTTATATTGTCTGTAGTATTATTAGTGCTGAAAGTAATAATTACTATAACGTTATCAAAATGTTAATATCCAAGATTTAATATTAGTATAGTTGTTTGAACTCTTTAAACGTTCATTTATAGGAAAGTCATTAGCTAAGTATTACATTAACGCCATATATTGTATTTAACTGTTTTCATACATCATATATTTAAAGTAAATTAACAACAAATTCTCAGAGATTTCTGTAATTACAGTTCACCACACTGAAATGAAAGCGAACATTTTATCTATTATTTAATACCATACTTTCTAAGAAATGTAATTAAATCTGAAGTCTAGACTCCTGCATGCATTGCATTTAACACGTGGTAGTCGCGTGTTGTGGTCACGGACATGCCGATCGACCGAATATCACAAGGCGCATGCGCGCACCCAACCCCTGGACCCATATTTTATCTGCACTACCCTACGGCCCTCCGACTTGGGACATGTTTTTATTCATTCCGATTGCCTGTTTGTAATTACCATTAGCATATAGCTGTATTTTACCCATAAAAAATAAATGAAAGTAATAAGTAGGTGCCTATATCGCAAAAGTCATTAGTATTTTGTATACAGCTTCACAGTTTCTCTTGATAATTAACAACTACAGCACTAAAATGTTACAACTATACTTCTGATCAGAGCCCTAGAGCTTTGTAAACTTTCTTATTTTATTCTTTTAAGTATAAATGTGGAAGATTAAATATACATGAATATATAATGTAAAAAATAAATATTTGCTGTTAATTTAAAGTTGATCTAAAATACTTATAAATAACCAAAATTATCAATGGAATTAAGATCGATGATATTAACTACACTGCAAGTCAAATCTTATACATCACATTAACTTTACCTTATCTTACACTTTTACTCTATAAACATGTTAGTAATTAACTTTGTATCGAAAATCAGTGCGATAAAGATAAAAAATGGACAGAAGCATAATTTGTCAGATTTGTCAGACAGGTAGTCTGCCAAATGTGACAAATTATTTTTATTTTATTTACGTAAATGGTTTCTAAATTGAAAAGTACAGATAACTTGAAATCTTACCTTTCATTGTGCAAATATCTTCTGTATTATGCCCATATTCATTTAAAAAGGCAACGAAAAACTAGTGTTTTCAATATAATGTGATAAAAACAGTAATATTACGTTACCGTAAGCGCCATCTAGTTATGATTGTTGTTAGGCAGAATATAAAGTACTGCTACATAAAGATGTAAAGTCTAGACAATAGATGGTGTTACTGCCGTGGCTATGACTATGGCAGAAGCTGTAGTAGGAAAATTACATCTTTAAACTAATTATATAATAGTTTCCTGCTATTTTTTATATATCAATCAATAAGGAAAAACCGTACTGTTGTCTATAATATGTTAGAATTTGTTACAGTTTAAATATGATTTATAAGGTCAATTGACCTTACAACTAATGTGACTTGACATTAAATATGAGATGTTGCTGAAAATATTATTTTTTATTAGTTATGAATGTTTTAACGGCTTAAGATTCTTAGCATAAAAAATATAGGTATACTACACTATATAACTATCAACTTCAAACACGTACATTGAATCCTTATCTACGTTATATTTTAGTAATTTTATGAAATTATATATATATATATATATATATAATAAGGGGTTTCCCAAGTGAAAAATTCGGTAGCGCTATATTATAATGTAGTTTCATTATTATTTCGATCTATTGTGCATAGATGGAGTAACTAGTAAGCCAAGGCACGCTACGCAGGAACAATGCTAGGTAACATTATGGTGATAAATCGAAAATGCTTATTAAAGTAACGTTTAAGTTTCATCTGTAGATTCTGCTTTTAGGTAAATGAAACATTTTTTTTATTGAAATTTGATTTGCTTTATTTTTTTTGGTATTCAGACATTTATTTGTCCTACAAATAAAGCAATCTTAATGGTTATAAATATTTAAGAAATTATATATGCATATTAACTTATCAACATATTCACACCTGGTAATATATCCGATGTTCATAGCGAGCGTTTCGTAATGTACATTCAAGACTTTTTGAAGATACTTAAAAAATATTACTAATCCAACATACAAATGTTCACGTAAAATATTTACGTGACAACATCCAATTTTTCTCGCTCGCGATATGTTATAACAAAAATATTTTGTTTACTCATTACAGTTCAATGTATGTTATTTATACGTTATACCAGTGTGTTTTGAATAACATCAACTGCTAGAGACAATATCGTTGCATAGTGGCATACATATTTAAAGAAAACTTTAACAATGATAACAATCATGAGAAAATTGTGCCCCTAACACAACTTTCCATTAATTAACCGCAATAAGAACTGAATATTGTTATAGTTTTTATTTTTATCACTTCATTTTTATATCTTATAATAATAATATAATTTTTATTGGATAAGAATAAATACACCGAATATCTAACACCAATCATTCAATATATAAACGCAATAAATTGATAAATAATAAGTGAAGTTTCAATTTAATTGACTGTTAAGTCGTGAAGTTTTAAAAATATTCGTACATAGCAAGGTGGCCAGATGAGGTTCTCCACTTTCCGCTCAAAATCGACACATTGTGCGTTGTGTAGCGGCGGGGTTGGGCTGTTTTTTTGAGTTTAGTTGTTTTTTATAATTGGTGAAATGAAAATAATTTCAATATAATAATTTCCTCGAATAAACCTGTATAATGTAAAACTAATACGAAGTATAAGTAGGTAATTAAGAAGCTTAAACATATTATGAAAAGGTAGGTATAATATTAATTCATGAAGCAGGTTCTACTCTATCATTAAGTCCCTTTCAAGCGGTTAGGGTAGGTCGTGAGAATGTATAGTGGTAACATACATGCACAACGATACACTTCGTAGAGATTCGTGACACAGTTTCAAGATGCTGCATCTCAAAGTAACTTATTTTTGTAGTGATTTCGAAGAGGCAGAATATTATGGATATCTCTTTGAATTAAGGAGGTTATAATTTAAAGTAGTTATATTAAATAGGCTTTAATAATTCCTTTGAGAGTTTGTTGAACTGTAAACATGTTAAAAGATTGTATAAAGATGTGGACCTGCACGTGCCATGTAATGTTCGTAACGGAGCGTTAACGCAAACAAAACTATACAGCATAGGTACTTACGCTTAAAATAGCAATTTTATGAGATATGTTTATACAGAAGTTAAGTTCAAGCAGGAATGGTAGTCGATTAGAAACTTAATAAACCCCCAGTAAATAAGATATTATTTTCACTTTTTCAGGTTGAATTATCGGAGACCGTTTAACTAAGTATGTTAATTAAAATAATTATCAGATCTAAATGATCCAATAACGATAACAACTAATAATCATGAAAACGCCTCAAAAAATTTGTAAAACTTATAATGAACAACAAGTAGGTATCTATTGTACCGTAGAGGGTGAAAAAAATTCTTTTCCACCGAATACTTGATTAAACCGTTACAACTGCATTGTTATTTTGTGACCAAGCAGTTATGAAGAAAGAAGAATAGCGTTGCCTGGGTAAAATTACACTTCAGTCAAATTTTAAACTATTTTATGTACAAGCACTACTGGAGTGCTGATTCGAAGGCTTTTTCGTGTAATAACATCGTTGTGGAAAAATTATAAAAGTATGTTTACACTCTCTAATCAAAACCCGCAATAATCAAAAACTACAATATGCTGAAAAAAATTGTTATGGTTGATCGGTTAAGAAATTTTTGCATTAAGTATTATAATAATTAATATCAATAAATAACTGTAAAAAGGCAACTCAAAAGTACAGTATTTTAAATAACCTTAATAATAACTGGTTTCGTGATTTATCACTTATTTGGTTGTATTCCTTACGAAGTAGGAGAGATGTTTATTGAAAAGGCACGTGCTCTTATACTTACAAACGTAGATCTAAAATAAAGCAGCTTACATATGTAACATTTCAGTAACGAATATGCAATAATTGTTTTGAATTCTCATTTGGTAACATGCATGTATTTAATTTTGGTATGCGATAATTGTGTTTTGTCTATGTTTTCAAGGGGTTTTTGTTCTTATATAACTTTTACCTAAAATCAAGTTTATGCGTAATACAAGCGTCCGCCTAGCAATGGCGAGGGGTGAAAATTTTGTTAGCAAGCCGGTAAATTAAGGGAAGCCGATGTATATTTAGGGAAGCCGGTATATACTCGTATATTTAGGGAAGACGGTAATTTTTAGGGAAGCCGATATATTTAGGGAAATTGGTATAAGATGTCATGGTATTTCGTAATTTTACTATACAATTTTGGCGATGCCCTTTTTTTTTGGTCTATAAGATGCCAGATCTTTTTTGCAATTTTTTGCCCAATATTTTCCTGGCGACATTTTTTTACCTCTCACACCTTGTTTGAGTTCGTTTTTCGAGCTCCGCTTTCTAGTTTTTTTTAGATCTCATATTTGTACTTTAAAAAGTTAGACAAGCTGGTGGGAATCGAGTTATGTGGACGCCTCGCCACTGCCGCCTAGGTCCCTTATTATAATGAATATTCATATTTAAACTCAAGTACGCAATATTTTTTTATATATCAAAATATTGACAGGTTTCTCGTCTATATTGGCCAAGTAAAAAGGTATATATAATAATAAATATATAGTACCTAGTACCGGAGAATTTCGTGATATTGCATGCTATGTGGTCGAATCAATGTCACGTTTTGTCTTACCAGATACGAAAAATGAAAATAGTTTATTTATAATTATTCACCGGAGTAAAATATGATTTTTACATTTTTCCTAAAACTACTGAAAGAGCCTAAAAAACAGCAAATTATTTCATACAATCAATTTGGTATTAATGCTCAATGCGACCTAGTACGCTTAATGCAGGCTACTGCTAACAGGAAAATCAATAGCATCAGTCATCATTGTTATAAATATTACGTGTTGGTATTAAAATACCTAAACAACTGAATATCTTCTTTATATAGACAAATTCTGTTATTATTAAAAAGTAACGCATTTTAAGGCAGACATTTTACTTACTTATGTAAAATCCTTTAAATGTGACATAAATGCCTATAAAATTATGCCTAATGTTTAATCCAAAAAAGACATTTTAATATATTATTCAAATAAAAGCAAAAGATTTAACCATCGTTCCGAAGTTTTATGTACTGTCATTTCTGGATGAAATATTACTACACTTATAATATAAGTATTTAATTTTAAAAAATGTATAATAACAAATATCCTGTATATGTCTATATAAATACGATTACAATTGTAGAGGGAATTTCTAATTTTATGTGACATCCATGGTGAAAAAAATATTAACCGAATTAAGGAAACATGATAATTTTGTAAGATACACTAATTATTTATAAATGATAATACTATATTAATATATTTTTAAATAAACCGTACAACGCATTATTTGTGAAGCGATAAGATAAAGTGGAATAACTTGCAGGAATGTTACTTTACCGAACCTTAAATATCATTTAAACAAACATGACATATTTTTACAACATGTGCAATGATGATCGTATTAAAACAGCTCACCTGTTCAGTACTTCCATTGACTGGCTTGTATCGCGAGAGCACTGGTCTATTCCGCGATCTATTCAGTGGTGAATCAGATACAGACGCCATTCTATGTCGCCACTCACTAAATAATCTATCGCACACTTCAGGTAATCTAATAATTTAAATATAAAAAGCAATATTTACATAACCCATCCGCCAACTACATACGGAGGAAACAAACTGTTACGATTACAGCAGTGCGCTACTAACAAATATGATACCACATTTTTCCGTCGACAAATCACATCCGGAGGAGAGTCGAATGAAGTTGAGTGAATCAACGCCAAGTCCCACTTGATTTAAAGCTAGCACTGATAACGGCTTTATGGTGTTTTTAACACAAACATCTATCCATTCTGACTCACTAATTGCATAAATAAAATCAAATGCTACATATGTGCGTTTACACATACAAACACTAGTAGCGCAATGTATATATCCACTGTATTCCTTAAATAGGGCTTCAATTCAAATAAAACATCTAACTCGATTTACCGTTTACTGCCCCTTTACATGAAGCAAAAATAGGATTATGGTTTCATATAGTTGAAACTTTATATGTGAAATATTCATTACCATTACAACGTGAACAATTAATTTTATTAAAATAATATATTCGTAATTTTATAGAATAACGACCACGCCGCGATTACGATTTTGCTTACTGAAACAAAAGCCAGAATGAGTCGTTGATGGTTAACGCGTTAGTCACTTCGTTCGGTTATGTGTATATGTCTCAGACTTAGCCTATGGAGGACCATGGGGACGCCAATATTTGTGTCACAGTGCCTTATGAGCCTGACGCCTGGTGAACACACTCACGGGCCAAGTAGCGGTCGCGAATTCCTACTCGTAATTCAAACAACGCATGCAATGTACTGGTACGTGCGGAGTGAACAAACGGTCCCGGCGACCTAATAATTTGTTTTCGATGTTACATTGTGGCATTCATAAATGATATTCTTTTAGTTTTTGTTATAAATAGTATCGACTGCAACATAAATGTTGTTCTATGATTTTCATTTTCTTGGCATTTAATGATGTTTAATTATAAATCAAATGTTATACTCACCGCTATACAAGATGTATCAGAGCAGCACATGAAACAAACAAAAGCAATGTTAAAAATATATTCACATAATATATATGGACAATTCAAGTGTAATTCAATCATACCTAAGCAAGGAAGACAACATGTACCTACATCATCCAGGCTTTCTTGGCTCAAATATCTAGCATCCATTTACAGTGATCTGTCACACAGTACTTACATGGTAAGACATATAATGACAATGCATTAATTGCAGATTGAAGTATTGGGAAAATATCTAAACAAGGCTGAATCAGATATCTGTGATACTATTGTTTCGTTTAATTGTACACTGAATGGTGTGGCGTAAACATATTAAACAAAATAAAAAATAAGATGTCAAATTATTACAAAACATTTGAAGACAAATGAAACGCACTCATTGTTTTATTTTTCCCGATTGTTACAAATAACTGTACACTATTTAACTTTTTAGTTAATATAATGTACGTGGCCGTACTTACATGGTACGACAGTACTATCCGTGGATTCCATATTTACAACTGTAGCTCCCTGGATTAATTACATATTGTTTACAAAAAAAGTGAACACATTAATGGTCTGTTGCACTGAACTGCGTAAACATTTGAACAAATAATCTTCTGTCCTAGATAGTTTCTTTCATCCATTAGTGTAGTTAAATAATTCGGATAAGCAACGCTAAGTTGTCACTAGGTGATTACACGTGCGTTGTAAATGATCTAGCGTCGTAGAGTTTCAAACAGGAGACTGTTTGCGCGCACGTCCACAGGAACTGAGCAATGAGAAGCGGTCGTGCCACTCGGATTGTATGCAGTTATACTCCAAGTTATTTCAATACGCGTATATAATTTGCAGCTTAATAAACGTCAGAGGTAGCAATTGTCTTGTATCCTAGGTCAATTTATATTGTGAACGTATAATAAAAGTTAGTGTCGGTAACATAATAACATTACCGACACTAACTTTTTATATACATACAACTAGAATACCAACAATAAGTAATTATTTCATTATTTATGATATTTCAATGTTAACGAGACTCTTATTTTTGCTATTCAATAAGACTTGATTGTTCTCAAGTACCTTAAATGCATGATAACACAATCGTAAACATATGTATTAATTTAATGCGGACTTCGATCCCATAGCACTACTTGTATTCAGCAACTACTTTGTAACAAAGCTTATATTTGTAACTAATCATACTAATTTAGACGATACAATGATGTCAGTTAGTTATAAGACGTATTAAAGTTAATAAATTATATATCAGTCTAATACCTACACGTTAAAATGTGAAGATTAACTGTAAAGAATGGTGTTGATTACAGTAACAGGACGTTGTTGTGGCTTGTCATGACACTCAGGTTCCGCAAGAGAACACTGCTTTTAAAATACAAAGCTACACGCTTTATGAACCACAAAACAATAAAACTTGTAAATAAGAAAATGGCGGGTTTTTCTCAAATACTCCACATGAGTTATGTAACTCATTTAATTATAAGAATAGTTTTTTTTTAACCTTTATGCAGTATCCTGCACATAGCAGGATAGGCAGAAGGAACCTGAGAACCTAGTGTTAGGACACTCCAATCTCTTAAGATTTCCTTAAAAAAATAAGAATTATAAGATAGTTAAAATCTTAATAAAGAACTTAAAACTATTATGTACATTTTAAATGCAAAGATTGAAGGCCGCAATACGACTGTAAGATCATAAGATAGACATGTTTGTCAGGATGTGTTTACGTGTAACGGCAGCATTAGGTTTCAATGTCTCAATATAAATAAGATATAAATAAAAATCTAGGAATTTATATGTTATTTCTTATTCTTGTATTGGAGTTGCTGATAATTTTTTGATTGGAAATAATTTAAATATGTGCTCTTTAAAGTAAATAAATATTTGTTATATAGTTAAGTCTTATTTAATGTAATAAAATTGAATAACACATTATTCACAGGATGAAAATGTTTAAAAGAATTGGAACAAATTAGACATAGAGGGGGGAAAACAACTTACATGCAAAATGCAGTAGATATAATTTTTATCAGTGTAAATCGTTTTTTTATTAATATGACCATCAAATATAATGAATATTTCATTTTAACAGAAGAAATAAATAAAATAAAAGAAATATGTAAATATAACTTGAATATCTAAATCAATTAATAAAATTAAATTTAAATATGTAAATATTGCAATAATGTATTAATTACTAGCTTCTCTCTTCTTTTCTTTCTACCTCACTCAATACTAATACTACTTCATTATTATGTTAACCAATAAATTAGGATGCCTTAACAATTAATAAAAGTAAGAATTTTTCTTGTAAAAAGCTGGACTAAAGCTAGATAAAAAGAAAATATATCAAAAATTAAAGTATAGAATAATACATGAATGTCCCATACACATCCTAAAATGTTTGATATAGACTTTTTTATTTTTGTCATGTCGAGGCACATCTTAATTAGGTACATTACACAATTTTAAGAATCATTTGTGACATTTATATATCAGAATATGGATTGTTGACAATTATGAATTTAAAATGGATTTATATTCATTTTAAGATATTGCCACTGTAATCATACAATTTGAAATATTTACAGTACCTACATTTTAGGTGATGGACTCATTTTAATGATCAAACAGAAAAAATATCCAACTGCTTGCAACAGCAGTTTGCAACATATTCCATTAGGAATTTCACTTTATACAAACATATTAAAACAACAGCAAAGCTAAAATATAAGTAAAACCAATATATTATATATAAATAACTAGTCATGATTATAATACTGTTGGCAGTCAGAGAGGTATATGTGAAATTGCTAGAATTATTCTTTAGAGTAAAACTTCTTAATTATTAACAAGGTAACAATAGAATTTCAATAATAAATTCTTAAGTATTCAAGGTCATTAAACCTAATGTGTATATTTGCACAAACAGTTGATGCAAGTTTATTTATTACAGAACCATATCACCTAGGCTTAGGTTAAAACAATATATGCCAGAATATAAAAAAATGTAAATCATTTATCCTTATTTAAATACTTTAAGTGTTTTATTATTATTTGTATTTAAACTCATACACTAAATACTAGTAGTAATTAAACTCAGAAACTAAACGATCAAATGTTTGTTTTCAGTTAACAATATAAGAATTTTATACTATAATATTAATTTGATGTTCCTCAACTTTTGTTTTTTTAGTACTTTTGTGACTACATAGCAATGTAAACCTTTTTATTAATAATCATCTATTTCTATTATATCAATCATAGTAAAATATTACATAAACATGTATGGTGTTGGTTATCCTATACTAAATAACATTTTCTAATGGAATAATTAATTAAAATGAGTTATCTACTAATGTTTAATTGAAGTCTGTTACTTTTATAAAAATAATGATCTATGTTAATAGATTGTACTGATTGATATGCCTGATTAAACAGTTTTTACTAATATTAATAAGTTAATTTTAAACATCATGCTTGAGATCATTCAGCCTGTATACAAGTAGGAGCTGACATATTGCCTCGATTTGATATTCAATCGGGTGTCAAGCAGGGTTGCACTATGTCAGCTTGGCTGTTCAATTTGTATTTAGATAGCTGTCTCCAAGGTGTGAAAGAAAGTGACATGGGTGTGAAAGTAGGTGACTCAAAGATTAATTGCCTACTGTACACAGATGATGCAATGCTCATCAACAGAATGCAAGCTACAGGAATTAGTCACCAATTTGAAAGATGGTTGTGAAAGTAATGGTCTAAGCCTGAATGAGGAAAACTAAGATTCTGGTGTTTGAAAGAGATGAAGAAAGAACAGAATGCAAGATAACTGTAGATAGAAAGATATTAGAACAAGTGAATGAGGTAGTATACCTGGGAAGTATGTTTAGCAGATATGGAAGATACGATATGATTGTGGAAAGGTGTATTGATGCCGGTAATAGGATTAATAGTGCTGTCTGCAATGACGGGACGGTGAAACGTTAGCGTAGCTGCACATATGGCTGTACACAGTTCAGTGCTGATACCGACGCTGTTATACAACAGTGAAACGTGAGTTTGTCAAAAGAAGAACGAAAGAAAGATGAAGGCTGTAGAGATGCAACCTCTTCAGAGAATATACGGTCGTCGAACATATGTCAGTTTTGCTGACCGAGTCCGCAACGAAGAGATACTTAGAAAGACAGGTGAGGGAGGATGTTAAAGTAAGAATGAAGAAGAATGTGCTCAGGTGGTTTGGGCACGTCGAGAGGACGAGTGATGTAAGAATGGTGAGAAAGATATATGAAGCAAAGGTGAGCAGCAAGAGAGGTAAGGGGAGACCTCGGTTGACCTTCGAGAACACAGTAACAATGATACTGAAGGAAGATCACGTAAAAAGCATAAGGACCCTCCAGAGGGCATGCATGACGAAGTTAATGACTGTGGAAGAGGCGAAAGAGGTATGCAGGGACCATAGCGTTTAGCGCTCCGTTCTCTCGGACTACCCCGCTAGGGATACAGCGTGAAGTTCAGTAAATAAATAAGTAGTTATTTTTAGCATACTATTATAATCAATATCAGACAATTTAGAAATATAAGATATTTTTTACAAAAATGTTTTTTGTAACTAATGTTTATCGGAAATTTTGCAAGGGTGTATAGTTTTATTTTTGTTATTCAATAGATATTATTCAGTTTCACATATAAGTAAAAATGCTATTAGTCTTATATAAACAGATTCATTAAAGGTTCTAATATATTGCGAATGTTGAGAAATAATTGCGTAAGTTGCTGATAAATTAAAATAAAATATATAAAACAATGTAAAATCGTCAGAGTTAGGACAGCTTATCTGTTACTTTATTATCTTATTTATTTAGATTTATAATAAAAACTAAATTAAAATCAAAATATGCTACAATTAGTAAGTATTAACAATACATTGCTTATATGAAACAAAAAATAAGACTTTTCAACGTAAAAAAACTCATTGTGAAGTAATAAATTTAAACTTTAAATTCA
Organism: Philaethria dido; assembly: GCA_033558755.1. Taxonomy (NCBI): domain Eukaryota; kingdom Metazoa; phylum Arthropoda; class Insecta; order Lepidoptera; family Nymphalidae; genus Philaethria; species Philaethria dido. Next base: position 3,661,460 of record JAKGSA010000136.1, read on the forward strand.
TATAATGTTAATTGGCGCGAATTGTATTGGATTTAGAATAATATGTGTGAATTATATTATTCTAATAAAATATATCATTACCTGATCTCTGCATAATGGTAACAATATCCTGAAAATAATTTAGATCAAAAACATATCGAATTCGACAATTTCTATAGCACTTCACCAAACAGGACTGTCAACAGTACACCCGCCCTTGGACCGCACAGAAATTGATTTTTGTCTTATGTTGCCAGTTTCAAAATTTATTAGGTAACAAAACAATTAATCATTAAACATTTTTTACGTAGAACATACTGTACTACCTACACGATAGGCTTAGACGCTTAAATCATAATGAAATTTTATTTATAACGCGTTATATAACAACATAACGTAATTATATAACTATTTTTTTATTGGCACTAATATCGTAGTTTCATGTTATCAACTATTCATAAAATGGTATTTGAAAATTCGATTCAAAGGTTTATATGTAGAAAGAATAAATTAAACATTATTAATAGTATATAGTACGTTTCTGATTAAACTAAAGTAAATACATCTGTGACCATGAACTCTACGTATATTGCTTATCTATTCTGTGATCACAACTTTTTACATTGACGTGTCGTATTGCTTGTAAACAAATCTAATTGTCAAATAATTAAAATGTTATTTTTTAATTAAGAAGTACTTTACAGTCATTGTAAGCATGTTATAAACATTCCATAAATACCTTTAATAATAAACAACACTTATCGCAAGACTTAATCATATTTGTTTAGTAATATTGGCGATGAATACACTTCAAGTTACGTGGAAATTACGTACTAATTTAGTAAAATGTTTTAAATATATTGCAATATGTAATTACAATATTCAAATCATATCTCGTGTATCCGAAGTAAGTTAAAACTACAATACAATAAGTTAAACTTACAATATTTATCAATAGTAAGCTGATTAGCATATTGTGAAGTAAAATTTTATTACCGGCGATGACTTTGAACTTAACGGAATACAGTTAGATATTTAAAAAAATGAAAATTATTAAATCTGTTCATCTCTAAATACATGATTTGGGTATCCTTGGTCTGATGTATATTGCTGCTATTCCTGCAATTTTGTTACATTTAAAAATCTTCATTTACTTTTGTAGAAAGGAAAAATAGGACGTATGTATATGGTTATGGTATCTGTATGGTTTTAATTCCATATCAAATAGTGAGTCACATTCTGATACATTCAATAATTTTGAACCTATTCATTATATACATATATACTATGTGTAGAAAGGTGTCACATTTCTTCTAATAATTTCCTTTTCTTACAATTTCAGATTCAGACAATGATCAGAGCTAAGATTAAAATATCAAAATATGTAGGTTTTTTATTTATTTGGCCATTTAATACCTCTAAAAAGAACTCTATTGATAAAAATAAAGTAAATACAATGCCGTCAATTCTTGAATCAGCAGACCATACGTTTGAAACAGGGCAATATGAAGAATGTTACAATTTATTGAAAAGCTATGAGGTGATATTTATAATAATATGTTATAGATGTCTAGATTTAATATATATAGTTGTGTTATTAGGAATAGTATCATAGAAGGTATATTCTTCATTTTTGTAAAGACTATATTTAATGCCTACTACATGAATATCTGACTTGTAACATATGCTTTGCTTACTTAATTTAGCTTTTAAGTTCTGTCAGTACAATTTTGCATTGTCACTGTGGTTGTAAATACATTATGACAACAAAATACTAAATGGAAAATGATCTAACAGTGATTTTTTTACATCTAATTGTAATAATGATAATAAAAATGATATTTCAAAATTTCTTTACGTTATCATGTTATGGAATGTTATCACAACAAAACTATAGGAATAAAAATCTTTAGAAGATTTACTGAATTTTAAAAAAATAAGTTTGATTTGTACACTAAACACATAAATTTAAATTTTATTGCAATTGTTTAAATAAATAAATTTGCTTCAGGTTCAAGATGATGTAGAAATAAAATGGCGCATATGTCGAGTATTGTATAACATGGCTAAAGATCCAAGATATGACAAAACTTTTAAGAAAAAAATAGTTCTTCAGGCTTTTCAAATAATTACTGAGGAATTAGACAAAAATTTTGATAACTCAGCAGTACAGAAATGGTATGCGTTATTATTAGATGCTAAAAGTTCAAATGAAGGTATCAAAGAAAAGATAGAACAATTAGAAAATATAAAGATGCATATGGATTTAGCAGTTTCATTAAATTCAAATGATGCAAGCCTTTTGCATATACTGGGCGAATGGTGTTACCAAATAACTGAACTACCCTGGCACCAAAGAAAAACTGCTGAGGCCATTTACTCAACTATACCACAATCGAGCTACGAAGAGGCCCTCGAATATTTTTTGAGAGCAGAGTCAGTACAACCAAGGTTTTATAGCGTCAATCTTCTTCGAATTGGCTGTTGTTACTTTAAATTAAATAAGAAAGACCAAGCTAAGTACTATTTAAAGTTAGCTGCAAGTTATCCAGCTAAATCAGACGATGATCATCGCGCTAATAAAGAAGCTGCCGAATTACTAAAAAAATTAAAAAAATAATACTTTGTGTTAATTTTATTTTCTATAATATCGAAGTTGATTTAGCCGTGTGCCTAGAAATTTTCGCTTCCCTCGCAGTTTAGGGGCCACGGTGGATCCATGGTTAATCCACATTAGGTCCATAGTGAGTCCACAAAGAAACCACCCACCGTGGATTTTTAGCCATTTTGCCATTGTGGTTCCACTGTGGTTTGACAGTGAGTCCGTGAGTGACAAAAAGCACAATGGAACCACGTTTAAACTACACTAGATCCATCGTGTTTTCATTATAGTTCCATTGTGGATCCACAGTAAATCCACTGTCATCGTGGTTACACCGTGGATCCACTGTGGCCTCCAAACTGCGAGGGTTTTCTTTGTATTATAAATTCAAATGTGATATTACAACATCATATACTAGGCAGTTTTAATTTTTTTTTTAAGTAAAAATGATTTAAAAAAAGTTGTTGGCATCCCAACCAATTGTTGAATGATATTCGTTCGAAAGGACATGCAAGTTGCAACCATTCAATACCAAACATAAATTGTACCAAAACTAAACTAATAAGTCCAATTATCACACATTGTATTCACTTTTGTAACAAATCTGCACATGAAATAATATATGAAGTGATGTATCTAAAAAGCAATCAGATTATCAGGTCGTTTCTCAAAATTGTGACTTCAAAAGCTCCAAAGGTAAGGTAAGATACAAGTGTTCTATTTTATAATGATTATTTTGATGAAAACGGTGACTGTCCGTACATTTTTTACTTTTTCTATACTTTTTTCTTATTACTTAGGCTTTTCCTAAGCTGTGATTATCTGTATGTAAGTAGTTTTTAAGAGAGTCCAATTATTTAAGTTGCTTGTTAGAAATAAATAAATTATTAATGATATTTAATATTATTAATAAAACTTACTATGACTAATAACACTTAATGTTACAGTCATTAATATTATCTAAAACTATTTACAATAATTATATACTCGAAACTGTTGGTATTTTAATGGAATCTTAAGTGGCCATCGGAGGATAGAGTTTGGAATGTGGATTACAAAAAAACAAGCTCAACGAAATTTGGGTGTTAAAAAAAATGTCGCCAGTAAATTTCGGAGTTAGATTGCAAGAAAACTAGCTTAAAGAAAACTTGACATTCTAAACTGTCGTCCAGGTCGGACCGGTACAGATTTCCCTAAACATACCGGCTTACCTTTACAAAATATGCACCCCTCGCCACTAAAACCAAAGTATAATTTTTTTAAGGCTTCTGGCTGGGCTGGGCTTCTGTGTGTGGATAAATTACATCCTGGTACGAGTTAGGTGACTGTTTGCTTTGAAATATATGTATGAGTGATTTGTACAAATTAACTTAAGTGAGTGAGTGTTCTCAACATGTTTTTATCGTTGCACACTAACGATTTCAAAATTTGGCACTACCGAGAGAAATCAAATTTAAATGCTCCTCTCTCCGAATGTTAGTAATATTACAATTCTGAATGCTAAGGTTTATGAGCGTGATTGAAGGGGCTTGTCTAGAAACTGTAAATTTTCAGTAATATTGCTACATTTTATAATAATAATACGATAAGGTCGCTCATTGTACAATTATAAATGTTAAGATGTTTTAATTTTGTATCTTTCTGGTGTGCAATAAAGAGTATTTATTATTATTACATCTGAATATTACGTAGGTACTGTACATTTTAGATTTCAAATTATACTACTGTCTCAAATATTTAGTAAAATCACTTTTTGTATTGTTGGGAAATAAATTTCACGCAGACCACACGTACGCGAGGCAGATTGCTCTATAAACGAATGGTTCTATGGGACTCATCGGAAAAAATACCCCGATACTACCGACTAAAACCTAGGGGAAACTTTCTCACTAGAGGAGTTGCCAGAGGATCGCTTGCGCGTGCTACTAAGACGCCTCAGCAGACGACCTACATATTGCAGTCCATCAGCTTCCCGGTGCCACGGAGTTTCTTTCAGAACACTCAAAGTTAAGCATTGACTTGCAGGGGGATCACCGTGTACCTATACTTCAAGGCGTGGCGTTGTAGGGCTTAAACTGAGAACGCGGCCATAGGGTGATGTGCCAAATCAACAGATGAATTACACTCGTGGCACTACGGCGACACATCCCAATCTCGCAGTTTGGTGCAGATTTTTATCGATTTGCAATCACGTTCTTATAAACCAGCGTTCTTGGTGGGGATGGACCGCCTCTACAGCACCACTAGGCCTGCTATGTCGCAAAATGTTAAATATTATTTTATTTATACATGGAATTTGGTTCATTATTTTTATGGTCTTAAAAAATCACAAAGAAAAACAACAAGAGTATAAATTTAACATTATAACACTGTTAATTTTTAAAAGTAGCACAACTTTCAGACTTATAAATTGTATTGTTTCTAGTACACTCTGTGACAAAAATATTTTACTCTGTGTCTTGAAAATTCAAATTTAAAGACATCGCGCGTCGGTTGTGCACTGAATAAAGATTTTTCGTGTAGTATATATATTAAATAAATAAATATATAATTATTGCTCACTTCTCAAATTCATAACTTTATTTTATAATGAGTTTAGACTCTTTAGAGAATATTAGCGATGATGAGGTGTTTTTTGGTAAAATTTCTTTAAAAGAAGCTAAAAAACGTTTATTCCTTAATAGTTATTGTGATCGTCAAAGTTTACCGTGAGTATCTTAATTATTGCTGTTTTTATGTTAAGCCGGGCTATCTTTAAAGTTTTTCTTATAGTCAAACCTTTTTTTATTTCAGGGATACATTTGAACTAAAAAAAGAGAATAAAAATGATGACAGCTTACAAATTATTGAAACCAACTCTGAACCCAATGTATCATATGTGAGACCATCTTTGAGTTCTCCAAATTCTATAACAAATGCGACAATCAAATCAACAGGTGATAGCTTTTTAAAGTATGAGAAAATGGTATCCGAAATCTGCGTTTCGCCAAAAAGTTATAATGAATTAAATAACACACTAGAAATAGTAGAATATATTTTAAACAATCCTACTTCAAAAGATAGCTCTAATCCTAACAAAGATGAGAAATATTTAAAACAAGATTTGGTTTGTGATGAACATTTGACTATAGAATCGAAAAATACATTGGATTCTAATGAGAAAGAAGTATATGAGACAAAGATTGCAATTAAAAATGAAGAAAATGATAAACTGAATTTTTTACAAGAAACACCAAGTAAAATTAAAGTAGAATATAATGAAAGTAACCATAAAAAAGCTTTAATAGCCCCAATTGATTTAAATACCCCAATTAAGCAATCTGAACAAGTTTTCAAAACACCTAAAACCTTACATTCTGCTAGAAAACCTATAACATCTGCAACAAAGAAAACACCTAAGAAAGTAAATGCATATCAGCACGTTGCAAGCCCCATTGCTGTCTACATTAAAAATTGCCCTCAAGTACCTTTAATCAAAAATGTCCATCTTAAAAAACCTTTAAATAATGCTTCTTTTATTCCAAAAATGGGAAAATCAGCAAAAGAACACAAAGCCACTAATCAAGAAAATATTTCCTTACCTTCAGTTGCCTACAAAAGTGCTAAGCGGACTAAACTGGTATACATAACTTTTAAATTAATTATATAACAAAGGTGTAATTTATGTATTTTTATATATATATTTTATTTATTTCTGTTTTAGATTTCCATACCAGAAACAGAAATAATGCCTTCAAGTCAATGTATAGAAAAGATGACCAATTCTTTGCTAACACCACTTGTAATAAAACATAGCCATAGGGAAGTAACACCTATATGTAAATGCACTACATCAAAAAATGACGACAGTTTTGTAGGGCTACCTCTTAAACAAGCTGATTTATCTGTGTGTACGAAAAAATCTGCTTTTACGAAATTCTCATAAAGTATAATTTTCTTTTCATTTAATAAAAGTACTTATTTTTTCTCTGAATAATCTCATTATACATAACTTACTAATCCATCAGTCCATAAAGTTACTAATCCAATGAATTTTATTAAAAATCTATCAAGATTCTCTTAATTTGTATGTGTGCATAAAAATACAGAAATTAAATAGGTAAAAAAGAAATGCATTATCATTTATCTTTAAAAGCTTTATTAAAATGAAAATATACATTACATTACATGAGTAGATAAATTGAAAATTTATAAAAGTTTCATAGAATTGTATCAAATGTATCAAAAAAACTGCAATAAATATACAATTAAAAATTCTTGGCAGACATACTATATTATTTGCATATTCTAAATTAACCACAACAATAAATGCAACAAACATTTCTTATCATATTGTTTAAACAATATGAATATAATAAACTATGGTTTGACTATTGTAACATGAATGCTTGTAATGTTTTTTAACAGTTATTGAGAACAAACAAAATCAAACAACTATAATTTATTATTTATTTTTATAATTATTTTTTGAGTATACGCATATATTAATATGTTATAAATAACATTAAATATATATTATAATACTAAAGCCTAGATTTATGTTAAATGGCAATTCTACAATTATCATAAAATTGTAAAATGCAAGTCGAAATGTTACATTACTTATTAAAGTAGAAGACTTAGAACAAAAATTAGGCACCAGCAGTCAGAATAGTTTTCATGGATAAAAACAGTGAAGTTATACTTAGTTGTTATTGTGAGGGAGTAGTTAAGTATATAATAGATTGAATAACAGTTATATTACCTGAAATATAAATATTGTCACTTTAATAATCTTTAAAGGTAGACTAAAATGGGATGGGTCAATGAGTTATGTTAGTTTAAAAATCACTTTTGGGTTAGATAAGAGGAACACTATAAATAAAACAAAGCTACATAAGAAAAGCAAGTACACATAATATTTTTTATGATACCTATAATAAATAATGTAAGTATCATTTCTGGAAGATCAAGTTATATTCTGTTACACAGTGTACATCACCAAAATTATTGATTTATTGAAATTAATATTTTATAACAATAACATAAAATACATCATTTATTAAGTAATAAAATCTATTTAAACAATCTGCTTTAGTATAGTGTGACTGAAATAGTATAATGTGGACGAATAGAAGATATATTTTCTGGCAAAAGGGTGTCGAAATTTTAGTCATTCTTGTAAATAATTTAAACAAATATTAAGTAACTAAAAATATAAGTGAATATCAACTTGTTTGCTTTTTTGTCACAAATAACACATGGGTGGCTTGATTTGGACTATATTCCTAATTATAACAATTACCATTAGAAATTCCTAAATTTATGATAAAATTATAAAATTTTATCATAAATGCAGTTATTTGCTTTATATATTTTACTAATATTGTCTCATCGCTGAAAGTTTTCATCCTTTATATAATTAGAAAAGTAGATGTATATTAGTTTTCATTTATATACTAAGTTAAGTGAAAATTTATTCATCATCATCATCAGCGCTTTTCCGCACACTGTTGAACATAGGCTTTTTGAATTTATAATTTATTATATTTCTTGAATTGTAATTTAAGAGCGAAGAAGCGAGGTTTAATATTTCTAATTACCAGTGATAAGGGGTGAAAATTTGAAAGAGGGGTGAACCTGGTATACATCTACCTGGTATACTCTACTGTAGCCGATATAGGATGTATCTATTGCACTATAGAATTTTGCTGATGACCTTTCTTTGTTAGATGTCAGAGCTTGTTTTATTGAATTTTATATCCACAATTGTCTTGTCTTAGGCTGGTTTTTTTTTTGTACAATTTAACTCCCACATTTTCCGGGCGACGTTTTTTTAGGTAACTTTTGTTGACTTTGTTTTTTTGCAATCACTCCCAATTTTTTTCTAATAATTTATTGTCATTTACAAAAGGTAAACTAGTGGGAATTGTGTTATTGACGCCTCGCCACTGCTAATTATGATTAATAATTCATATAACAAATTACTTGAATTTAGTTAATTACATAAATAACAAATACGTTAGCTACATGTTGCTATGTTGCTATAGCAAAAATGAAGACCTTCAGTACTGGCCTCAAAAGTGTATTTTTTTAAAATTGTATAGTAGCCATTTTAAAATAACATCTGCAATATATGATAAAGAACAATATATTAAAACGTATAAATACAATTTACAAAGAAATTTATATTTAAGTACATAAGAAAAATAAAAAACAAGAGAATGGAGTGTTTTAACTCTAAGTTGTTTCTGTCACCCTTTGTGGGATAAAGCGAGAAAAGAAAAAAAATCACATTCGAAACGAAATTATTTTAGATATGACACTATAATACACTACATTTTTCTCGTTTTTCGAAATAATTGGTTTCGAGCTATGAATAATTTCAGTCTATAATAAACATAAATTATAAAAAAGAAACAATTTTAGATTTATACTGGTAAGTTGTAAACACAGCCACGCAAAAAAATATATATGACTAAAAAATACTTTGAATATTTAGTAAAATGATTACTCTGATCTAATATAACAGTTTACATAATCTATTTAGTACAATGTTTAACAAAGGGTCAAATAATTTGACTTGAAGAACATTATAGGTATACATTGTATGCACATTAGGAAACAGTCACATATAATAAATATGGCAATATACGAGATTATTTATTACATACTTAAATAATAAAAAGGTTCATTAAGAATAGCTGCACTATATGCAAGTTTTCCTTTCATAAATGTTTTATTATATAAAATAAAGTAATGAAATATAATTTATTGTAACTCTGTGGTTTAGGTGCAGTCCGCTAACTCCGGAAATCGGGTTTTTCTATTATTTACCGTTTCAACCGCGGTATTACTTTGTGCTCTGGCCACATTAAGTTAATGGCTGTTTTAATACCTTTTCCCGAGTCAGTTGCATCCGTGATCCAACTGCTTCAAAAGAACACACGTTTCCTATAAGTAAATATGAGAAACACCTGATATACGGAGTTAGCCGAATGCACACCGATTCCAACGTAGCAATAATTAAAATTAAATACATGCTTCTTTAACAGCGTTCTAGTGTTATTATATAAGTAATATGTATTAAAAATTTTGGCGAAAGTATTGAATAAAATTTAAATCTTGCTACGTTTGGATTTTTAAATACGATACTCCTAAGTGTGCTACAATAGTATATTATTATAAAATAGTATCTTTAACATATTTAGCACATAATATATCTTACATCTAGGACAGTGCAAATCATAACCAATAAGGCAACTAGTACCTATACTTAAAGCCTAAAATAGTTATATAGTAAATCATTATAAACACTTGTGCAGCGTAAAACAACCGTAATAGCAATAATATCATAAGAATATATTTTTTAAATACACAACTATAATTAATTCGTAAGAGATTCGAGTACGTTCAAGGAGCATAAGGTTATTAGTTATTGTATATATTGTATTATCTTAGAGCATTCCAGGTCTGTCGCTCTCATGGTTTCCAGATTTTTCGAAAAACATGAAGTCCTGTAATTAATACACATAATTTATAAATTTTATATAATGTTGTACTTAGCATAATTTGTTTTAGAAAATGTCACAAATATGTACACTTATGGTTTTCAGCATAACTCGTTAAAAAGAAACTTATAATAATACTGTTTCAAAAAAAAATACTGCTTATCGGCGGCCTTACTTAGCGACGGTAATCTTGGTCGATCTAGACTGGTAAAACATTTAGCTCAATAAGCAAAAGGCAGAAACTAAACATAATGGAACCTAACTTAGCGCTTGACTAAATAGATCAGGGAAATGGGAATTTAAATATACTTCTAGGTAATAGGGATTGTCACATGTACAATCAACAGAGGGCGTCAAGCTTTAAATAGTGTCTACAGTAAAATTTTAAAACAACGATAAAAAAAACTATGACCACAAACATAAGAACATAATGATTCCTTTAAAAATGTATATACTTACAATAAGGAAACATGCACCGAGCAGCACCGCTTTGATCCTAACGTCCAAGTCCATTGGGAAGGTAATTCCGAAGTAATCAGAGTCGGTGAAGGCCTCGCGCGCCAGTCCCGACCACTGCTTCGTTATTTTACCCACTTTCGTTTCACCGTCCTTGGAGTACACCTGAGAATTGAAAAAAAACACATTAAATATTAATATTTGGTATTTTCATTTCCTCGACTTGGTAACAAGACAAAGCGCGGCGTTGAGTTCCGCCACTCAGCACGAAATGCGAAAAAAATCGGCGGAAAATAGGGAACGCAAAGTCAAAAGAGAATGGAGTATCTTAAGTCTAAGTTATCTGGTTTCCTCTGCCTACCCTGCTATCTGCGGGATACAGCATGAAGCTAAAAAATGTTTTATGAGTATGGCTGAATACTTAAAGAATTTTTTACATAAATATGTGTTTATTCCAAATGCACGTAAAGAAGAGAAATTGGTGCATAGCTTGATTCAACAGTTCCAATGCATTCTCAGCAACACGCGACGACTTATTTCAGTTGTAATTTTTATGTAATAATATTAAAAATAATAACGTATATCATTATAATTTGAATTAAGTAACATAGAGAGAATATATATATATATATATTGTTTAACCCCTTACCGCATGGCGGTTCATATATAGACCAAACCATGTAATTATAAATATTTTAAAATGTAAGTTAAAAATTGTTATTTTGTGCATAGCGTATCAAATAAGATCCATTGCTTTGCCGTAATATTGTAAATGCTGCCATTTAAGAATTGTTTTGACGAACTAAATCATCTCTCGAACTCGACGAATAGGTTGCGACCGACCCGATACGTTTTCTTTAATTTAAAAAATTTCAAATAAATACAAAACTACATTTTATCCCTTTCAAAAAAATATAAAAGGGAAAAGCAATATCTGAAGTATACTGGTAAGGTATTTTTTTTATTCTATTTCATTCTAATATAATGTACGAGCTTTTGATTGAGTGGATCAAATTTGGCACAACATGCAGAAATATCATCATGTATAAAAGTTAAATATGTTCGTAAATTTGTATTAAATAGTCATATCTAATATATGTAATATACATAAATAATATAATGATGGATCAACTTGACGACCTATCAGATGATGATCACCAGACAAGCAGAAAGCGACAGCTACCAATGATAATTCCAGAATCAGAAGAATCTAATTTTGATTCTGACGATAATTTACCGATATCTCATTTTGCTTCCTCCTCAACTCACAACACTTCAACTTCACGGGCTGAAAAACCCTGTTGGAGAGATGGATTTTTAGAAAAGGCTGAGATTTAATTATTTTGCGGCAATGTACAAATATTAGTTACCTCTTTACAATTTTTCAAATATTTCATAACGAAACTAATAAATACGCTTTAGAAAGTCGACCTAAGAAGCCTAGTAAAAATAGCGTAGAAGAAGAAGGTACAGTTTGGTATATGTATTTACACGTCAATAATACAGTTACCCTCAACTAGATGCTACTGGAATGACAGTTTAGGACACCCAAAAATCAACACTGTAATGTCACCTTCAAATTATGAAGGTTGAAATTAGGTCTAAGAGTGTAAATTGATATGATGATTGTTGATGCATGGTTGCTATGCAGAAGAAATTTGATTGATACGGAGCCATCACTACCTTTAGCAGACTTCAAGTGCGCAATAGCTGAGGTATATGCCAAACCAACAAGACAGCAACAAGTGGCTAACGGGGACAACCTTCTACAAGAGGTAGTCTAGAAAATGCAATTCAAGCTAAAAAATAAGAGGACCTATTGCTATTATGCCTTTTAGAGATGTATGATGACCACATTGATCATCTTCCAATCTGGGATACTATACAGCGATGTAAGGAACCAGAGTGTAATGGTAGGTAATGTTTTGGACATGTTGAATGCCAGAAATGTAAAGTCAACCTATGTCTCAATGACAAGAAATTGTTTTAACATATTCCATACTAATTGATTGATGTCATTATTTTTTGTTGTTTTAAAATTGATTTCAATTTGTTAAACATTGTTTTGTTACTTTAACATTTTTTTGTTATTTTGTGCTCACTGGACCAAATATGTACCAAAGTGGAAAAATGGTATATTTTCTTTGTTTTTCTATAAATGAAAAAATGCTGAAACATTTGTCTTTTTATTTCTTATTTGCCATCACATATATTTTTTTGAAGCGTGAGAAAAACATCATGCAGTAAGGGGTTAATGGCCTGATTTTGCGATGACAGACGCAAAATAATCTGCCAGTGTCACGTATAGATGATACTCTGATCTGGTTAAAACATTAAAACAAAGAAAAAACTACATTAGTAATATACATGGAAACAAAAAATATTAAATAAAAATGAGGAATGAGAAAAAAATAAGTGACAAGATTATACCAACTATAACTATCTTTTTAATCAATTTTTAATCTTTTTATATCTATGATGAAACTTTACTGTAATATATCTTTTAATAAATTGTAGTCTATGCCTACTATTTATTAAAATAATTTACTGTTCTAGATAATATAGATGTTTACATGTTATTAAAATATTATTATTGTAAATTAATTTGAGCATTTTAACAATAAGAAAAATAAACTAATAAACAGTATTTGCAGACATTGTTGTTATTGTTTATAGCAAACCGTGTGGATTTCCCGTTACGCCAATGTTAGTCATAACCACATTAGTAACTGCATCCAATAAATTACTTTATTTTTCCCTTTTTAGGACAAAGCTTGTATTAACTATAATTCTATCTATTAATGTAAGAAAATGGCCGAAGACCGTTGCGTAGTGACAGCGTTTGACTAAAAACATACGACTGATGACAATACAATATTTTTTAACATGTCATTCTAAGGATAACGAGAAAATATTACTAAAACGGAATTTTACTGTATTAAGACTCAATCTTAGTAATAATAAACATATAGCAGGTTTATATCTACAACACAATATGACCTAACATGAATACAATGTAAATAAAATGAAACGTTATCATTTGTCCTAGTCACTGCATGTCACACTCACATTGAGTCCAAAGGGTAAAATAATATAAGTAATTGTGTAAATTAAATTTATTTATAAATTATGCTGAAATAGATTTCCTTGTCTTAGTCGAAAATGTACCAAGAGCAATAAACTGACGATCAACAGAGTTTATGGAAAAAAAGACTGGCTACAAAATTATAAATAAAAAAACTTTCTCTAATTTCTATTTATTTATTTTACATCATCCAGACTGAACATATGTATGCACTCATACGGCTCACTAACCGAAAATTTATAATTAATACTTGTTTATCTATGAAAACAAACCCCTAAATAAGAAACTTTAAGAAAGAAAAATCAAATTACCAACGAATTTATCATATTTAAATTAAATTTATATGCCGTAGAAATTCGGCCTCACTAGTCATAATTACCATCAGTTCATGTCTAGAAAATATTTAGTAGGATCATTTTAAATGTATTTAGTATAAAGGGGAGCTAACATAACGGATGAGAGTTAGTGTGCGTTAAAAGGGATCCTTGCAGACTATAGTTGGGTTGCAAGTCCCAAGCAACGTCACCTGCATTGTAAATCTATATGAATATAACGGTAGCGAATTACTGAACTAGAAATATGAACAAGAGAAAAGAAGGAGGAAAATGGAGAATGGATTCACTTGTCGCAAAATAATCTTCGCCTTCAATTAATGCGGTAGATATGTGTAGCTCAAATAATACGTAAGTATTATAGCGAATTGCGTACATCAAAACGATATTCGTTGTCAGTGTATATTTATGAGAGCTAAATAAATAAGATTACATCGCGCTAACAGTTGCCAACTGTGAATAATAATACTCAATGAGTGTACAATGTAAAGCCTTGAGAGTCGAGACGCGTATTGCACAGTTGAATTGGCTTTAGATTTAGATTTTGAGTTGCTAAATATATAGGAGGAAGAATATACAATATATTTATAATATTCAAATATATATTTATCGACATTTTTCATTTTTCTCTTGATATTCACTCACTTTTTGTCATCATTGAACTTTTAACAAAAAATAATATGAAAACAATACTAAATTGCAATTTCTATAGATTTTATTGTCAATATGGTTGACTCATGAGTCGTGACTAGTTTTGTGGTTTTTATCAATCGTTTGTAGATAGTATTTTAAATGAAGGATTTTAAATTTGGTTAAGTTTTAGTAAAGGTTGTATAAATTTAGGCAAGGCACTGAAGAAAATTGCAGACTGTGATGACTCGTTTATCACCACAATAATGTGGTTAAAATACACTTTTTTTACACTTACACACTTAAATCTTTTTTTTTAAGTCTTGCCTTTTACATATATCTAATAAAACTAATGCAACTATAAAAAAAACATTATTCTAAGCAATGTTTTAAAACTGAACTCACATGAAATTCGACATCACCGCAAATGGAGAAAGTGCACAAGGGGCCCTTGATCCTCAAGACGACGTCTCCGGCCGCGTTTTTGATGACGTAGGAGGGTTTGCAAATGGACCACTCCTGCTGTATGGAGCCGATGACAGTGCCTGGCGGCGCCGTCACCTCCATGCTCTGCAGCCAGCACGGACACCAGCACGAGTCGCAGGCCAGCGGACGGTGCAAGTGGATCACCTGCACAATTATCATCAAATCTCATTTTACACTCATGTATGTTTTTTGTCGATTTTCCCCACAAGATAAAACTGTTTATTTTATAGTGATATATGGTCAGTCTTTTGACTGAGGAACATATTATCTGTAAAAATTATACATTTCAAATTTTAATATTAATACGTCAAATTAAAATGCGATAAAAGTAAACTAAACTAAGTTAAGTGTAGCGAAGTTTTTTTGAGTAAGTCCTATAGTAGCGTTTAGCCATAATTATTCTTTGTGTAGCTAATCACTGAATAGTGAAATTATGTTAAACTATCTCTACCAAAGTGCTAACAACTAAAGTTATCACAATCGTTTAAAGTAAAATAATTAAATATTGCTACCTCCGAAACGTTTATAAGATATTTCTATATGTTAATACCTCGTTTCTAAAATTATCCATAATTTTCATGTCAAAAGGCCGCATGGGACCACAACAGTTGCGAGTACAGCAGTCATTGTCCTCTACAGCGTAGTATACTTTCTGGCCAACTGAATTTTTTACTGTGTATTTGTTGTTTGTCTCGAATCCGACGAAAGCTTCTAATAGTTCAACTTTCTGGTGAACCAAAAGTTGGTCGATCATAGATAGGTATTCCAAGCCAGGGGGGCAGTTTGTGAGCCCTTGCGGAATAGTCATCCAGCCGCCTGAAAGTGTATCTTGACGATAAATATATATCATATAGCACCTAATAACACTAAGAGTTCTGCTTACTATGTCAAAATGATATCCATCCAATATACATATACCCAAAGGACATAGATACTTTTTTTATCAAAATAAATACAGATATTAGGTATTTGGATTTCAAATAATGAAGTAGAGAGTTTAAATTACCTCTACGATTAAAATTTAGAAAATAAAAACATATACACAAAATAATTTCAAACCTATCCAAATGTTGGTGAAATAAACAGTATTAAGCAGATAGAAAGGAGACCTCTATCCAATGTTAAAAGCATATAAGCGATAAAATTAAAATTAAAAGTTATTTATGAAGAAAAAAGTAAGTGATACTTAACTTATTTGATTACGTTTGTTTTGTCTAATCCTATAATGCGGAATATTAAAATTTCCAAAGTTATTTATAATATGTACGTCAACAGTATATTATTTATCTTATAAAACATTCTTATAATTTTATAAAAGAGAAAAATTATATGTACTTATAGTGACATTTACTGCCTAGATAATATTGTTTAATTATAGCTTTACGCTTTTTCTTGTATAGCAGGGAAAGTAGAGAAATCAACGTAAAGATAATATATGAAATGCACCATTTTTTATTTAACATATTTGTTTTTTGTTTAATATATTTACAAAGAGTAGTGTACTATTGCTTATTATAGAGAAGGTGTAAAGAATCTAAAATAACAGAGATTTCATAATGTGAAACATTTTTAACTACTAACGACGACACAGCCAGTGAGCACGCAACGCAATTTAAAGAGAAATCTTTTTAAATTGAAAAAATACTTTCATCTAATAATGAAGCATGTAAAAAAAATTATCCCATGAAATTAATTTATATAAATACATAATAGAAGTCCCTGAGTCCCAGTTTTAAATTATGTGTACCTACAGGCTACAGACATGAATGTCACAGTATTATAATCTCACTATATATAGGAATAGACCAGATAAATGATATGTAAACATTACCAACACTATACAAAACATATATACTAGATGCCCTCCACCACATTTACGTAATCAACGACATTTCTTAACCTCCTTTCTTCTTCTGTTAATAATTGCTCATAACCATTCATTCGATTTGTAAATATTTTTTTATAAAATTTCTGTAGAGATCTTTTTGCACTTTCCACAGACAAAGTTTCTATATAAATTCGTTTGTTGTCAATATTAACGATTTTAATACACTTTTGTGACAAGTATTTTCGGAATTTAGAACACTTTTCAGATGCTAGCTTCAATCTATTTTTAGGAACATCCTCTGACAAAAAATCAATGTTAACATTTCCATTATCATTTAACACTTTCATTATTTAAATAATATTAAATATAATGTAAAATATGGTATTTTAATAGAAATAATAAAAATAAAAATAAATAAATAACTTTCTACTATCTGCTGTTAAGGCTGAGAATAACACAATCATACTAATTATCAACAGCACCACTTTTACAATAACTTAAAGTAAACATCTTTATCAAGTTAAATATGTCAACATATTTTCATTGACAACAACTTCAGAAACAAGAATATAATAAATATGAAATGAAATGTATTTATAAGTAAAATATCAAATTACTTTAATAAAAAAAGTAAATGGGGCAAACTTCAAATTATTTTTCATTATCCTGGCCATCTTAGCGAGGACATCAGGTTTATGCTATAACAATATTGCATAAATATATCTCATATTTAAAAAATCCTACTACCAAATTAAGTTTGCCCTGATCTAGTTGGACAGCTAGAAGTGGGCTTAAAGTGTTATAAAATTATGTTTTCTTATATTTATAAATGAAAACAAGTCAAGGTTATTCAATTACAAAATTGAAGTTTAATTTGTGGAATTATCAGTGGGAATTACCATTGTGGGTTTATTCATGTGATGGCAGAAGAAAACATTATTTAAAAAATATTAATAATAAGATAGAAGAAAAAGGAGATAATATGGCAGAGGTCATCACAAGAAAGTAATGAGAGCAAGGGCAATTAATAATAAAATACATAATTATGAGTTCCTGAGTTAAATTATTTTAAACATTTTATGTGGTTTCAACATGAGTCCTACCAGAGATGACAAGTAATCACTGAAATTAAAATTATAAAGCTCACAAGTAGCAATATAATATTGAACAGTTATGTGGTGAGTTCAAAACAAATAAAACCTGCAATTCAATAACTAGTTATTTTTTTGGCTTAATGCTGTGTCACACATATAGCAGAGTAGGCAGAGGGAACCTAAGAACCTAGTGTTAAGGCACTGTTTCAACTCCATTCTATTTCAACAATTCCCTTCCCCACTTTCCGCCGAATTGAGGCATTGCGTGCTGAGTGCCGGAACTCAACACCCTGCTTTGCCTTGTTACCAAACCTGGTAAATGGAAATGAAAATACTAAACTATACATTTCCTGGAGTGGGAATCGAACCCACAACCTGTCGCGACAGGCGTCAACAATTACAGTAAGTGAAAAAATGGTCACTGAACCACTTTGGTAGTACTAGAATTTTAAAATATTGTTCTGTATGATATACATTTTGAACAGAAATCAATAAGGCTTGCTCACTTTTGTATTTATATTTTTAAAGTGCCATAAGAATAACCCTGTTTATTTAGTTCTCTTAATTATAGATTATATGTTATTGTTATTTATAAAATATTACAACAAAATCACACTTATTTTATATAATATAATAGCATTCTTGCCAATGATAATTATGTAAATTAGTAAAATATTTGTTGTATTTTTTCTAATATACATAAATATGAATGTAAGATTGTTTGATATTCTTAGACATATTAAAAAGAACATAAAATACTTTATATTAGAAAAACATATATATTCTGGCAGATATGACGGCTTGTCAAAAAATGGAAATTATAGTTACTTCAAAGCCTTCAAAATAATGCATATGCACACTATACATTGTATTTAGTATGGGCTGCCATTGATATGCCATTGATAGTAATGGGTAGTTACTTATATATTTGTTTGTGACTATAAATAATGTTTAAGTAATTGAGCAATTTATATGAAACATACCTGGTGCTTGAGGTATAGGTTGTTGCATTATAGGTTGTGGGTATCCAGGTTGTGGATATCCAGGTTGTGGATGAGGATATCCTGGAGCATAACCTGGCTGGTAACCAGGTTGAAATCCAGGCTGGAAGCCAGGTTGAAAGCCAGGTTGAAAGCCAGGTTGAAATCCTGTTTGCATTCCTGGTAAAGGCTGAGCACCTGGTGGAAGCATCGGCCCCGGTGATGCATAGTTTTGCATTGGATAGTTATCATTTGATTTATTTGTTTCTGCTGGGGGAGCATAACCTTGACTTGGTGGAAAATTGGGGCTGTACGGAGTGGGCTTATGTGACATGTTTCTGAAACACCCAATAAGGTGGGATAAAATAAAAAAAATTAAAATAATTAACAATAATAAACAGAAAGCAAGTGTTACATAGCCAAAATTTTTATTATTATTGTTATAATATTTACTGCAGTCAATATAGTATTAAATATTCAGCAGTTTTGCCTGAATATTGCAATAATAAAAATTATGCAGATGAAAGTATCCAAATAAATGTACATTAAATAATGTTTTCAGGATTGCACACTATACATAGTGTATAGTACACTATACACTATATTACAGAATATTTTGTAGATACAGATCATGATAGGTATAATTAATATATAAATTTCCTACACAAATTAATGAAATATAATATTAAGAGAAGGCCTGGTAAAAATACAGTTTGAATATATAATTAATTTGTAACTCTGTGAATGTTTTTAAGTATATCTATGTAAGGATATAATCGAAAAGTTATATTACTTACATATTTGAAATTTCTAAATAGCCAAAAATAGCCGGTAACGTCCTTATAACTTTAAAATTATAATGCTATTCATAATCCCATCTCGTAAGAATAATATTGATATTATAAAACTCAAAGTACGTGTCGAAATCTCTAGTTAGAATTACAAGTGTTATAGATTAGAATTTATAATACCTAATGGCTAATACATAATTACGATATCTGGTTAACGCGATGGACGGTCCCTGTGGACATATGACGTAAACTTTATTAGGCTTGTCGAAAAAATATCGATACATCGATATTTTCAATTCAATATATCGATATTTTGGGCGATATATTTTGTAACGATATATTGATATTTCGATAGAAAATATCCAGTGTCGAAAATTGTATCGAAAACGATATTTTTTTAATTCTTATGGCACTGAAGTCGCTAAAATCTGAAACTGTAGAAGATAGGAACGAACAAAAAAACGAACTATATTGTCTATGACAGTGGAGTATCATGTTTTGTTACGTTGCAGTCATTGACATTTGAATTTGTTGCATGTACCTATTTCATATTATTCGCCGCCATTTTGCAAGTATTGTCATTGTTAATACCTTAATAACCTCAATTCAATCTCGTGAATTGTTTACTTTTTTATTTGTTATTTCAAATTTAGCACTTATATACTTGATACCTACGACTTCCTCTGTACCTTCAGAGAGAGTAGCTTAAATCTATCTAGCTAACAATAGAAGCGGCTGACAGCGTAGGATGTAAAAAGCAGAGCTTTTCTGCCAGGCAAATATTGATTTATCTGATTTATTTATTTATTTTTGTTTGATATCTTGAATAGGTCTTAAAGTTAGAAGATAGCCTTTTAGTTCTTGATATTTTTGTAATTTTATCTAATAAAAAGGAATAAGTAAAATACTTTTGTGCTTATCGAGATTTAATCGATATATCGATCCATCGATATTTTTCCTTTGATATATCGACGCTAATATTGATATTTTAATAAATATCGATACTCGATGTATCGATATTATAGCAATATTTTTTTTTATTTTCAACATCCATAAACTTTATAAAAACCAAACCAAACTAGAACTTTAGACATTTGTGATACATGAACACGACAGATTAGTTTGACAGATTAGTCAAAAATTATCGCCGTGTCTTATAATTGTACATAATACAAGTTACAACAGAACATGTTTGTTGCCCATGTTAACATTTTTTAAAGCTCGAAGTTATTATATGACAATAAAACTATTTAAGAATACATAAATTAATAACTTATATCAATAAACTAAAAACAAATATGTTATTATTTATAACTATATGATGATCGAATATGTTAGATTATTCAGAATAATATAAATTTTAACATTTGCTGCATTAATAATAATATAATATAAAAATATAAACGATCAAAAATATCAAACGTTTTTCAAAATATGTTTTAATATGTTTTTGAACGTAAATCATGGTAGGAAACATAAAAAATGTAAAGCTTATCCTGTCCGGGGTTGCTATATTTAACAAGTACGTCTCATATGTGTGTTTATTATAGAATTAATATGTACGATACGCAAATTCCTACTTACATTTTTAACTTTATTATTTACTTATAAAGATATACTATATTAAAACATACAAGAAGAAAATACGTATTTGTTTCTAACAATGTCGAATTTTATTTATTCTCTACTGATAACATTTAATTAGAATAAATTGAATTCGTAACAGTTTTATACTTTTAAATAATTTATTTTAATAAAAAAAATGAGATTGTTATTTAATAATATAAAATAATTTCATGATTATCCATAGGCAATAAATTTCTAATGTAAATATTGATAATTGTGTATGCAACACCAACATCCGGTTGGAAATACTCCCATTCGCCAATCAAACCATTGCAATAGGGTGCATTGACCAACCTGCTGCTGGTGCCAATTCTAGCAAACGAGTCAGTTGGATAGATGTTGCTTCCGTGTTTGTACTATCGAGATTAAAGTGAATAGAAGAGTACTGCGATGCAATCAAAGTTGTTTTGCCACTCGTGTAACTAAAATGGCGTCCCTATTTATGATTTAGTTACCATTCGTTTTGTGAACATCTCTCAGTGAACGCATCCGAGTGAGTCATTATCCAACATAGCAATGACATTTTTATAGCACAAAGTGAGAATACGTTTATGAAACGTTAATAAAGGACTGACAAGTGTGATTTATATAGCACAATAATGCGCGAATTCAAAGTGGTCGTGCTAGGCTCGGGTGGGGTCGGGAAGAGTGCTTTGACTGTGCAGTTTGTGTCTGGGTGTTTTATGGAAAAATATGATCCCACGATAGAGGACTTCTACAGGAAAGAAATAGAAGTAGACAATTCCCCATGTGTTTTAGAAATATTGGATACTGCTGGTACAGAACAATTCGCTTCCATGAGAGACCTGTACATAAAGAACGGTCAAGGATTTGTAGTTGTGTACTCGTTAACAAATCATCAAACTTTCCAAGATATCAAGCCTATGAAGGAATTGATAACTCGCGTCAAAGGCTCAGAACGTGTACCTATTTTGTTAGTAGGCAACAAGGCCGACTTGGAACACCAACGCGAGGTTTCACAAGGAGAAGGCAATGCGCTCGCGCAAATGTGGGGCTGCCCATTCGTGGAAGCATCGGCCAAGAGTCGTACCAACGTCAACGAAATGTTCGCTGAAATAGTGCGTGAAATGAACGTTAGCCCCGAAAAGAAAAAGGACAATTATTGTTGTTGTACAGTGCTTTAATATTTAGTGTGTAATGTGGCATTTATTTCTCGTAAGACTGCAAGGGCGAGGAGGGAGTGAGCCCACCTCGGCTGACGGCCGCGAATCTCCAGCGAGGCCTTGGCGTTAGCCTGCCGGCACCGATCGCTGGACCCTCGGCGGTCGCGATGCTCGTCATATCACGTTGTTAATATCTTTGATACATACCATTGTCCAATCGAGGTGCTTTATCTTATATTTTCATACTTTAGTACTGGTAGATACTCCCGCAGTAACCATAATTATCATATGAAGTAAACTAAATATCTATAATCTGATTGGAACATTTTTATATTTAGCTTTGCAGAAAACATGTTTTGTGTATTACAAATTAAAAATTCTAAATTGGAATCAGAATCTGTATCAAATTTTTAAGCAACAGCAGTAACATTTGTAATGTAACTTAATATTAGTCAACTTTGTATATAATTTGTTGAGATTAATAATGTGGAAGGACAAGGACGGTTTTAGAGAATTAAAAAGCCATCCAAATATGCAATAATCTTATATGATTGTGTAGAGTGAAGTGCGATGAGTAAGAGTTTACACCTAAGTCATATTGCAAATTGTGTTTTATTGTGTAAATTATGTTTATATGAAAAATCAATAATCAAAGAAATGCAGATAAAGATTGTCAGTTGCGTGATTGTGTTTAAAAATCTACCAGGATTTGTGATAATACATATAACAAATATCTATAATAAAAGTTTTAAGTGGGAGATTAACTAGTGAAGTTTTATTCTTCAGTCACCAAGGTAATACATTTGTTTATTCTTCATTCCAATAATAAAGGATCTCTTAATAAGCTTAGATAGAAACTCATATAAGTAGTGACACATTAATTTTTGCTTCAATAGATATCATTTAAATAAGATACATTTATATCATATTTTGCTGTTATATTTTGTTTATTCATATGTAATAGAGTTTGATATTAATACAATTTCTGCATCAGCATCTTGTTTTCTATTTATTTGAATTTATTTTCATGAGAGATGTACATAAACTATACACAAGAATAATATGATTTTGTAGATATATATACATATAGAATGATAGAAATGAACTAATGATTTTTTTTTTCATAAAACCCTATCTTAAATATAGCTATTGTGCAATAATTATTAACATGACTAAGGCTTATGAGTAATGATGGAATATTTCAATTGTATTATTTATTATGAATTAGATATGAAATTCAAAATTCCTTGTGGAGGAAATTAAAAATGTTTGATTTTATATACTAACACAACACAAATTACAAACAGCTACACATTTTCCTCAGTACTTTTATTCTTATTTTTACTCACAGAATCAATAGAATATGTTTGAGTTAAGTATTATTCCTTCTATATAAGAGGAACAAAGCAAGTTGTGATGCTAGAACAGAACATATCCTTATAAGTAACAACTTAATTTTTCATTTTCATCAAATTGTCTGTCTGTATTTAATAAGTTTAATACAGTACTGTTTATTGGTATCTTAAGTATTGCCATATATAGTGCTTCATAATTACTTAAAAATTGGTGTGAATGTGTTTGTACCAATGTATGTGTTATCGAAACATTGATTCTGATAAAAATAAATTTGACAAAACCTGTGTCCAAAACTATTGCATTATTTACAGCAAAAGCAATTAGTACAATTCAGCTATTATTGTGAAATCACAACATCATCACACATTTGTAAATATAAAGGTAAGAGAAAGAAAACAGTTATTAAATATGTTCTGAGGTTAATTTTCAATATTTACTTTAAATTTTATATAAAAGGAATGGACATGTTTAACAGTAAAATGTACCACATTTTATTATTATTGAATGCTATCATTTGTTACAAGAATAATATATAAATTGGACTACTAGTAAATATTTAGTTATTATATAAAGCCACCTTGATTGTTTTTCAATTAAATAAATGTATCATAATAAAATTAAATATGTAAAAAATAGCTCTGCCTAATAACTAATGCCCCATGGTTTGTTTCTAATTCTCAACTGCACAGTGATTTAAAGATACCTACAGATTACAGAAAAGCATCCCAACGAATTTGCTTGCAATCTTATTAGTCCTACTTCGTTGTTTATATACTTAGAAAAGATCATATAACAGATTGCTAAATAATATGTGCATGCCCCACTCGGCGTATACCAGTAATGCCTCAATTCACATATAAATTATAAGCTAAATACTTACGCATAGGCATATTGCAGCTTACCTGGATCTAAAATAGTAATAAGTAAGTGAAATAGACGAATGTGATACACAAATAAAATATTTCGACGTACGTTAAAAAAAAATCCTAAAAGAATAGCTCATCAAGTTAGGTCATGGTTTGATTACTTAGAAACTCAAGCGCTACTACTGTTTAGGTGCCGTTACCGGCCCAGATAAAGCCAATTTACTAACGTTGACTGCTGGCTTAGTGTTGTATTACATTAAAGTTCTTCCAGCTATGAAAATGGTAATATAGTGATTTCAGTTTCAATGCGAACAAAAATATATTGTTTATAACAATCAGGATAAGAAACAGACTTACAAAACACCCAGTTTTTTATCGAACACAACGGAAATTATGGCTCAACTACGAATGATTTGTTTTATTTACAAATAGCCTCATAAATTATAAATACATGTATTGTATTTTTTAAATACTGTCGGCTATGTATAAGTAGATTGACTTTTATGTTATAATAAATACACATTATAAATCATTATGAAAAGAAACATAATACAGTACTTTATTTTTTCGAATTCCATACATATAAAATACTGAAATATTTGAATGCGTCATTATCATGTGATTGTTGACCCGTTATTTTGAACATTTAAAATAAGTACAAACGTTTTTAATAAAACAATAAGTACAAATCTTTATTTAAACAAAAAAATATATTCTGCTATGCATACTACTATTACTACTAAAAGAATATATTATGCGTAACTAAAAAAAACACTTAGCTCATAAGTTATTATTCATTCACATGTTATCGAGTCCTATTGTATTTTATATTTGTATTCAGGTGTACGTCCTTTCGACCCTTTGAAAATTCTAGAAGCACTGGTTTGCATTATTTTACCAGTAAAATATTATAAATAAGCTATTAAAAGTACATTTATGTATATTATGTTAATGTATGTATAATCAAGGTCAAAGTTTTCGTTCTCGCTTCCTTTAATCTAAATAATTTATTTTACGGATCATATAAATTTTCAAATTCAACTCTTGTTTATTATTTATACGTAACCATATTAAAGAACTATTATTATTATATTTATTTGAACATATTGCGGCTTTTGAACCAAGATTCCGCATTGATAAATAATAAACGGATTGCCAAAAAACCGAGTTGAATATTCAAATTAGATCAATAATATCGGCAAATTGAAGATAGATATATATTATTCATGTTTATACTTTTGTAGATGAAATTATTCAATGTTTATTTAATGAATTCGTATATGAAATTTACTAATGTTCGAAACTTAAGAATCTAATGAAGAACGGAAAAATCAAGGTAAGTGCCTTTATATAACCTTAAGATTAATATCAGATTAATAATATGTAGGCGTACGTATTTGTACGTGCTTTGTAAATGTGCAAGGTCCCGCTTGGAATAGCAGCGACCGGCAACGTCTCCCGCGCAACTCCGCGCGCGAGCTGCTGCGTGTGGGGCGCGGTCTATAAATAAATGTAACGTATGCTTTCCGTTCATCCCATACTTTACTTATCTATTAGGTAATATCATATTAAAAGCTCATATTAACACCAAAATACTTGCTTGTTTGAAATGCATATATGTAGATCTTTGTAATTTCAAACTTAGCAATTTCATATTTTTATACTTACTAAAATAAATAGCTATAATATATATTTTTACCAATAATAAAATGATTTTATACGTAGACTTTTTCTAGAAAACATTTTTCTAGGAAACATTTTTTGTTCAATAATAATTTTATAAGCAATGGTTTATTTAGCTAGCATTAAGACATGAACGGCTTTGATACCCTCTTGTTCTCATGAATCGAATGTTCTCATGGAACAATAAATGCGGGTGCAGTTATGTTGTTTCGATTGAATACTTCCAGTTCCAAGCAACTATTAAGGATGTTTAAAGTCGCTAGCGCTATTGCATTTGTTGTAAAATAGAGGGTCGAACGATTCTTATATCAGTTGTTCACAATTTAATTGTCTACTAATTTTTAGATTTATATCTGTGGGCTTGTAATTTTACTTCACTTTTTTTGGGAAAATAGTAAAGCTAGTAAACCATTTTAAAATATTGTTGTGTTGATAGTTATGTTTTGGTTTTCATGGTTTCTAATGTCAGTACTTAATCAAGACCATGCCTATATCGAAAAGTACTATAACACTTAAAAGTGATGATAAGTAAAATAACTATATTAGTAGATTTTCAAGTGGTATCTACGGACTATAGTTGAATGTTATCAATTTTGCAACCTAATTTAGCAAGTCGACGACTACATAGGTACATCATAGGATATGCATAATATTAATAAGATAGTGAATTGTTATAGTCGAAAGATAATGAAGTCAGAAACGAAGTATGTTGCCTTTATAGAAAAGCAATTTTCTTTGTCTTGGATCTAAGGCATTTTATTTTATTTAGATATTTTAATTTGACATGAAATTCCAAAATTTACTTATTGTTATTACTTATTATCACTTCATTATTTAAATTAAATTTTGATATTAAAGTTTAGTTTATGTATTTCACGTTTCCAGTCTTATATATAAGATATAAATTAGTAATAATCACGTCATTAGTTGTCTTAGTAAACCATTGTAAATTCTAAAGAGCAAACCTTGTCTAGATCTGTAGGCAGAACATCAGGTTTATTAAGTCCCTGGTGAATTACGCAAATGCCTACCTTGACTTGAATTAGTTGCACATATTATATATATTGTTGAGAAGTATCGCTTTGTAGGTGTTGAAAATAAAAATATTAGGTGCGGATATTGGGAAAGGTAACTATTTTATCCTTTTTTTAAATGACGCGTATCAGATAAATATCTTATAGTAACATATAACATTTTGAATACTAATATTCTTTTTCTTTTGTTTTTCTATTTGCAACTGTCATAAGGTGCTTAGTGAAATTATAGCTTCTTTTTGTTTTCTTTTATGGAAAGCTTCACGCAGTATCCCCCATATAGCAGGGTGGGCAGAGGAAACCTGAGAACCTAGTGTTAAGACACTCTGTTCCTCACTTTCCGAATTGAGGCATTGTGTGCTGAGTGGCGGAACTCTACGCTGCGCTTTGCCTTGGTACCAAACCCAGGAAAATGAAAATTCTAAATTAGTTTAAGTAGCTATGTTTTAAAGTATCTATTCAGCTGCCTTTACTTTACTAATCTTTCCTTTTTAAATCTTTACAATCCTAAAATATTTGCGTTTTGCGAGTTTAAATAATAAACGATTGCTTTGGGCGAAGTAGTTACTATTGTAGTAGCGATATTATCAAATATGAAATCAACCGCGTTTCAAGCAAAATGAATGTGCAATGGCGTATGTTGTATGATAATATTAATAATTTTGCTCTAACTAACTCTCTCTAACTCTCCAATTATAATCCTTACTTATATTATAAATGCGAAAGTAACTCTGTCTGTCTGTCTGTTACGCTTTCACGCCTAAACCACTGAACCGATTTTGATGAAATTCGGTATGAAGATATAACTGAACTTGGGAAAGGACATAGGATATTTTTTATCGCGAAAAAAGTTTTATAAAAAAATATTTTTATTTTATATAATTTTTTTTTTGACAAATAGTCTGGACCTTGGGAACGACTATAGGCTACTCCTTATACGTCGCGCTATAACCGAATATAACCGAATTTCACGCGGGCGAAGCCGCGGGCGAAAAGCTAGTTTAATATATAGTAATAAATATTAATTAAAGTTTAAATTACTTTTAGATCTTTACCTAACTCTCGATTTATAATGGGTTTTCATAAAGAACCAGGTGGTTATCCACGTTCATAGCGCTTAAATACGTTGCAAAGGTATTTACTAAGTGGCAAAACTCAACGCCACGAGTCACAATGATTTTTATGAATGCAATTTCGACCCACGACTTTCGTGTATAATCAGCGGGGTTCAGCTGTATCTGTGGGGCGTTTATATGGTATAATGTACCAAATACGTATGTACTGAATGCCCTAAATACACTACATGTGAACATAATGTGCTATAATTATATATTAAGGAAATTACAATTAAATATCCTGGTGAGTTCTAGTGTTATTTTATTTCCTTGTAAATGTATTGAAAATCAATGTATTGTTCAAAAGCAACATGAATCGCGCTGCTTCGTTAATAATAATTCCTGGAATGGCAACATCCTCATTACAGTGTCTATAGACGTAAGATCCTTTCACATTGTTTTATAACTTCGTAATGTTATTTAGGGGTTCGTCTACATTGCTTTATATGTAAATAATAGACCTAAGTGTGTTCAGTTAAGACATAATGTTGAGGAATTTTATGGCTGCCATGGATGGGATGAGCAACGCACACGTGGTCCTAGCGACATAATAACAAAATGAGAGACGTGCATTGTATTCAACGCCCCTCCTCATATCATGTAGCCACGTGTTAAACAGGTTTCATTTTAGAATTTCTTCTAATTCTTTTCATTATAAGGCAATTGAGATTTGTTATTCAAGTTTATTTATTAGAACAATTACACAACAAGTAAACTAAAGTGTTGTGTACATTTTATTATGATGTATAGATACATATTATTATAAATGCGTTGAAATTGTTTAATCATACTGGCGTTGTCACCCAGTAATGCTTGTTCGGCAACATTATTGCAAGTTCGGGCAATACGTTGTTATCTAATCATCAAATGGACTAAATGGAATGAAATCAAACCGGCTCAAAATATTTTACTATATTACTTTGAATTCTAAATAAAGTTATTTGTAATTTATTTATTATTAATAATATTGGAGTGTTATTATAGAAATATATACATTTTTTTCGAATAATTCCTCTATTTCTTATGAACCCACATCGGACCACAACAAGGGTTGTAATGAGCAATTTGTTAGGTGCCCACTTAAATATCTAAATAAACGTAAAAAACATGTATTTGCATGAGGTCACATCGACAGTCGACTTCCGTTCAAGTGTGTGTTGCTCTTTGAACTCATGTTTATTCTTTTTAAGCTGTCATGTGGTAAAGACAATATTCAAAATGATAATATTCCCTTGAATATTTTTTACGCCTACCTTATATTGATGGTTAAACAATATTTCGATTTAATAATATTATTATTTATTAGCATGTAATAGTAACTGCAACAGCAAGTAAGTGTCCACATTTAAAATTCTAAATAGATACGCATGCCTTTGATCAACGATCCATGACACGTGTACAACAATCTCGAACAAAAATACCGATCATTAGAAGTGAAACTAAATCGAATAATCCATCACGAAAGTTTTGTTCACGTTTAGTGATTATAAGTTTTACGTGCGTGCGTTCGGTACTGTTTGTAACATGCAATGTCGAACTTCAGTGGGTGGTGTATACTGTATACCGATAGCTAACTGGTAATAATCACGCCGTAATCGTGCCTGAAAGTGAAATTATTTGTGACTCAAAAGATTTTTATTCATACGGCCTCAATTGGCCGTTTGTTAAATAGCAGTTATCAGAATCATGTTGTTCGAAATTTTTATTTTTTTAGGCCATTGCGTTATTTTATATGTGTAGAAAAGAATTATAAACACGTATTATATAATAAATATTTATTATTATTTGTCTTTATGATTACCGAGCTAGGCTTAGAGACAAATGAAGAATAAGTTGTAATTTGTAATAGGAATTAATAACTGTTGATCTCCCAATGGCGTACCTTGTATATATTTAGTATTAGTTCGTGTTATAAAGCCAATAAGCCAATTACCTAAATCCGTTAAGCCGTTTTTGCATGATTTCTTAATAAATATGTAAATATATAAATTGACATAATTATATTAGTATGGTATAGATTAATGTACGCGGTACGCACCTTAAATAAATGTTAGCATACTTAGTTGTGCATAACAGAGATTATCGTAATGTTACTATAAAGTAGTGCGTATATTTTACATAAAGTAAAATTCATCATAAAGAATATTAGACGGTAAACTATCTGGCATTTCAGGTTGTAAGGACTGCATAACCTACTCTTCAACACTTCAATCCGTAACATTACAAGATAATCTATTGTTCTTTCAATACAATTGAGTTGAGTCATATATTCACATTAGATAACCCGTCATACTTATTAGCATTTGACTTAAATTTTCCAATGTCTCTTGTAACGTGAACAATTAAAATAGAATGTATATTTTTAAATTGATGTTTTTTTTTGCAACATCATGCCTTTTTTCGCCCTGGTGTCAAGACACTCCGTCAAGACACTTTCGTAACATGCACGCAATGCCTCAATTTGACACAGGTGGAAAACGGGCATGTTAAGAGAACGGAGTGTCTTAACCCAAGGTTCTTAAGTGTCTGCTGTCTGCTATGCGCGGGACAGAGCGAGAAGCTTAAAAATACACTGTAAGTAAAAACCTTTAGAGAATTAGTTCCATATATTTTGGTCGGTTTTTATTTATACATTTATTGTATACACGTACGTATAATAATATCATGACATTCTTTGGGCGATACGTAAGAGTGAATGGTTGTAATATAATAGGTGCTGCGATTGTCTTTCCATTTTTTACCAAATATTGAAAATTGTTCTTGTGTAGGTGGTACTAAAAGAATATGCTTTTGCATTGTGTTTTCACAATGTTAGAAAACAGTAGGTATATTTCCTTGTATGTTTAATAATTATATTAGTAATATTTAGTTCAGAAAATTTGAAGTCATATGAACTAAATATATTTAACAAGTAGGTGGGCACCTACTTCTACAAATATAAATATGTAGGGATTAGATTAATTTTTATAAATATAAATAAGTAGAATAAAAATAAATATATAAATAAGTACATGGTAACACTATTATAGTTTTGATGTTATTCGTTTTTTTTTCAAGAATCCAATGAATTTTATAATTCCGTTCTTACAATGATTCGTATCTACCAGTCATTCATTAAAATATTTAAATAGAAGTACATATGACGTAAATAAAGTGTAATTATATTTTAAATGATCTTAACTTAACATGCATAGCCACTACCAAAGTCGACGTAATTACTTGAAAAATCTAAGTAATGTAAGACGTGACTGTTGCCATTAAATATTCTCTGAAATGATTTCAAGCGAAAACCGCAATATGTAGCAATATACATTGCACGTGTAAATATGAGTGTTGTCTACCATGTATTGAGAATCAGCGGTTGGTGCGGTGCCAAACGTATGTCATCTCTTCTCCTTAATGTTTAGTCTAAAGTTCAATGCCAACCAATGTGTTTGCAAAGATGACTGTGTGGTAAGGAAATGTTTATTTATTTTTTTTTCCTTTTTCTAAGCGCACAGTCAATATAATAAACTTACTTCTCTGTAGCATAGTAATATATTATAATTAAAATAGTTTATTGTTCAAATCACTATTTAGAATTTATATGTTAGAAATCAATGTTTCTTAGGAGCATGGCCGTAACAAACGTCATTGGGAAGTAGAGCAACTTTTTTCTTGCCTTTATCCGGCGTTGAATCAAGCGAAAGGTATCATCATATCGCAGTTTCCCGGTGAAATCGCGTGTTCACAGGCTTACAAAAACTAGCGGTATTCTGCCACGAGTTGCTAATTGTATTGAAATATACGCAACTAGGCAGTTGAAGTCGAACAAGAATCAAACGTGCTTATAGACGACGTAAAGGCCTGACTCACGTACGTATACGCCATGGCAAACGTCCAATGCTGCCAACGCTTGTAAATGACTAAGACTTAAAAAGAATATACGCACAATTACAGGAAACAAATCAGGTCGTAAAAACTTGTTTTGTCGTGGTTCTAATGAATATGCTTCCTTTCTATAGTAGCTACCAATAATTACATAAATTAGTTCCGTTTTTTTTAATATATTTATTATTAAAGGAAACGAAAAAGTCAATGCTGCATAGCTGTATTTTTTTATGATTCCAATTAAAATCTATTGCCTTGTTTTATTTATTAACAAATTTCTATTCCTTAATAAATTTAATGTATTTAAAGGCGTATTAAATATATAAATGAATGATAATATTTAGCCGTAAATAGAGAAGATAAATCAATTATGTTAATAAAAATAAATTTATGCCGAAAACAACAAATTCAACAAACTAGCAAATAGAGCAATTTTGTATTACAGGTTGATTACGTGCTTGGAACTCGCCCATAGAAAGTGAACGTGGGAGACTAGAGGCTGTGCCGTTCTGACGTCATATTGCTGGTCATCTTTTACATATAGGAATGAAATAATACTTAAAAATAGAAAGGTCTTTATAAAAAATTATATTTATCGCAGTCGGAATGAAATTATTAAAGTAATAGATAGCCATTCTCTGTTCCGTGTAGTGCAAAATAATTCTATTACATTTTATACAATAGCGAATACATATGTATATAAAATACGTACCTAGGCAGAGAAAAAAAATACTATACTTAGTAAAAAAATTAAATGAAATTCTAAGTAACATTATCTTTAGACTTGAGATACGATATCTGTGATAGGCGTTATTATTTTAGAAGGACATTGTCAAAATTATCTTAAAAATATGTATGATAAAGAACTGAAATTGAAGAATAGCGCAAAAACTATATTAAAATATTTTATTTAATGTATGTATTTTTTCAAGGCGCGACAAAATCAAATTGTAAACGCAGCGGTTGTGGGTTCGATTCCCACTCGGAGAAATAAATATACTATGTATTTAATTTATTTCCATTGCCCCGTTCAATGCGCGAGTGAGTGTGGTAACTCTAACAACTCCAAGGTTCTCTCTGCTTTCTCTCTGCTTGACAAGATTCTCTCTGCTTTCTCTACTGTGCGCGAAAAGAATATAAAAATAATTAGTACTCATTACATAAGTATGTACCTATGTATAATTTTTAAAAACGTAGTTGATGATCCTTGCGTACGATTACCTTTTGGGGAGAAAGGAAACTTTGTAATGTGTATATTATTACATATAATTTACAATGAGTATCCTTATTAGGAAAATAAAATATTTTTATTTAATAAACCCACTTTAAATTAAATGCTTATACAGACATTGCTTCGTATATATTCTATTCGTGCTTATACATTATTTCTTGGTAACGAATCTAGGTATACGGAAACGCCGAACCTGATGAAAGACCTTTCTTAAAGGACGTAATGCAAATCGGACGTTCTTATTGCGCCATTACGTTGCGTTGTAATGTACAAATCATGAATAAATGTAAAGGAATTAATTTTATTTCATTAATCAGATCTTAACTAATATAAAAATTGTGAGGCCGTGTATTTGTAGCACCTACTTGAAAAAACAGAGGTCACAGGTAGGTATTTGTCTTTGTTTAGTGGTTGTAAGACAGGATCCAACCCTAAGACCCAAGTATCCAAAAACATCGTCCGAGGGGCATATAATACATTTTACAATTGATTTGTAGTTATTAATTAACGTTAATTAACGAATATTTAGTTCAATCATCATATTACAGATTTATAATAGATATTATAAAAGATTGAACATTTCACAAATTTATAAAATACTAATATTACAAAAGTTATAATATCAATATAGCGATTGATTAAAATGGCAATGGTTCAAAACTGCACAGCTGGTAGTGCAGCGAGGGATTTACGTAAGATCAGTTGGCTTATCAGGGCAGGGACGTGACGCCAACGTAGAAAGCGATTCAAAGAACCATTTGCGCAATCTCATTTCGAGGAGTCAGTTGCATATAATTAACAAAATTTTACACCGCTCTGGTAATTACTTGTAAATTATATTTTCCTATAATTGATTCAAAATAGGTGTCGCTCTAAGTAATACAATTGTTAAACAAATAAAAATTGGACTAGTTTTTATTAAAACAAATATTATATTTTTTTATTATCAAAGTGAAATATATATATATATTAGGCAATCGGTAGTTTTGCAAGCCTCCATGTTATCATATCTCGTACATGAGTCACAATATCCTTCACGAAAGTGATAAACTAAAATATGACATGTGTTGTTTATCGATGTCAGCAAGTTCCTGTTTACATTGTGTAATTTATTGTAGAGTGGATATGTCTGTATGTTCACAGAATATGCATCGTATTCAACTAAACAAGATATAAAGATGACGTAGCCGAGATATTTCGTATCGAAATGATGATTTCATTCCATCGCCACTCTAATCTATACCTCCTCTTGAGTGCGAATGAGAGATCAGAGCACGTCCAGTGGATAAACATCCACATTTAAGAAGTAAGAAT
Organism: Philaethria dido; assembly: GCA_033558755.1. Lineage (NCBI taxonomy): Eukaryota > Metazoa > Arthropoda > Insecta > Lepidoptera > Nymphalidae > Philaethria > Philaethria dido. Next base: position 3,696,432 of record JAKGSA010000136.1, read on the forward strand.
GGGGGCTCAATTATAGGACTAACACACGTAGTCCTTCGATGTGACTCACTAACAGTTGATTGATTCATCCGGTTTCTTTGTAGATATCTTCACGATTTTACTAGTCAATTTATTCTAAGCTTTTAATGGGAAATAGTTTCAATTTTTCATCTATAACATAGTAAATTTTTAAAATGTTTATTGCTTCTTTTCGGACCGGTATATTAAGTACGGAGTATTTCTGTTTTACTACATATTGTAGTAACATTGTTAGATCTTGTACTAGCACATCTTGTACTCTCTCGTTATGGGCAGACTGACTGCTTTTTATTTATTTTTACATTATTCTGCTCGCATCCTTGCTAAGTGCAAATGCAAATGGGTTTCGTCTCGTTTACAAAGATGCTTTTATACACTCAACCGGTCGTTTAATTAAAGTATTTGTTATTGGCGTACAAATCATCAAAGTTTCTGATAAATTATAATGTAATAACAATTTCTAATATACCTACTATTTATTTTATAAAGACACGTGAACAGTTTTTTTTTTAAGTAGGTATACAAATAAAACAATTTAGTATAACAAGTAGGCCTGCGTCATCATGTTGTCACTTTAAGTCATTTAAATCTTAAAACACAATATAAAGGGTTTATTTCATATCCGCAGTAAAGTCGAACGGTAAAGGTGAATGTTGCATCATTTCTTTGCTATATGTTAATTGAAGCAACCTTCGCAAGTATGTTAATTTTTTTATTTGTTTGAACGTATCTTCTTTCAAAAATGAGAATGGCTAGGCTGTATGCGTACTTCTTAAATGAGTTTTTACCATTAGACTCTTCCATACGTAATAAACACAATCTTATTATCTCTTTTTAAATATGAATATTTCATATTTAAATTAAAAGTTGAGAGAACAGTATTTCGGGCTTCTATATGTAAGGAGAATAAGTACGTAAGACCTTATCGCGGACAGTATGCATTATTGCTTACATGTGAAAACAGCAAGGCATAATCATAACTTCAGGGAGCAAACGTGTTGCTGATAAAAATCGAAGAATTACGCGAGTAGGCGGCGATTTTAAAGATCGGCAGGAGTTTGACAGTAATCTAAGGTGCTGACCTAAAATAACTAGCCGACTAACCTGTTTGTGTATAAAGGCCTACCAGTCTGAAAGGATTTGTTTATTTTGCAACTAGTTATTTCTTTAATCAAACATCATTTAAGACTCAGGTATATGTGATTTAAAAAAAATATATTAATAAACAATTTGCCGTGCAAGTGAAGATTATTTCAACATTGGCTGAATACACTATTTTCGCTATCACGAAGTTGTGAAGACCATTTTGACTCGAATCTATAATCGTCGTATTGGGTCTAGTGTTCAATGAATTATAATATAATAAAATATAATTTTAAACGACCTCCAAAATGGAGGAGGTTCTCAATTCAACTGTATTTTCTTTTATTTGTGTTACCGAATAATTTTTTACTGGGAAAACCAATTTTGATGATTTTTTATAAGATAAGTATGTGGTCCCATTTAAATTTAATTAAGATCTGACGAATAGTTTTTGAGTTATTTTGAATTTGTTTGACGTCGGTTGCCTTTTTTGTTGAAATCTTAATTGTGCGTACCTATAAACATACCCCGCTATGGATAAAGCGTGAAGCTAATAAGTTCTATAAACAGAAAACATGCTTATTGTTACTAAATTAATTAATACAGTATAATGTTACAAATTGTACTAAATAAAACATAAAGGTCACAGATAAAATGATCATGACATCAATGTGCAGTAGTGTGGTTTAAGACCCAGTTATCGGATTTATTTTATCATAATGATTTAGTATTTTTGTAGACAGTATACATTTATATAATTGTTTGTTGACACTCATAATATCATAAAAGCAAAGTAAAGTTTTATTTTATAAGAATAGCTATTTTTATGAGTATTAGTAAACATGCTTATTGAACACAGGATTGCTTTTAAAAGGTTATTATTTTATATTTGCATCACATAATTGAAGTTTTGCAAATATGTGAGATAGATTAGTTTTAATACAAGTATACCGTTAGTGTTATATCTGGACTGCTCATAGAAATTCTTCTGAAGCTTGGACGCTTGCGCTCGCGCACGCAGCCGTGTGATGCACGACACGAATAATAAACCAAGCCACTTCCTGCCGAGCGATAAGCGCTTCGTACAACGTACACCACATCACACAAATCATGTATTACACAACCACATAAACATATTGTCATGCCTTTCAATTATATGTAATATATCTATGCGAATAAGGTTTTATTTTCCCAGTAATTTGCGTCGTACGTCTGCAAACATACATATTTATTAATTCTGCTAAGTCTTTGTCTATTTAAATATTAAGCACTGACAGTGCTTAAAAATACAATACCAACAATTTCTCAATTGTATATTTTTTATACAATGCTTCTTGTTAAGCCTAGAAAATGTCTACAATGTGCTTTAATAAAAATGCAATCAAGTTGATTCAAGAAAGACAAAAAAATGATGATTTATCATATTACAACATAATTATTGCGAAATTACAATACTACATTTTATTTTTTAACTTTTTCTTCTCTTACTCATTTTAAATATAAAACTTAATAAAATTCGAAAGAAAATCAGAAGTTAGATGTTTTTTGATCTAAATTTAGTACAACTTACAAAAATCTCTTAATTTTATAAATTTATCTTCTTAGCTATAGCTGTATGTAGAGGTATATTTTTGTAAACATTTGTATTAGTATACTATACATTTATAATAAAAACGTTGCTACGTATAAAACCTGTGTGCAAGACGCTATTGTATGATGTAATATAATACATAATTTAATATATTTTTAATTATTATTAAGGTACTGGTTTTTACGATCCGTCATACTAATTTCATTTAGCGTCAGTTGTCATCAAAATTTGGGCCCAAAATTAGAGTTAGTCACATAGAATTAATCTCCCGGCTTACATATAACCATATAACCATACATAATCATGTAATACAAAAGTCTATAATGCTGAAAAATATTAGCTGATGTCTTAGTTCCGTAACGGAATTTTCACGCTTTTGATTTTCATTTGGCAAAGGAAAATGGCCAACACGCTGAACAAGTTTTGCTAAGCCAGCATTTCGTATAGTTAAGCTGATAATTATACTATTGTTTTGTAGGTTTGGTTTCGCTATTTTTACATGCCAAATTACAACAGGCCTAATAGCAATAAAATAAAAAAGTGTAGTCCTTTCAGAAACAGAAAAACTAAAATTATAAAAATAAGATCCTTAATTTTCCAATTTCATCATGTCTCTAAATTATTTTTTCGTAATTATATTAATGTACAAACACATTCTTTTACTTATTTATAGCAGTATATTTGTAGTTAGTAGTTTATGTAAATGGTTAGCGTTATACATAATCCTAATCATATTTATTTTACTCATAGACGCTTTGATGATGACTGTCTGTTTACTCTCCTTGGAAGTCCATTAGTTCCTAGCGTCATCGACACTGAATCATCGACTGGTTTGGCTATACTTTCAATTGTAACAGACATATTTCTTAGAATTTCAACTGATAAGAATATATGAAAACCATTCATTTTTATATTATAAATTGCAAAGGAACGAAATTAATATTTTAAAAAATGCTAGAAATAATAATAATGAATGATAATGTAGTTCTAGATAGATCGAGATTTTTTAGAAGATTATAGAGATATCTCGGTGTTATACCTCTCGCGCCTATCTACCTAACAGTACAAGTTAACTCTAATTCCTATTGCTGATTAGTTCGTTGGTAAGTCTACTTACTACGTACTTCTTCACATTAAAATGGTGATCTTTAGATATGTTTATTTTCCACGGAACTGTAAGTACTACCACTAATACATTACTAATACATTATTAATAATACATACCACTAATACAAAATTGGACAATGGTCCAATTTTATCGGATGGCAAGAGGAAGTAAGTCCATGCAAACAAAGTTGCGGGCATCAACTAGTGTATAATATATATACTAAGGATGTGTACTGAAGGTTTTACTAACTTATCTTTTTATTCATATCGAATCTTCTGAACTTCTGGAATATTCTCATTATGAAAATCAAAACAGAAACCAGTAGGTAATATTACAAACATTTTAAGTTAAGTCTCCCAAAATATCCTTGCTTATTATTTTTGGGTCACTTAATCGATAAGGGTATGAAAATATTTGTTTAATAACGATAAGCGTATGGGACTTGGATGATACGTAAGAAAAACTTATCGTATTTACCTAAGCCAAGTACGTAAGCACATAATTTACTTTTAAAACAGATTTATTATACATAAAACGTATCAACGAAAAATACATTTTTCAAAGTTCAAAAGTTACGTTTGTCTGTCTCCTTCTTGGACGAATATACTAAATGAAGTCCAGTTTTTTTCCATAATTTCAGGGTGGTTTATGTATTATCTTGATAGATGCACTTCAATATAAAATGTATGTATAAGTCTTTTGTCAGGATAAGTAGTTTTCAATATTTATTAAAATGACTCCCGGGTATTTTCAGCAATTGATTTAATTGGTTTCTATTAAAACTTTTGAAACTATCTGGACACAAAACTTTCACATCTTTACTTAACTATGGGGCAGGTAGTGATAATTCACTATGTCCTTTACTTTCCGCCTCGTGACAAGTAGTCGTGGTGAAACCTAATACCATTTGCCTACCTTTGTATATCCGGGTGGGAAGAACGAACATATTTATTTTTGGGTAAGTGCCCACCACCCTTGACTCCGCGACGTGCGTTGCAGGCTTCCGCCGCCGGGGTTTAACGGAAAATTGGGACGTTCCCGTGGCCTAAGCCTACTAGGCTAGGCCAAGGGAACGTCCCAATTTTCCGGTTGATGAGGACCTCCGTGAGATTTTAGTGGGTATTCTGCAGGTCTACCATTTGCGGGCATGGGAGTCCCACATAACCTGTCCGAGTCCCCAATCAGACGGTTATCCGTAAAAGAGTTACCTCACGATAAAAAAAAGAAAAGGATGCTAAAGTCGCTATCCACCGAGACGTCGTAGTGGCATGCGTAAGAGATACTGCGGCGTCTCATTTTGGTAGAGAGTTTCCGCTGGGTTTTAGTAGGTAGTATTAGGATGTTAAAGTTTTACATCAAGTGCTCCAAGTATTAATATTTTCATGTTAATGGAAATTGCTTATCACGTTGAAGAACTTTTCCTATAACGGTATATTCATATCTCTTAAGGTTTACCTGGGCCATTGCGGTTCCAGATGAGGTAGGTACTTCAGATTTGTTTTTTTTTTGTATATCAACAGAAAATGTTTTTGAAGTTGAATAACTTATCCTAAGACGCTATGTTATTATCTCTAACAGATTAGATATACAGATTTAGCCAGGATTTCATATCAGATGTTCAGACCGTCCAAATAAATTATAGCTTATATGTTGCCGAGTACTATTTGCTAGATAATAAAAAAGATTTCATTACAAACCATCTAGTTGTTTCGTGGGTGTACAATAGACAGGTAGGCAGATGGAAATTTCAAATCATAATTTTTGGTATCTATTACTTGTATGAAGACTCCTATATTCGATGTCTGTCTAAGTTGAGTTCCGCCACTCAGCACGCTATACCTCAATTCGGCGTTAAGTGGGGAACGGAAATATTAAAACAGAACGGAGTGTCTTAAGACTAGTTTCTCTGGTTCCCTTTGCCTACCCTGCTATGTGAGGGATACAGCGTGAAGTTATATTCGATGGCAATATTGATCCTACTTACAGTTTTATTACATAATAGATTTCTTTTATATTTTAATGTAAATTAACTTTGTCAACTTTTAAGTGTTATACTTATATAAAGAAAAGTTGCATGCTGTGTGATTTTTAGTTTATCATGTGAAAAATGTATCAAGGTGACGATTACCTAAGCTAAAAAAATTTATGAACAAGCTCATTTATATGTTGTGTTATTGAGTAACAAGAAGCCAATTCACACGTCCAACTTTCGTGATAATAAATAACGTTATAGCGGGCAATTTAGATGACACTAAGTACTTACTGTGTGTTGTCCAGTCAAAAATAATTTGTATGTATGAAACAACATCAAGTAAAGTTTACAACTAATTATAGTTTAAAATCATATCTTAAAAATTAGTCACATAAATGAAATAGGCAGGCAGTATGTACAATTATACATCCAATGACGGTGTCGTGAATTGAATGGAAGTGCAATCGATTTAAGTACCTACTAGTCGAGGGAATGTTGAGATGTAAAATATGAATATTTCCATAGCATAAATAGACGACGCCTTCAGCATATAATTGGGTTAAAACTGGAGATCGTAGTAATGTATTGTTAGATGTACACATTATTGTACTAGATTTTTATTGTATAGTGATATTCAAATAGCTAACTATTTAGCCTTACTCTATAGTAAGGTTTCAACTTTCTATCACGCTTAAATCGCAAATACACTATGTGCCAATTTTTTTTGCAATTTGGTTAAGTTATATGTATGTATGAAATTGACCTGAGAAAAGGGTTTATGGGGAAAACAAGTTTTGGTAGCCCAGAGTACTGACACTCATAACGAGGCCGTGATGACACATGTCTAACGGTAATTCGATTTTTACACGGACATAATGCGTGCTGATGTGATACCTACCTAGGAAAACCGCAAGTAATGTTGACTAATTTTTTCTACGTAATTATTTACATGTTAGACATTAATAAAATTTATTAGTGTTCTACGTTTTGATTATATTTGAACTTGGTAAAAGTATTCTAACGTTTATAAAACTAACTGTTGTTATTAGCAGGCGGAGCATCGAGTACAGTAAAATGAAACATATGTGCTGGAGAGTGTATGCAATTAATATATTTTCGTAATTCGTGCTTGGTTTCGTAAGGCTTATATTTTGCTATACATTATTTGTACTATATGTAATGTGTTTATTACGCATTCTGAGTGTCTGGATGGATGTTTTTCTAATGATCTTAATTATCTTATTGAATACCATGAATGATAAGAGTTAAACTCAGCAAGTCTCATTTTAAAATATTTACTTTATGTATTTTTCCAATACATGAACCAACTTAGTTCTGTTGATTTATTCTAGACCTTACCTATTTACCTTTGACGTATAGGTATTCAAAAGTTTCATTTCTTTAAATCAGAGGCCAGAAGTCAAGTTGTGGTGAGCTCAAAGCTTGTGAGCCATTCATTCCCTGCCAGTAAATGTCACGTGCACTGTCCACATTGCTGAATTACATAACAAGAGACCAATAATAAGGTTACATTTGGAAGTATTGTAAATTAAGTTTCGTTTTAACTGATTTTGTAATAGGTATATTATTTAATTCATTACTTGTATTTGAAGGTTAACTCTCTCTTGCTACGTTAATTTAAATTTGTTTTCATTTAAATATTAAAAATTATAAAATAAACGAAACCCTCTATAATCATTTCATATTAGTGCTTCCTATAAATAATATATTTGAGTAACAAAAAGTCTATATAGATAAATAGTAGATCTAAAATAATATGTTAGTAGATTCGATATAAATTGATTGACATGCTTTTTAAGCGGCTAGCGTTCGCGTGTTGGATGGATATTTTGGGCGTAATGGCCGCATTGACGTAAACCAATTTAACGGACGTGGGAAGCGCCGCGAAATCCTTGTATTTGTCGGCGAATAGTTTTACGGTGCATTAAAGAGTCATTACACAATTTTGAAGCCACTTAAGACATCCAAAGTCAACTGAAGTCAATTAAACAAAACGAGACGAGTCACTAAGTGTGCAAATGATCGATTTCAGACAATTATATTATACAAAAAATCACACTAGGTACATGTAGGTACATGATTTCTTTGAGTTAAGTAGCGATATTGTTATTATAAACAAAGGTCGTCTGAATGAAAACAAAAAGAGATTCATTGTATTTGAACAAAGCATGTGAACCTAGAATTGAAAGTGTGCGTATGGGACAGGATAAAATAAAGTCTGCGGCGGATAGCTGCATGTGTGCACACTGTGAAAGTTTACATTTCATTAACATTACAATTGCAAGCCATGCTCATATTTCATTCAGTAGGTAATGTCAATACTGCAGGTTATTTGGATCCTTTAAATAGAAACTTTATAGTTCTGTGTATTGTATTGTTGAGCCTAAAGCAATGAGTTACGGCGTTATCTATCATCCATTGTTCGCGAAGCACTGAAGTCTGATCACTAGGTAGTGATATCAGCTGTTGTAACATAAATATTTAGTCATATTACACATTCGATCATTATTTATTGTAGGTACTTTTGTATTTACAAGAATATGTGTATTGTGTTACTACTAAATTATTGATTTGCTAAATATTAAATAACTATAAAAATAATTAATGACTTTGTGAACACTACATTTTACATAATAAAAATGTTACACAACATAGTATGTACATAAAGATTCAAAAAGATTAAAACTATTTGATCTACCTACATAATTTTACCTTATGGACAGACTATTGTAGCTGCAACATTATGCCAACAAATCATATGTAAAATGATTTTATCAATATAACGTAACTAAGAAATAATTTAAGATTACAATACTTAAATATACTTTACAATACTTAAAGAAGTAATTTTTACAATATTTCTTTATGTATAATTTGACTGTATTGTAATAAAAAACGTAAGCTATTTCTTACACTACTTGCTGAAGGTCGCAATTCCTAGTGACATCGGTGCGTGTAAGTAATAACAATGATTCAGTTCGTTTTTATTCTATGCATACACAATTATGTATACTTATAGATATGTCGCTAGCCAATCCAAAGTCGCTAACTCAAACCTGCTTTAAACCAGCTATTTTATATCTTTCGGTTAATAAATATAGGTAATGTCTATTTAGCAAAATCATTTTTACAAATGTAAAATAAATATTCTTAATCTTCCATCATGGTGTACCTGGTCCCTTTTATGGCAGTTACCGGCAGCATTATGGGGACATTAACATGATCAAAAGTTATGGTACGATTCTATTGAAAAAGATTGCACGCATGAAGCATGCCTTATTATGTAGTTCCTTCCTTCCCTTATAAAACTGACTAATGAGGAAGGACTTATAAAAAGGATGAGACTAATTACGTCGTGTGCATGAAATATCTTTACCTACCAAGTGTTGAATCATTTTTCAAGATCAATATACGAATAAAATGCAGTATGAGCAAACTTTAAAATTAATTTAAAGACGTACGTGTACGTATTTCGTTGTAAATAAGCAGATTTGAGGCCATCGTATCGCAGTGGGACAACATCTGATTCGATCATTCAAATGCAATAGTTGTGGGTTCGATTCTCACTCAGACACATGATTGCGTCCAAATTATTATTATTACTCAGCTCTGGTAAGACAAAGCGTAAAGATGAGTTCCATTACTGAACACGTAATGTCTCGTATTCGAGCGGAAAGTAAACATCGAAATGTCTTGACACTAGGTTTTCTTTGCGTAACAAAGTGGACATAAAAGAAGTATTTTACTTAAGCTGTAATAGGATTAGTTATTTATTTTCATTTGGCTTAGGGCCACATGGAACATGTTATCACATTTGGTTTTTGACAATATGGAAAATGTTATGCAGTTGCGTTATGTTTTATATCATTTTGCTTACAGTTGCTTGACTTGATTATTTTTATTACGTATTGTTTTGCAATAGTGAATTATTTCAGTCCCTAGAAGAATAAGTATTTATAGTTTAAAACGTCGAAGTCGTAATACTTATATTTTGAAGGAAGGAAAAAATGTAAAATTAATTTTGTATTATATTTGTGTTGTGAACAACCGAATGTTTAAACAGACATACATGCATGTTAAGTAGAGCTTTCCTTGTCATTTATAAACCATGTATGGCAAGTAAAGCGTAACATGCTTATAATTATAAAAACTTTATATATAAATGAGTAATTTAAATTTCACAACAGACATACAACACTCATTGTACAGGCTGCAACTACTGCATTATACCTACAGTTTAAAAATAGACGTTCCTGTTATGAACGCTATAAAATATATTTATATAAATTATAAAACTCCATTAGGTGAAATTAGGTCGGAACGATAACCGAAATGTTTGTAACATTCATCGATAGTAAGCCGAGGCAGATTGGCTCAGCTTCTCACGTCTTGCTGGCTTAACTGGAGTAGTGGGACGGTTTAGGATAAACCGAGTCAATGGCCGGGTCATGTCGCTATTTGCGTTCTGCCCCACCCGCTCCTAACATAGCCCTCCCCTGTTCGACTACCCGAGAAAGATTCATTTTGATTGCAGATCTGTTGATTTGTTGTTCAAACAGCACTAAGAGCTGTTATCGTATTTAAGGTACAATATTGATGGTGAGGTTAAGAGTTAAGTTAATAGTTATTGCAATTAATACTACAATATAGCACAATTTGAGATAGCTGCGTGTTAACTGTTGAATTTATATAACGCATTGCCCCAGATAAAACATAATAATGTGTGTTCCAAATACGTTAACTATTAATAGACGTGTTGAATTGTTTGACATATGTTTGCTGAAGGGGATAGTCAACTAGGATTAATTATTTCATATTATGAACACTGTTAATTAATATATTTACTTTTTCTACTGCTTGTAATCTCCTCTGCTGTAATCGTAGAATGTACCTATTAGTTAAATAATATGAAAGCAAAATAATATATAGTAATGAATTTAGATTTCCTCTGACAATAAGACTAGGAACAATTTTTATTGTTTTTTCATGTTTGTTTTCTTTATATGTGCCATTTTTCTAACATTCTATATAAGTTAGACATAAATTGTAAGTTTGTGATTACCTAAAAAAAATTGCACGTTTTTAAAATAATGAAAAGAAATTTTTGTACTCGAGATGCTGATGATGAATTTACTGTAGCAATTTTACTATAGTAAATATACTTATATGAATATAAAGTTAACTTATGAAGATTTAATAATAGTTAATGTAAAAAAATATGAATAGTAATAAATATGTTTTTATTTCTTAACTTGTTACCGAGTACTTAATATAGTATTAACAGAGAAAAATGAATTTGTATGACAGAGAAAAATGAATTTGTAAATATTTTCTTTCGATTTTTATGAATATAAATGCAAATTTTAGATTTATTTAAGAAAAAATATCAGACCATTCATAAAATATACAAAAAATATTTTTTGAAATCTTCATTTCGTCATTAAAGTAGTTTATTAACGTATTCAACAAATCATAGATAAGAAGTTCAACGACCACCAAAACAAAGAGTGTCTTATAATATCAGGTAGACGAGGATAGGTTGATAGGGATCGGAGGAAATAAATACGAAAAAAATCAACAGGTAGCTTCATAGGTACAAATATCTTGTTTTCTTTCATTAGAAGATAAGTAACGTAAGTCAATGAAGATGCATTAAGACGATTTGTTTATCAAAGATGTTGATAATGGTTGGTCGCTTTACAATCATATAATTAAAAAAGGCTCTTTAAATATTATATATTTTGAAAAGGCTAATACACAAGAAGACTTTTTATTAAAGTTACAAAGTGCTAGGAAGCTTTCACTAGCGTCAGGTAATTACTGTATAAAGTTTGCGGTGATCGCGGGAATCCGCTAGACTGGGGAACGTAATGACGCATTGTTGTCCAACACAATTCGACTTTTAATGAGACGAGTCGCACCTGACATCCGACTAGCTGTTCATTTTTTTATAATCTTTTGCCTTTTTAAGTCATTCATCCAGTATTATTATAGTTGTTCTACATATTCATTTGAAATATACTTATACTTTATTCAAACACATTTTTCTTCCTTAGTTTAAAAATATATAGCAATTTTTATTTAAACAAGTCAGTCTTTCAAATAAGTATTAGTACTTTTATTATTTTTTGCTGTTATTATTTATCATGGAAAACATGTTTCATTTGGTAAGTACTGTTCTATTTCTTTCTTTCTCTCTCACTCTCGTGTATTCTTTTGCAATTTGCATCTCACTAGGAGAAAAGATTATTTACATACCATTTTGAATCACGGGATTGCATTTTAATGATATATGTCCTTGATATATCGTAGACTTTGATACCACAATATGATACCACATAAACAGATATTAATTAAGTTACATACTTGTTTAACTTAGGATTAATGAGTATAACTATATAATCATACTTAGTTATCTTTTAAGAATTGTAGGAGATTTTAGCTGAAATTGAGGAAAAGATGTTTTATATTCCATTCTTGTATATTCAAAATAGCTTCTCATATAAGACTGTAGGAATAATTTTTATATCTATGTGCATATTATTCTGTAGCAAAATGAAAACACCGAGATAGGATAATATATTTTTTACATCCAATTAGAATATTACAACATTAAATATTATAAAAGTATGGATATTATTGAACACTTGAGCGCCCGTATACTTTATATGGGCTTAAGCGGCGAGTGGGTGGCGGACGACCATGAGCCGTCGACTTGCACGATTGGCTAGGCCTCACCCCACTCGTTGCGACATTACCTAAATAATAAACTATTATAATTTTCACATTACACTTTAGTGGTAATTGTTAATAAAATTCTTAACACTCCGTGTTGAATAATAGGAATATTAGTGCAATCCATCGTCAATTTCATCTAGACACCCAGTAGCGTGTTCAGTCAGTCACACTCCGTTCCCCACTTTCTGCCGGATTGAGGCATTGCGTGCTGAGTGGCGGAACTCAACACCACGATTTGCCTTGTTAAATATTTTCATTTCTTGGAGTCGGAATCAAGCCCACAACCTGTCGCATTTGCAGTCACACGGTTGTGCCTTTGCGCCACGACATGCGAATATTACTTAGTATATAAGCATACATTGTGGTTAAGACGTTAAAATCCCTCAAATTAACCTGATTTCTAAAAATCCTCAGTAACCTACCGTCTTTAAAGTGAGTTGGAAATGTCCGTATGTTTAATTTTTTAAAAAGGGTATACTTGGTATCGTTCTTAGTAAAATCCTATATCTAACGACCTGGAGAAATTGAAGGAATTGTTCAAATGTTGCATGCACACGATTGGGTATTTTACATAGCAACTCACATGTTTATGTTATTATTCTTTTACAACAACAGACGACAAATAAAAATATACAGGTGAAAACATTCAGCACATAATGCCTCAATTCGACGGAAAGTTGGTAACGGAAATCTTAAGAGAACGGAGTGTGTCATAACACTAGGTTCTCAGGTTCCCTCTGCTATATGCGGGATACAGCGTGAAGCTACAAATGTGTAAATGGGAATCAAGCTAAAGGTTAAAAATATGTATGGCTGTCGACTTCAGATATAAACCGGTAGTTTCTGTAGATGATTCTGAAATATATTTTTTAGAAAATAATTAATTTTTGGGTTTTACATACAAATTAATGTAATATGAATGAAACGTAAAAATATTTTTATTTATTCTTATATTATATGTAAGTTACTGTTTTTATATCGCAATGTCAAGTACTAAATATCCAGTAGAAATTAGCTACATTAAGCCCTAAACTTTAGTACATTTATAATATTTATAATTATTCTATAGAATCATGATTATTCCACAGAACTTGGTACAATGAACTTGACTCTCATTACCACAATTATATTTTGATGGGATATTATTTAAATATTTTCTATTAATTTAAATGTATCGTATAATTTCAATGGGTTTTAAATATATTGTAATTTAAAATCTTAGGTACATTTAATTGTATTAGTATCCATAAATAGTATACGCATAGGTATGTACCTAATACGTCTAAGGAATAACAATTACTATGTGGATGAGTAACCAAATGAGAATAAGAGAGAATAAGAGGATTGCATGATATTATGTGGTTTTGAGGCTATTAGTGATAGGTTGGATGCGATCTTGACAGTTGCGTATTGTGCGCGACCCTCGGGGTTAACGCTCGGCCTGGAGTCGTCGACACAAGCGATAATTAATGTTGCTGCTCGCTGCGACATCTACCTACGCCTCGCCAGCCCCTCGACCAACTGGCTGGCTACCACATTTCCTTCGATTCTATTACGATAATACCTTATACAACCAAATCACTAATGCATACTAAATATTTCCGTTATATTAACATCGTAATCGTTACCTGTGGTAATTTTTGCAATTATTGAACAAGAATATTTTTAAGGCTCATAAATAATTTCTCTTTCCTTATCTCATCTGTTAATCATCTCAAAACAAAAATCACTTGCTGGCAACTTGGAACAACCGAAGTGAAAGTACTTTCATTTAACTTTTTCCAGTGTCGGTCGATGCAGGTAAAAGATTAATGATGTATTAAGTCGCGAACCTACCTTCTATCCTTGTCAGGGTCGGTATTAAATATTTATAAGAATGACCCGTAGTAGTTCTTGTGCGTGAAAGCGCGTGTAAAAGGTTCCGGGGAATTAATTCATGATGTTTTAGAGGTAGACCTTTGACACTGTAGTAGGTATAGTTTAGATTCCTCAAAGTTCATATCATTAATATAGATTAGAAAAGCTGACAGTGAATTTTTGTAACTTTTTTCTATGATAATACTTGTTACATATGGTACTTGTTGCCTGAAATACTTCAGGCAAAATAGTAAATCTTTTTTTATATGGTGGTACAACAAGATTTCTTTCTTATTTCAGATAGGAAGATGTAAATAAAATCAGTCCGCTGTCTGAGGATTACCTTTCCTACGTTTCTGACTGATTAATTACTATTGGCTCATGAAACAAAAAGCTCACAAAGTGATCGAGAGATTGGATTCTATTGCGACGAATTTGGCGGTAATAATTCTGTTGGAAAGTTTTTTATAAACATAATGTCATAATATTTTCTATTTCTTTAAAATAAAATGATAATTGCTAGTTTAGTGATTTTTATATAAATGTTTAAAAACATGCTTACAAAGAGAGAAATAATAATTTAGTTTCCATTGGTTGGTAGTAATGTTTTGTTTACTGATGTTAACATTGTTTGAAGGCTAGTTGAATTCACTTACATAGGGAGTAGTGTTTGATAATGGGAGTTGCGTCCAACGGGATTAAGAGCTTATACGCACTGTGGACTAGTCGCCGGCAACTCGGTCGCCGGAGACCAAAATATAGCGCAACTAGGACCAAAAGACTAGCCGAGCGACAGAAAATACAAGTATATTATTATTACGATTAGCGTATTCGGCACTCGTTATATTCTAAATAACTTTATTTTTTCTATTTCCATTTTTAAGTGTCGAAAAACTTAGTCATTGTTGTGAGTGGTGTGTGGTAGTTACGACAGTTGCTCGCAATGTGAACGCTTCCATTTAAAACCATGATTCTATTGGTCGCCGGCGACCGAATCGTCGATTGCCCGGGCGACTCACGGCGACGCCGGCGACTAATCGACAGTGCGTATAAGCTCTTAAATAATAGGTCGCAAAGTGGAGCCGGCGCGGCGCGGTGCTCCGACATCTCTGTTCACCTGCTAATAGAAAATGACGTGTATCCCGAGTAATGGACGGCGCAATGATGGAACTCAATTAAATCAGTAGACATCCTTCCTTAAAATGTATATATCTTACAAATCATTAATATTTGATATGTCAAATATTAATATGTTAATCATTAATATTGTATTATTGTAAAAGGGAGAACTTTGTGAACGACAAATTTTTAAGAGTATCTAAATAGTAATTAATGTAGAGTAAATATTCCTCCTAAATGTAAATCAATTACTAAATTTTATACTATTAGTATTATTAAATACGTGAAAAGTCACAAGTTGACAATACTTGAAATTTAACAATAGGTAATGGGTATGTATCAGTGGCGAAGCGTCTATTTAACACGATTCTGATCGGCTTACCTTCTGTATAATACAATAAACTAGTGGCAGATTTACCAGCAGATTGAGTAGGATGAATAGACGAATTGCGATATTAAGGATGTAAAAAAAAAACAAGATTGACTAAGATTAGCGTTGCAAAAACTTAGCATCCTATACCATGAATTTATATATTATTTTCATACAAGTCGGACCTTTATATACCGCAGTGACGAGGGGTGAAAATTTTGTAAAGGTAGGCCGGTATATTTAGGGAAACCGGTACATAGAGGTAAGCAGGGTATATAAGTTCGATCTAGACGACGGTAAAGGAGGTTAAGGAGGTTAAGTTTTCGTTGAGCTTGTTTTTTTGCAATTTCACTCTCACATTTTCCTGACGAACTTTTCTTATTTTAGCACTCACATTTTTGTTAAGGTGGTTTTTCGCAATCTCATTCTCAATTTTTTTTGGTATTCCTGCTATCGTGTGCTAGAAAAGCCACTGATATACCGGCTTACTTTAATAAAATTTTCATCCTTCGCCACTGGCATGTATAATACTTATAAAAAAATTACATCTATCGTCACAGAAATTTCTTTCTGTCGATTAAAGATGCGGATACTTAGAGTGATGGAATAAAAAATCTTAGGTTTTTTGTTTATTCAAGGAAGAGTTTTTGCAGAGCCACAAGATATGTTAACTCGTTTGACTCTTTAATTTCACTATTTTTTTTTATGGGTAACGGATGGCAAACGAGCAGAAGGACCACCTGGTGGTAAGTGGTTACCTTTGCCCATGACCAGAACAACACCAGAGATGTTCTAGATGCGTTGCCAACCTAGAGGATACAGATGGAAGGGGAGGACAATGGTCAAGTCCGCTATCGGAACCACCACATTTTGGGGAAAGGATGGGTGGGAAAGAGGAAAACCTGGCTTACATGCCATCGAACCGGAACATATCATAAGATATTTGGACGGAGGACGAACCTCCTACCACCAAACTAAAACTTGACATTATTTTTTTTTTGTAAATTAACACACAAAATTGTTAACCTAAATAAATATTAGATGGATCAGTAATAATTAAAGCGACCACTGGCGTGGCCGTAAGGTCGTGCTCACTGTTGCAGCCGGTGGCCGCTGTGACGCAACCGCGCGTGACCGTGACATCAGCTCTGCTTGGCGCCATATCCGCGACACCTATGATTGATTACCTCGCAAGCCTTTCCATTTCGATATAATCTTATAGCATTCTTTATTTTCACCACGGTTACATTCTATAATTAATTATCCAATATATTTAATGACGTGATATGAAGACATTACTTAATTGATGTTTTATATACTGTGTGTATCGTCAGACATATGGATGGTAATTTACATAATGCATTTTTATTATATACTTTTTTTAAGAAATATATTCCTAAACGTGAAGCTGCTTTTTATCATTAGAGAAGAGAAGAAACTCCCTAGCAAGCCATGGATTCATCGTGCGGGTGCCGGGCCCATCGCGTCGCAGAGGGAGGACCTTAGAGAGTGCCTGGGACTTACGACCCAAGTATAGGTTAAAGGGGCCCCTTTATACTTTTGTGTTAAAAGTTTCAGTTTTCAAAATGTTAACCTTTTATATGAAAATGAAATTTTAGGATAAATCATGGGAACCATTTTATATAACAAGACGAAGCAGGATATTACTGATCTTTGGTAAAAACAAGTAATCAACCAATAGTCAGTGTGCATTTCATCTTACAGAAGTTATGATTTTTACGATAACTACTTAGACATCATAAGACCATTTTTGAAATGTAAGATGCAGTTAGAGCAAGCTACATTAATTATAATTATTGAAATGTATAAATTAAAATAATAAGAATTCACTTGAATGTGAATTTGAATAGACACATATTAAGATCATATAAATATTAGCTTAGTTAATTTATTTCTTATCTGTGGGTATATATACCCAAGGTATATGTACCAAAGATATATCTTTCATGTATAATTTAAACACAATAGACTATCAATTCACCGCTTTATCAATATGATATTATCAATGTATTAGAGATAGTGTAATATCTACTTTAATGAAATATTTTTTACATAATATTTTCATACAATTAGAAAGACAATGTTACGATATTCGTAGTGAATAAATATTAAAAGATGCAGATGGGTCGTGGTGTGTAATGTGACGGAAGTTGGTCGGGACATTTATCGGCACAGCAGGCGGCGGCTGCTGTATCACAGGAAATAGTGGTCAAGCCAATGGCCTACAGCTATTATACATATTAACAAGCACCATTATAACGTGATAACTTTGTTATTGTTATAATAGGAGAGAATTCATTGTTTGTAGCAAATACTTATTGTTTGCTGTATTCTCATGTGTGTAGATAAACTAGGTGGTAATTGTCTGATTGAAAATGCAAAAGTCATGGGGCCTAATCCTAATCTGGACAATGTCTATACCTTAAGTACTTTTAATTTCACAGCCTGGTATAAAAAGCGCTAATACTCTCCTAGTGCCTTTCTGATATACCTACCATCTAATAAGCAATACGTTTAAAATGGGTGGAAAGTGGAGAAAGAAACACTTCTTTCTCTTTAGGACACCCTAACACTAGGTTTTTTGTACTCGATAAAGGCAAGAATGCAAGTGATGCGTGAAAATAAAAAAAAGAACGCAACAATTTTCAGTAAGATCTTTTGAATTTAAATAGAAGTAAGACTCTATTGTATAGTACCTTGTAGTAATCAATATAATGGTGTCTAAAAACTTATTCTGATCTTAGACCTTTTGCACTAGAACTTCTTTGGAGTTCGATTCAGATATAATTTTAATGTAACAATTCTATATTGGAGTAAAACAGGAGGGCCAATCTCTATCTACAGGTCAAAGGCTGCAACGTTTACGTCTATGATTTATAATAATCATCGAGTAAACAAGGCGGCAGCTTATCGCTCGACCCGCCTATAGGTTCTTCACCTCTGTCAAAGTACGCAGCCCGAATCCCGATCTTAAAATTTAAAAAATCAAAATTAAAAGCTACAACAATTTCTACTGTATGAGTAAGTATGTACATAAAAAAAATGTATATCGATAACAAAACGAAAGTCATATTTTACTCATCGCAATTCAATTTATTACTTCGCTGAACATCGAAACGTCTCGGAAAAACGTCATAAATATTATGGAGAAAAGATTTTTCGACAAAATATCATTTAGATTTCATATTGTGTAAATTTTGGTACATTTAGTGACAATCTTAAAAGTCAATCTTTGTACATTAATTATGTTGTTACTAAATATACCTACATATGAATATGTACGTATTTACATCCATTTATTACATCGGTATTTATGAATGAAGATGTAATAATTATAATTAATCAGTACTTTTTACTCATTCATGTAATATTAATATTTTTATTTATGTTTTTTGTATATTATGTATGTATATACATATTTTAGTCGTCCCGCTGCTAGATCCAATTTCAAATTTAAATGCGGGTGGCAGTGCAAAGCTGGCCCGTAGTGATGAAATAAAGATTTTAAAATGGAAATGATTTACTATATTAATTATTATAATGATATGTTTATCGTTTGCACATAAAAGCAATTTCTGATTGATATACGATCCACAATCGCAATGACAACAAAAGACTGATTTACGTAAGTAACATTTGCACCATTTAACCGCTTATCAATTTTTGATTAATGTTTCCACGATATTTAGTGATAACTCTTACTTGTACCTAAAAATAATTTTGCTGTAATATATACAAATGCATTTAATTAATTAAAATAACTGTGATATTTGTTACACATATACAAGTTTCTTATTTCTTTTGTCACTTTCATCATAGTCAGAAAGAACCTCATTAGTCCGCCCAAATCAAAATTACGTGTTCAGTGGAACTCAACACCGCACTTTGTTGCACCATAGCGGGGAAATTAAAATAATTTAAAAATAATGATTCTTCCAAGTGAGAATCGTACCCGTCAGCAATTGCGTTTGTAGTCAAACGTTGTTCCACTGCGTTATATTGGTTCCAATGATGGAATGAAGTTTCTTATTGGTTGTTTAAATAAGTTGTTCAGCGGTATTAGTCTACTTATTTTAAATTACTATAAAAACATCATAATTATTAATAAAGATTTTATCTGTGCACTCTGCTATATGGGGGAGATGCGTAAATATAAGTTAAAACAAATAATGATAGACAATATTTTGTTGAGCAGACCGACCAAGCTTGTGAAATATGCGCGCAGTTCCCCGCGCCACCGCCGACGTGCATTGGTTCATTAATTCGATCATATTATTGTTCGTAATTCCGAAGTGAGACTTAGCAACTTCTATATTATTGAGTACGAAGGCCGAATCATAGTGAGCTTACATTAAAATTGGACGTTATACATGAATCAATAGGAATGAGGATACGGCATTACGTTTTTGGCATATTAAAAGTGGCTATAATTTAGTTTAACGGCTATTGTAAGTGACACAATAGTTGAATATGTTATATGCGCAGGCGCATCACTACGGTCCTTCGTGATTCAGCGCAGTGACGTCATCGAGAAGGCGCGTCCTTTTCTTATATAGCTCCAGACATTTTATTTACTGTCTGCTATTATTCATTTATTTATGAACAATAAAGTAACAAACAATTGCACATTCTGGTATTATTTTTAATATTCAGCAATTCAGGAAGGTTAAAGTAAAATTAAATATATAACAATTTTATATAGATTTAATTGTAGGTTATTACAATAAAATGTTGTGAGTACAAAAATCAGTTGAAACTGTAGAAGTAAGATTTACTAAAACCTTGAATAAAATTCATAGTTATAGTGGTAATGATGATAATGAAGACTGACCTTTCTGCATCCGACTCAGATAATAATTAAGTTAGCTATTAATTATGGTTTTCTCTTACCTCTTAAATAATGTGGATACGTACGTATCTACACAGAATACGCGGTCTTTGTATGAATTATATTTTCTTCGTAAATAAGATTTAAGAACAAATTATTAATGAAATTCATACTTCTGATAATGCATATTTAATATACATTTGAGTAACTTTCATTAATTGTCAAACGTATGCGGTATTTTATGTGGATATTTATTAAGTATAACTAGGATACATCTGTTGTGTACCTCAAACATACCAAATAATGTTAAATACAAAAGACATATTGAACAAACGAGTTTGCTTCTCGAAGGTTTTTAAAATAATTAATGCTATTTTCGTTCCATAATTCTTGTTTACTCCCTGCAATTCTGTTAAGACAGGATCTACAGGCCAGTCGTAACTTGTACCCTGCCCGTCATTCCATTAAAAAGTTGAAACAAATACTTAGGTTTCGTGTACCCGCACATAAAATAGAATATATTAAAAATATCATAAACAGAAAATGATGTTAAGTTTACTATTAGTTTTCACCATTAAATCAAATGAAAATATGACGCGCATGGTTTAATTTTTTGTCACTCATTAGAATTGGTTGTGTCATTATCAAATGGTAATGTATTTATTTTCGGCAAAGAATATATTTAAAATATAATTTTTACTACAGACATATTTTCAATGCACGTGGTTCATGGTTGTCGGCTGGCACGCGTCATTGGGCGATGTGCCAAGTCAACGGGAGACGGATACGCCACTGCATGTTCTCTAGCGACTGATTTGTTTTCGTTCAATGTCGACTTTTGTGTCTCTTTCGGTATTAAGAAATAAGATAAAGACAGCTGATGTTTGTGTCCCTGCGGTTGCATGTCGGTAATCCCTCGAGTGAATGGCGACGCATTGACTTGCCGGGGACGGGTCGCTCACGTCCCCCGTGTCGGGTCCACCCTCCGTTTCATACAAAAGAGAGTAAGAGTTTGCTTCATAGAATAACCTCCATTTATTTGAATGTCATAAAATATTATGTTCGATGCAAGTTTGTGTGACGCCATATGATATGTTATTCATATTCAGTCTAATACACCTACTGTTTAATAACATATTAATTTAATATAATAAATCTACTTCTTTGTCATACTGTATATGAAATTGAGAAAATATAATCTTTTAACATAACACAATACAATTTTTGTCGAGTTGATCGGAAGGTACATAAAGTTAATATTGGTAATGATAAAAATCGAAATCGGGCAGCCTTGCAATATCGGCTATTGCATTGTTAGTGCGATCAGTACCTACTGACCGAGTGGAACTCTAATTTCATTACTAACAAGTAACTAAATATTATTTACTTAATTTTTTTTTATTTTGTTTCATTAACTTTTATTTTTGCGTAATTGCTGTAACATATTTGAATAATAAATGCAAAGCTAAATGAAAAGCTTCTTTGTTTAACATTACCCATTACAAATATAAAAATATGCATTTGCTTTATACTGTACTTCTATTCAATACTTTATGACATAGTATGAACACCAGTAATGTGGCCTATGAGCTTGATAGTTGGCAGGTAATGATGTACAAGTATACTTACCGAATGGTATTAATTTCAATGCCACCATATATTGTTTAGATAATTACTTCAACTAGTCATGATGTAACATAATGGGCCACGTGTCAGTTATTAGCTCATGTAACTCACGCTGCAGAACTATGATAATATGTTTATGTATTATATTTGTAGTCGCTTAATTAGGTACCTACTTGGTTAATATGTAGATAGGTTAGAATTTACTTGCACAGTGTTATATTTTGATATAAGTATTTTTAAGCTAACATGCCTACATATGTCACTGTGATATTTTATTATTTTTTTATATAGGTATTGTTCAATGTTAGGTATATTCATCACAAATTAGTTTAAAAATATCAAATGTACCAAAAAAATTGATATTTTAATAAGCGTAAAAACGTATTTTACTATAGTCATACTGATAATGATAAATTTAAAATGATTCAGTACGGAAATACCAAAAATTATTCTCTCATTTTAAAATTAAAATTACTGAGCATTTAAATAGATTCTCGTAATTATAGAATAATTAAGCCTATAAACTTTCTCCTGGTTTTCAAGGTGGGTTGCTTGTACATTATGCAATACAAATTCTAGCCGTCTGCAGTTTTGCACTTACTGAAATAATTGGAGCTCCGGGTGCTCTTGACGTTATGAATGTAATGATCAAAGTATTATTAATTTGTGTAAATCTCTTCAAATTTCAACGAGAATAAAATGTTTTTTGTTTGTTATAAAGTACTTCAGAGTAAGACCCTTATTCATATGTATGTACGAGTATATAATGTTGAAATGAAACGCTTCAATACTGTTATTATCGGCTTGAAATTTGTTTTTTTTTTGTTATCATCATAAAACATTGTTTATTAGTGTTACATCCGTCTGTATGAATAATCATAAATCTGAAATAAGCACATTGTTAGAAAGTTATCATAAATGCTTTTAAATGACTGGGCTTAGCCATTAGTAACATACGCGGTGCAATGGCTACTTACTCATAAGAAATATTTTGAATATTTACCTTATGACGCATTTGTGAGTAACCGCACAATCACAATATTGGACCTTTCCAGTTATACGAACAATTTATATCAAGCATTTAAAATTTTTACTGGAAATATGAAAATAAATTCAATAATTATTACCTGTATTGCTATTTTATGCTGTTATTATATTGAGTTCATGGAATTAACATAGTTAAAATTATGATTGACAAATCAAATATTCATATGAACTGATTATCTTGTGTTATATATGAAATGAAAATAAGTATAATGTAAAACTTTTAATATTAGAGTAAACGGCTATTACTCCTGTACGATTTTCCTTAGCAATTACTAAGAAATGTTATTTAGATTGTAAAAAATATTTTTAGCATATTGTGTTTTATTGTTTTTTTTCACATTTTTCTCAATATTATTATTTTTTGAACTAATTATCACCCATAACTATAACATTGAAATTTGGACGTAAAATTGCACTTCTTGGAAATATTTCCAGCTTACACTTTAAGATTTGTAAGATGTCTAAGAACTTCACATTAGATGATGGCAGATTTGTAGTGTTTTGCGAACAGACAATACATACCACGTTGAACAGCTTTTGCTTAGACGCCATTTCCGCATTTCTGATATTTTTTCAGATGGCCTCTTTTGAGTAATGATTTACACAACATATCTTATAGCGTTATACTTTGGGGTGATGTTTAAATTTGGCCCTACAGGATCCTTAAGGCAAATATTTAATTTTATATTAACTATATATTGTCTGTTGCTTTGTAGTACTAATAATATTAATACTCGATAAGTAATTTATTCATGGGACAATGTTTACGATTTTACAACAGGATTACAGAAAACGTTCGAGAATGTAACAATTAAAAAAAAATGTGAAAATGCTATGTGTCAAAGATTATCATTACCTCATTAGTGAATTTAGAAATGATAATACGCCTTGGGGTTCGCTTTGGTCTATTTTAAAAGTAGTTCCGCTGATTTTCTAGCTCCGTTTTTTCTCAGGTCTGCCGTCTGAGATATAAACAGTGATAAATGTATAATTTTATTTCCTTAAGTCAATTCCGTTGCAATTGCGTAGATTTGATATTAGCTATTCGGTTTTTGTCAATACGTAGTCTTAAGTCATGTTACAGAAAACGCAATACAATCAGATGGAAATGCAAAATGTAATGATAGGTATATGCCACGGTTGTTCAGAGCAGCGGCGTCAAAACTCTAAGTTGCCTTAAGGATCGCCGAACTTCGCAAGAAGATGGCACACTAAGAAGAAGATGATATGTCACGGGTAGTCTCTGCCTGTCACACCAACCACTGTTTGAAATTATTATTTTTTAATTTCAGTGTCAATCACAATTCACAAGTTCCTACCGAAGTTGAGTTGTTTTTGCTTAAAACAATGCTTCTAACAAAACATACAAAATGTAGGAGATTCGTTAAAATAAAAAAGGAACATAAAAGAAGAGTTATCAATGTTACTCTCGGATTTCCTTTCAATTGTGAGTCTAAGAACAAACCCTAATAATATGTGAGTAATTTTTATTACTTACTGTATATGGGATACTCATATATAAAACTAAGTTTAATAGATGAAAAAATATATGTAGTAGGTAAACAGCATTTTTATATATCATATATTTCATATAAAGGAAAGTATGTATGCATCAAATTTTTCTAGTGAATGTTGCCGTCGACTTTTGCTACTTTGGTGAAACTTCTGTACACACCGGTGGAGGTACAGAAAATGCGTCACATATATCCTTCATAACATTATTTCCATCACTTAACTTATCGTTAATCAGAATGTACGGTACGTAGTTAAACTTTGCTTCCTTACTTTTTTTACCATAGTATTCTAGAAGTTGTTTTCCACGCGATCCTTTGGCACAATTTTTTATAGGTTTTGAATCAAAATTTAGCTGTATCGAACACTGTAATAGAAATAATGTAATTTTTAAAATATAAATATGTATCTATTATAGGCATTGTAATGTGGTACTAGATAATATAAATATTATATTATTTTTTAAAGTAAATATTACGTTAGACCGCTTTAAATACCTTGTCAGCTGCAGCGTCGTCAGAGCCACCACGATGATCTGAATCGATCATACAAGCATTAAAGATAACAGCTGCGGTAATGTTCTGAAGGTGATCAATAGCGCAAGCGTGCAACATGTTGCCGTAGCACTCCGCAGGCCCATGTTGACATTTAAAGGTAAGGCGTCCGTTGTTTATAATTGTCTATAATCAAATAAAAATAATTAATATCAATATTGAGCCTATCGTGGACAATATCTGACTCTAATCCCAATGGCAGAGAGAGTGGTTCGATCCTCAATTAAAGTAGCCATATTAATAATTATATTTAGATATTGCCCCACTGTGATGGAACGAAAAGGGGCGTTGCACGCTGAGGCCATCATACATAGGTACACACGCACACTCCACGTAATTTTCGAGGCATTTAGGCGGAAAACGGAGAAAGAAGTGCCCTAACATTAGCTTCAATTTGCCTACATATGGCTGTACGGGAAAAGGCGTGAAACTATGAAAAAACATTACATGAATTTTTGTAAATATAACATTAATGTTACAGATAAAAATATATTATTCTGGATGCACATAAAGAATAATGTATTGTGGTCAAAAGTTTTGTACAGTTAATATATATGACACAAACCTTTGCGTTTCCATAAGGAAAAGTAAAAATATTTAAATGTTGACTCAGCTTTTCTACAGCTGGAGTAAATTGGTACTTGTAGAATTTCATGCAGTCTGGACAAAGGCTCTCATAAAACACTTTGACGTCTACTTTTTCGTCTTCGTCTGAACTGTACTGCAATTAAATTAATACATAATATACATAAAAACCTTGTTTAAAATAGTGACAAACAATTTAATAAAAAAATAAAAACAATAAGTAAGCCGATAAATATGGACTGAACAATTTCTAGTACTAACTAGGGTTGAAAGTATATGCAATATGTGAAAGACAAAAAAAAAATAGTTCTGTAAATCATATGCAAGGCGTGTGTATTGAGTTATGGTTGTCTATTTTCTATGTGATAAAATATAACAAGACATAGTATAGTAAAAATAAAATCCATTAATATAGCAATTGAAAATGAGAAAATTGCGCGGCGTTGAGTTCCGCCACTCAGCACGCAATGCCTCAATTCGGTTATAAATGGGGAGCGTAGTGTCTTAACACTAGGTTCTCAGCGTGAAGCTAGAAAAAAAGAAAAAATAAGTTATGGGTAGGATAAAGTGTGGTGTCAGCAGTAATTAGAAAATCACAAAAAACATAACAAGAATAAATTTTTAAAAGTTAAAATCTTAGTAGGTTTAAAATATAGATATGAAGATCATAAATTTTGCTGTTGAACAAGGATAGGCTCATGTACAAAGAAGAGATATGCTGGGAATACGACATGGCTGACATTACATGCATATACATATATAAAGAAAATTTCTATGGTTTATACTGGTATAAATTTTAATTACCTTATTAGAGATAATGTACAAATCACTATCCAAATACTTAACGGGGATGTCAATGCCATTTAAATTATTAAATGTAACACCTGAAATTATTAAGCATTTTTTAATTCAATAACCAATAAGTACTACTATACATATGTATACAAATTCACCGTAAAAATTGAGTTCAAAATACAATACCATTTGGTTCTTGAGCAACAATTATATTAAGAAATTGAGATATACTAATCAAGTACAAAATATTGTAATAATACCACATAATGGGACCGTTTGTTTGCAATATCACTTCAATACTGTTAACAGTTTATGTACATACACTTAAATATGTAAGTAATTCAATTAAAGCCACGTGTACACTGATAATGTTTAACAAACAACTAGGAATAATTGACTTGAGTTTTTTTAAATATTTTATAAGTTAATTTCAAAACTTCCTACGTAAACTATCTTAACTTCAATTTATCAATCTTATATTATAGTAGGGTTGAATATAGATCTGCATGCAGACTTTAAATTTAATTTAATTGCATAAAAATAGATATACGACAATTTTTGTTTTCGTTATTGTCGTACGTTTCGTTATTATCGTCGTATGTACTTATGA
This sequence comes from Philaethria dido, assembly GCA_033558755.1. NCBI lineage: Eukaryota > Metazoa > Arthropoda > Insecta > Lepidoptera > Nymphalidae > Philaethria > Philaethria dido. The sequence goes on from JAKGSA010000136.1 coordinate 3,723,887, forward strand.
CCAGGAAATGTTAGTATTTTCATTTCCTGGGTTTGGTAACAAGGCAAAGCGCGGTGTTGAGTTCCGCCACTCAACACGCAATGCCTCAATTTGGCGGAAAGTGGGGAACGGAATTGTTGTAAGAGAACGGAGTGTCTTAACACTAGGTTCTCAGGTTCCCTCTGCCTACCTTGCTATATGTGGGATACAGCGTGAAATTAAAAAAAAAAGTATTTATGACTTAAAATCTGCACCTAATATTAGATTTAATATTAGTAAAACGAAGTGACAATAATTTACACACACATTTTATTAAATTTCAACGTATCGTATCGTAACATATTACTTAGGTACTACAAAAATAAGTTTAACCTAAACAAAGTTATTGCTTGTGAAATTGATTTCTCTTATACTTTACAAAATTGTTTAAGTACTTAACACATCTATTGCGCAGTACTAAACAGTACACAAAGTGAAAGATATAAAGTGTCCGTAGGTTTGAAAAAGAAATGCGTTTTAGTATAATACCTATATTAATTATTTATTTGTATTTGTATACAAAAGATGTTTAAGTAAAATGATAACACATAGTTCTGTTGTCAAAACCACATCCCTATATTTAAAATGTTATCGAACTTTTGTTGCTTATTGATAACAAAATGAAAACAAATTCATATGCGAAAAAATATTACTAACAAATACCCTTAGTAAATAAAAAATACACTGTACCTGTAGTTTACATAAAAAATAGGACAATAAAATTTGTTTTATTCCTATATCTACGAAGGTTATAAAATTAATAGATGAATATAATATGACGCCAAGCAAGAGATTTATTTTCTAAGTTTGTTGTACATGTACTAATAATGGACCACAAGTTATTAAGGGGTTTTTGGAATATTTAATAGAAATAAGAATTGCTTAACTTATGATTGTGAGCAAACATCGAAATAAATAATTTACTGTACTCAATCTTAAGGTCAACAATGTCAATTTATGTAATCTGTTTACTTATTGAACGAAAATTGTTCTTTATCTTAATTTTTTGACTTGCTAAAATTATTGGCTCTATTTAAGTTAGTATTTGGATATACAAGAAGTTGTAATGTGTTGTATGACGAATTAAAGTGCTTAATGTGTTTTAGCTTGATTTTCAGAAAATCTGGTTAGATTCTTAGCCAACTTGCAATTTACCTACAGAACTGGATAGTATTGAAGAGAAGAACAAAAAGATTCATTTTTTCTTGGCAACTTTACTTAAAATCAAATTAATTGTAAGTGGTGTACGTACATTCATTCTAATAACATTTTTATATACAATATGTACAACAATTAAACAATTATGTGTCCACTATTACATACTTTGAAACTTCTGTGGGAAAGCTGGCACATGCTTTAATTCTCCCCTAAGACCAGTCGAGCTTCAGTTTATAGTTTGTCGTCGGTCGCAGAAACACATGTTACTATAAATACAGTTTTAACGGAAATACCAACTAAATTAAACTTTTATCAGCGTTGAGTACATGTCACTCTAATTAGTAATTTCAAATATTTTTTTTTCAGTAACAGTATAAAGTGTGTTTTTATAATAAACATAAATAATTTAGGGAGATGAAAAAATAGTTATAAAATTTTGTTGGTTTAGTTAGTCGGTTTCTTTCAATCACAAATACCTACCGAAGTTGAGTTGTGTTTAACTCAAACACTGAGAAATCTGTAATATGACAAATGCTTCTAACAAAACGAATAATAGATGTATGTGATGCGTGAAAATAAAAAAATGAAACCATAAAAGAAAAGTTATAAATGTTAATCTTGGATTTTACTTTCTTTTGTGCGCCTAAGAACAAATCCTGATAATGTGTGAGCAGTTTTTATCACTCACTAGTGTCCCCGTAAATGAGTTAATAATTAATGCATTGCGTAGTGATGTAGGGGAACGGCGGGTAGCCCCGGACATTTCAATTTCTAAGAAACTAAGTACATTGCTTAGATAAAGAGTTATTGTAAAGATTCCTTTTGTAGAGTAGAAACAAATGTAGTTTTATCGCGGTGCGGACGCTGAGTAAATAAGTTGTGAGAGAATGCTTTATTTTCGCCTAAAAAAATTTGCTTTTATCAAATTTAATCGGTGGGTATTAAGTAATTTTAGTAAATTTTATATATTATTTAAAGTTTGTAATAGTATTTATAACAATTCTTGGTGGAGGGTACCCCTGCACACGGTTCTTATACTTCTTCGAACTGCAATTTAATGTCATTTTGCTTATTTACTGAAAATACTCCAATTGGTACCACAGTATCTTAAGTATGTTAAGTATTTCTGCAAATATAGTAATAACATAGGAGAAGTACATATGTTATTACTAACGTTGCAGAAATACTAAGATATTATGCCAAAATTCATGGGGAGACCAGTGAAAGAGGAAAATGAGAGGTAAATCAAATGACAGAAATATTTACAAGCAAAATTAGTATGATTGATTGCAAGTTTTCAGTCAAACAAGTGACAGAGAGATATAATGTACCACCAAGTTTACTTTACGACGTTTTTGACGTGGTTGCGAAAGTTCAAGAAAGCTAGATTATAACATCTTCACCATATAAAAAAGTGAAGGAAAAAGCAATAAAAAAGATCAAATAGAAATACAACAACATGATGGAGCTAAAAAGATTTTAAAAGCAAATGGAAATATTCAAAATCTTTCTTAGATAAAAAGAGACTGGATTGTTCGCGAAGAAATATTTGATTGTGCCTGTCAAAACTGTGTTCATCGAATATTTGTTTACTGTGATGCTTGCTAGGCCAAAAAGTGGTTTGTCCATTATTGAATAATTGAATAAAGTGACATTGAATAAAGTGTCCGGGGCTACCCGCCATTTTTTTGACGGCAAAAAACTAGACCTTATTAAAAGCAGTATATTTTCTTGAATGAAAGGTGATATAACAGTTCGAGAATTGATTAATATAAATAAAGAAATTCCTAATTTAATATTAAACATAAAATTAAACAGAAATATCCTGTATTTTAATTTTTATTTACGTTTCGTTTAAGAGTTCGAGGCTACCTCCCCTTCCCCTACATTATATTGTTAATTTAGGCATTTACTCACAATCATAAGTTAAACAATTTCTATTTCTATTTAATATTCTAAAGTCACTTAATGGTTTGTGGTTCATTAGTAAATGGACAACCAACTCAAGAAAAAAACCTTATCTCTTCCTCGTCTTATTATATTCATCTATTAATTTTATAACTTGCATTGATAACAATGAAAAAGTATATAACAAATTTAAATATCCTATTTTTTTATATAAACTATAGGTACAGTGTATTTTTTATTCACTTAGGGTACTTGTTGGTAATATTTCTCATATGAATTTGTTTTCATTTTGTTATCAATGCAAAAGCAGCAAAAGTTCGATAACGTTTTAAATATCCGCATATGGTTTTGACAACAGAACTAAATGTTATTGTTTTACTTAAACATCTTTTGTATAAAAATACAAATGAATTATTAATATAATTATAAGAATAATACTTTAACCCATTTTCTTAACTTATAAAACATTAAAAAGAAATCAATTATTCCTAATTGCTTGTTAAACTCTATCAGTGCACGTTGTTTTAATTTAATTTCTTACATATTTAAGTGTATGTACATAAACTATTAACAGTATTGAAGTGATATTGTAAACAAACGGTCCCGTTATGTGGTATTACTCAAGCATTTTGTACCTAATTAGTATATCTCAATTTCTTGATATAATTGTTGCTCAAGAACCAAATGGTATTGTATTTTGAACTTAAATTTTACGATGAATTTGTGTACATATATATATATATATATATATATATATACATATATGAATTAAAATATACTTAATAATTTCAGGTGTTACATTTACTAAGTTAAATGGCATCGACGTCCCCGTTAAGTTTTTGGATAATGATTTATACATTATCTCTAAGAAGGTAATATATATGATTAAAATTTATACCAGTATAAATTCATTTGCTATATTTATGGATTGTTTGTCTGGTTATATTTTATCACATGGGTCATTCTATATTAAAAATAAAACAAAGTATCAAATTTTAGATTCGTTTTGATTTTAATGAATTTATTGGCATAAATAATGAAAGGTAAAATTAGATACCAAGGTCGGAACCTTTTGTCTTATAAGAAAAACGGTTATTTCAGTAAAATGGTGATAGCAGAAATGATGCTATATACCACAGAAATGATGATTTCTTAAATATGTTACATTTAATAACAACAAAGAAGTCATAATCGATAACATTTTAATTGTAAACACCGTCATTAACTAAAATCAACTACAATTACCTCCGAAATTAACGAGAAGATATTAAAAAAAATGTTGTCAAGTTTTAAGAGTTTTATATTTTCTTCCGCTATTATTCTACTAGACCACTCTCGACCTAGAACTAGAATATATGGGACTACTGGTGGTAGTTTCATTTTCAATTAATACTTATGTCTATGAACGAATTTGTTAATAATGTTTTTACTTGTCCGTCTTTTCAATCTTTTTATCCTTTGCTTATCCTAATATACCTTTGAGTTCAAGGCGCCAGTTCATTCATAGTTTTTATCTGACCTTGCTCCTATTTTCGTCTGTATCATTCTCAGAATATTTTCTTCTTATTGATCTTCTGATAATTATATCATCTCATGGCTAATTTTATTTGTTCTATACGTTTTCCGTGTCTTTCGGACTATATCGTATTTTTAATTCTCTTCTTGCGTTGTGAGTGAGTTGCCAGGATAAAACTTAAACAATAACGGTTATAAATCTAAATTTCTAGTAGCATCTAACTGAGATGTAAATAAAATCAAACAAACATACAGTATCATAAGCAAAAACGACATTATTGCAATATTTTTTATGTTTTAATACCAAAACTATTATATAATAATATATATATAATATAATTTCCTGATATACTGAAAACTAAACGTCGGAGGCATATGATCATACCGATCACAGGAGTGATGATGACAGAAGACGTTTTATTTGTATTTTAAATGTTTAGCATGACAGTTTTTGAATTTGTGCTGTTTTGAGACATTCATACATTTCACTGTTAAGTAAGAAATTATTTAAAAAAAAAATACTAGAATTCATTACCATTTCTGTCATTACCATAATTTAAAATCACCTTTTTGTAAAGTGGTAATGATAATGACATGATGGTAATGAAGATCAGTGTAAAAACTGATTTTACTCAAACATAAAAAGGTTATATTTCTTTTATCAATGACCTTATTAGATAATTTAGGCGATGGCCTGTGGGATACCACAGAAGCCATATTGACAGTGGTTGATCAACTGGTAATTTTTTAGATAAAATAGGAACTGCTTGTTTACTATGCTCTCCATTGCTTACTTTGGAGAGGAGGTAGGTGATAGCGATAGGTCTGTAGTTAGCCCGATCGGAACCATTGGCTTTATTCGGGATCGGGTGGATCAGGGCGCTTTTCCACGAGCCGAGTACTTAGGTCTGTGACAATGTGTGTAATAACTTTTAACACCGAGTAAATAATATTTTTAAGTAGGATTATTTCTAATACATAGGTTTCCATTTGTTACAAAAAGTATTTATAAATTGTTTTGTTACACTTTGAAAGTATTGTTTTTATATTTTTATCAAATGAGAAAACTAATTCAGGCTATTTTTAATTTATATTATTCATTACCAGTAACATTTTCTCATTACTATTGTCTATAATATCATTTCTATATTTTTTTCCTCATTACCATACCTACGAAAAAAATTATAAAGCTCATATCTTTACCAATTTTACGTAGAATTTAAAGATATTCATATAATTTCTTTATTATTGATTTCACACATTGGGTATATATTTAATCCCAATATTAGTACTAGAAATTGTTTACTTATTGTTTTTATTTTTTAATTAATACATTTGTCACTATTTTAAACAAGGATTTTTATGTACATTATGTATTAATTTAATTGCAGTACAGTTCAGACGAAGACGAAAAAGTAGACGTCAAAGTGTTTTATGAGAGCCTTTGTCCATACTGTATGGAATTCTATAAGTACCAATTTACTCCAGCTGTACAAAAGCTGAGTCAACATTTAAATATTTTTACTTTTCCTTATGGAAACGCAAAGGTTTGTGTCATATATATTAACTGTACAAGAGTTTTGACCACAATATATTCTTCTTTGTGTGCATCTAGAATAATGTATTTTTATCTATAACATAAATTTTATTTTTACAAAAATACATTTAATGTTTTTTAATAGTTTCATGCGTTGCCCTGTACATTACGTGGTGATCGTGAGTGTGTGTGCGTGTGTATGTATGATGGCCCCAACGTGGAACGCCCCGTTTCGTTCCATCATAGTGGGGCAATATTTTAATATAATTATTAATATGGCTACTTTAATTGAGGATCAAACCACTCTCACTTTCATCGTGTTTAGAGTCAGATATTGTCTACGATAGGCTCAATATTAATATTAATTATTTTTATTTTATAATAGACAATTATAAACAACGGACGCCTTACCTTTAAATGTCAACATGGGCCTGCGGAGTGCTACGGCAACAAGTTGCACGCTTGTGCTATTGATCACCTCCAGAACATTACCGCAGCTGTTATCTTCAATGCTTGTATGATCAATCAAAATCATCGTGGTGGCTCTGACGTCACTGCAGCTGACATGGTATTTAAAGCAGTCGTTAGACTATATTTAATTAAAAATAATAATATAATATTCATATGGCGACAGTAGAATGTCTAGTGTCATTTTTAAAGTTGTGAACTAAATAGATAATAATTCCACTTTTTTTTATTAATTATATTATTTCTATTACAGTGTTCGATGCAGCAAAACTTTGATCCAAAACCTATAATAAGTTGTGCCAGAGGATCGCGTGGAAAACAACTTCTAGTATACTATGGTAAAAAAAGTAAGGAAGCAAAGTTTAATTACGTACCGTACATTCTGATTAACGACAAGTTAAGCAACGGAAGTAATGTTATGAAGGATATATGTGACGCATTTTCTGTACCTCCACCGGTGTGTACAGAAATTTTCCCCAAGTAGCAAAAGTCGACGGAAATTTTCACTATATAAATTTGATGCATACATACTTTCTTTTATTTGAATTATACGATATGTAAAAATAATGTTTATATTTTTGAGTATCCCATTTAGAATCTATATATAGATACGTGAAGCAAAAACTTTGGTTCCATTTTTACGATAATTACGCGGACGGAGGAGCATGAAACTTATAGTTACACTTATAGTTTATATAGAGAAGGAGGGCAGAATAACTTTTTTTTTTTAATAGCACTATAAAAAGTATATTAAATTAATAAAATATATGTTACCATGGTTTGACATCCATGTTTATACAAAGTAACATACCTACTCATAATCTTGAGATATCTAAATGATAATGTGATCTGCTTACCTATTGAACGAAAATTGTTCTTTATCTTATTTTTTTGGCTTGCTAAATGTATTCGCCCTATTTAAGCAGTGTTTGTAGATACAATAATTTGTAATGTATTATATGATGTGATGAATTGAACTGATTGACTGATAGAGAGAACAAATAGATTCAATTCTTCTTGTTATCTTTACTGTACAAGTATGTGCCAATAAATAAGCGTCTAATAATTTTATATATATTTTATTTTTGTAAAAATTTATTTCAAATTAAATATATTGTACGTGGTGTAGGTCTATCCATTCTAATAATATTTTAATAGATGTACAACAATTAAACAATTATGTGTCCACTATTATATACTTTGGAACTTCTGTGGGAAAGCTGGCACACGCTTTAATTCTCCCCTAAGACCAGTCGAGTTACAGTTTATAGTTTGAAGTCGGTCGCAGAAACAGATGTTACTATAAATACTGTTTTAACGGAAGCACCAACTAAATGAAACCGTTATCACTCTACTCTGTGACTCTAGTTAATAATTTAAAATTTTTTTTTCAGTGACAGTAAAAAGTGTATTTTTATGTTATACATAACTAATTTAGGGAGATAAAAAAAATTGTTATAAACCTTTTGTTAATTTAGTCTGTCGGTTTCTGTGATGTTGATTTGTTTTTTTTTTATATACGCTATTAGACCTGGGCATAATATAGAATATATAACTAGGAATATACACCTAACTCACTTCACTGCTTAGTACTAGAATAAACTATAAATAACTAGCAATGCCTTCCTAACGAAATTGTTAAAAAAATTAAACAATAAAGATTATTGCTAGAGTGTAGCATGCTTAAAATGGGAATAAAATACCAAAGCAGCTCGAACAGAATTGAAGAAAATCTGTAATAGGAGTAATTTAGAAATCAAAAATGGTCAAAATGATTACAGAATCATTTTAATTCAAAACATACAGATTCATAACATACAGATGTTAAATTATGTAATGAATACTATAATGAATTTGTTTTCAATTATAAAATACTTGCGTAAAGTAATAATATTAAATTTGCTACCTTATGTTTAATATTTATATTATGTCATTAATAATTTAAAATAATACGGCAGCCATTTTTATTATTTCTGAACGTAGGGGAGGGAAAATAAAAAGACGGGAAAAGGACGGCGGGCTTTTTGAGATGGTTCGTTGAATTTAGTAAGAAAAATTACGAAATACAGAAAGTTAAGCACCGTACTAGATGTATTTATTATATATAAAATTCATCGTTTTACAATTAAGTCTGACTTAAATCTTAATCTTGAAATACTCACAGGGCGGTGGCGGTATAGAGAAAGCAGAGCACACATCTTTAAAAAAGTTATCACTGTTTTTCAGTCGCCGGCCGTTAATCATAACATACGGAACGTAATGATAGCCCACTTTCTTACTTTCATCGCCATAGCTTTTGAGAAGCTGTTTTCCTTTTGATCCTTTTGCACAATCTTTAATAGGTTTTGAATCTACTTTCATTTTTTTGGCACACTGAATAATAATAATTTTGAAATTAGAGGTTTACAAAGGTTTCTATTTATAATTAATCTCTTTAAGTTACCTTATCAGCAGCAGCATAATTTGATTTTCCTCCATTATGTGAATCCATCATACAAGCGTTGAATTTCACGGCTAATAGCATATTGTTAAGATAATCGATAGCGCAAGCATGTAGCATGTTACCATAACATTCTTCAGGTCCGTGTTGGCAAATAAATGTTATATTTCCATTTTTTACGATTGTCTAATGTTAATGGAAAATAAAATCTTAGCAATGATGGTAAAAGTCATTTTATACTTATGTATTAAATTACATTTAAATTAAATTTAAAACATATTTGAATAATTTAAAGGCGCAGTAAATAATCTATTCCCATTATTCCACTATGTAACAGTGGCGTGGCGTCCATACAACACGGTTCCCACCGGCTTGCCTTAATTTTTAAATACAAGTATGAGACCCTAAAAGAAAGTCGTCAGGAAAACGTGGAGCTCAAATTGTAATTAAGTTTGCAAAAAAACAAGCTCTGACATCTAAAATCCTCTAAAAAAAGGTTATCACCAAAATTCGATAGTAAATCTTCTCTTAATATACCGGCTTCTATAAAAATTACCGGCTTGCCTAATTAAAATGTCCACCCCTCGTCACTGCTACTGCATAGCGTATATAATATATATATATATATATATATATATATATATATATATATATATATATATATATATATATATATATATATATATATATATATACAGCTGGAGTCAAGTGTGCAACGTAAATTTTTTTCTTAGTCAGGACAAAGACACTCATAATATACTTTGACTTTCACTTTTTCAGTTTTGTTTGTGTTATTCTGAAATCATCACAAGAAAAATAAATAATATACATAAGCCTTATAAATACAAAATAATATAATATTGGGTTTTAGAATATTTTACCGTCTCATAAGTTTCTAAATAAGTATATGATTCTCCTGAAACAACGTCTAGAGTCAGTTATATTAAATATAAAAATATATTTAAATATTTTTAATATTGAAAAATATACTTACTACTTTCTATTGGAATACAAATGACATAAATACATTTATATATTGCTAAAAATGCAAGTATACTATAGTAACACACCATTGTACTTACTAATAGTACGTTCACAATATTTCTTTTTAACAATTTTAGACCGTATTTTAATTATGGTGAAAAATGTATTTAAGTACTTATTTAATTTTTTATTATTTTAAAAATTTGAATATTTTAAATGTAAGAAATATGTATAACATAACGACCTTAAATGCATAATAATAATGTTTTATGAGCATTTTTGTGATAGTAAATTATTAGCTAAATACTTCTATATGTACCTACCACTGACGGGGCGTCCATATAATACGTTTCCCACCGGCTTACCCTTTATAAATGACACTATTTTTTTTGGAAAATTTTAGGAGCGACTGTGTAAAAAAACAAATATGAGACCTAAAAAAAAGGTCGCCAGGAAAATGTGGAGCATGAATTGTAATTGAGTAAAAACAAGGTCAAAAAGGTCAAGAAAAGCTAAAAAAAAGATCGCCAGGAAAATTTAGGGTATAAAATTACAAAAATACAAGCTCAGACATCTAAAACCATTTAAACAAAATGTCATCAACAAAATTCGATAGTGAAATTATAACTAAATAACTTAACATCCTATACTGGCTTTCTTAAATATACCGGCTTCTCTAAATATATGTGGGGTTCACAATATTTACCAGCTCACCTTTTTAAAATTTTCACCTTTGCCACACTTTTACCTACATATGTAATATTTATCTGTGTTAATAAAATAACACTCTCTCACTCGGAGGAATGATTATATTTAAATTGTTATTACTAGAGAAAGGGCTCTGGCAAGACAAAGTGCAGCGTTGGGTCCGCCAGTTACAAGGTTTGGAATTGGAAACGGATGTTTGAGAAGGGAGTGTTTTGACGTTAGATTTATTCTGTCTACCATGGAAAGGTTCATATTAACTATTGCTTGAGAGTTTTGAACGAATGAAAATTTCTATCTTATCGTGTATATTTTTGCGTCGCGTTATGTGTATGTGTAACAAACGGTTCCAACGCCGCGGTTTGTATAAGTTACTTTCTTTCTATAAAAATATATACAGTTTAAATAATAAAATAACTATCGGTGACCATCACTTTTCTATATATAAACCAGAAAATGCTTTTATATTTTCGAAATCCATTTTGTAGCAGTGCGGCAGACGCGTGTTGCGCTAGCGTGGCCACAGTCTGATCCCTATAATAGCGGTACCTCGGTGTCAGCCTTTGTTTCTTTACCTTACACATTACGTTGCATTTCCATGTAAATAAAATTTACATATATACCGTACTCTGTGTCACGTACTCAGATAAATGCTTATTTCATCTGCAGAATTCACTTTTCGTTTACTTCCTCCAATTTATATTGGAGAATTCTCGTCATAGTTTATCGTTCCTTATATCAAATTTGGAATACGAAATTTGATGAGAAATAGTATTTTAGTTCATTAGTAATCTGTGTCACAGTAATGCTTAAAATTTACAAAATCAGTAAAATATGTATTTATTTTAATTCATCAAATTCATTCAACTAAAATAATTATAATTAGTCATTTAAAATCAAAATCAAATCAAAAATAATAATAGACCTCTAAGTAAGTGGAAGTTATAGGAATGGTCTATGGTTATTCACAAGTAAGTTGAACTGAAAATTCAATTTAAAACGTGATCTATCACTACTCGCTAAAATTGATCAGACGGCCTATCTCACAGTCGTACTGAGAGAATAAAAAGCAAAAGTGCTACATTTTCTACAATACTTCTATATAATTAACACTTTTTATTTATTTAATGTTATTTATCTTCACATATGCTAATTTTCTATAATCAGACGCTGAAAATCGCTAGCAGCTGAACCAAATTAAATTGAATATATTCACGACTATATTAATATTATTATAGTTCTTAAATTGTTTTATTAGGAACCCTAGTATTATTTCCATTAGTATTATACCTGCAATTGAATTCTGTTTTCTCTCTTATTTATGCCTTCTATTTAAAATATTGATAATCGTATATCAAATTATTTTATATTTCATTATTATCGGGTATATATAAATGATTTTCTACCATAGTATTTGAATAAGGTAACGTAAAAGCTTGTGTTTCGATTGAAGCACTAATAAAAATTGAAAAAGAGTAGAGCTCGTCAGTGAGGTGGTCTGCAGAACGACGGGACGCTTTTATTTGTCGTAGCGAAATGAAAAATTGAGCTCAATTCTGTTACACTGAATGTAGTATTTTTTGTAAAATCGTGCATCCTACACTACTGCTGCTCTAATCTCTTCGTAGTGTTTTTTAGAATCATAATATTGTTTCTATTAATATTATATTAACCAATAACTTAAATTTAATACTACAATAACAAGCAACATTCATATATATATTGATCTTTCATCCCATTAGATGATATAAGGAAAATAATAGAAAATAACTATATTTTAAATATAAATAGAAATTGAAGTAAATCAAACGCATTTACGACAGCGATACACGCGTCAACTAAGCTAGAATGCAAGTATATTGTAGATACCAGATTTTTTTACTAAATGGCTTATTTAATTGTGACAATATATTTTGTCATAACAATTTAACCCCTATGGCTCAAAATGTTGGCAATAATATATTCACATCAAAAGCGTCTTATATGATTTTTTTAAAAGAATTTGATGACCAATGAATTTTGCTCCTAACAGGTGCAGGCTCACACGCTATACGAGTATTAATTCGTCATTGTGAGGGTTACCCAATTCTTGTTAATTATTAATTCGATATCTACCTGTTTACTAATGCTATGAATACATATATGGTCGCTTTATGGATATTTTGGCGTACTAATATTTTTATTTAGTCTGTTAAGACGGGGCTTCTATGGTGAATAGGCATGTAATTATCCGGGCTAAATATTAGTGGTCGATTAAAATATTACATTTAAATGTAGCATTATAAGTAAAAAAGATTTATTTAAATAAAATTTTCATTTCAATTTCTTATAAGTATCACTCCTAAAAGAAGATTTTACTAAAGAATAAATACAAAATAAGATTTCGTCAGTAGTCACAATTTATGACCTCGGAACAAAATTGTTTCAAATTTCTATGAAGTAACAAATAATGGCTTTATTTTTCCCTTATTTAGCAAACTAACATAGTCACATATGACTTACATCCAGTTCAGGGCAAATGCTGCCTTATTCTCCTAACTACAAAGCTTCATTTGTAACCCTTACCTACATGTTGTACACATATTGTCACTTTGTGAGAGGGAATCAGCTAGTTGATTGTTTCAAAACGTTATATTACAAACGTGTCAGTTTGAGACAGTTGTGTTTTAATTAGTGTCATGTCGTAAAGCATATAGCACGTACGAGCAGTATCAAATGTATTAGTAGTAGTAGCAGTAGCACAAATTGTGTAACCTTACTGCTAGGTGCTATTTAGCCAGTTAATTCTCTTTCGTGTTCCAATTGATTTTTTTTAAATTTATTGTTATAGCATAAATAATATCCTGAATACATCCCTGGATTCTATTTTTTTTGCTGTTTGAGTTTTATTTTGATTATTTCTTTTTTTTGTCTCTGGGTGACCTGAAAATGGGCTGTAATAAACTTGGTTACATCACTGATAACCAAAATGGAGACGGTAGTTACCACGATGTGGCAACTAAATGGTATTATTTTCAATTGTCGCCAATTGATGTTAATTATAAAAGTAAAGCTCTACCACCAATTATAAAAATGAATAAAAAATATATCTGCGTCTGGTCATTTTAATGACGATTAGTTCTCTGAGGGTAGGTTTAAGAAAATGAAATGGTAGTTTCTACATTTTTATATAAGATGCTCCGTATGTGGACGAAGCGTTGTACTGTGTAAACGAAGAATTGTAACGATTGTTTAAATCTTTATCTATCCAGCAAAGCGCAAGTTACTCGAAGACAAATATGCTCTATATACATGAAGAGATCTAATTTTAATTAGTTTATAATGCTTATTACATAGTACCCTTGCTTAATTTACATAAACAAATCTAAGCAGTTAGTAGCGATGGTAAACCGCATCTGGCGATACCTACCTAGGTAATGCGATTTAATTTCAATTTGACCCCGGCTCGGATCGTCTGCGATCCTCGAGACTTAATGACATGATTTACATCAAGCTTTATTTACATTGCTTGCTAATGAAATGGAAAAGAGAATTTCCCGTTCCTCGATTAATTGAAGTATATTAAATCCAATAAAAAATATACATGTAAAAATAAAGTCAAGTTTAAAAGATGAATATGAGTGATTTCTGACTTCACTGATAAAAGAATGAATATATGTATAAATACAAAAAAAATTGAAGCTCAGAGTTTCATTTGGCTTTTCATATACGAGAAATATTTTAATAAGCTGTTGTATTAAAATATTTAAATAATTATTTTATTTATGGTTCATCTATATTGATTATTGCTTTTGTTATTTTAGCTAAATGGTTATCTTAATATAAATATAATTCTAATAAAGATTGTAGTAAATCATGTGATTTTGATGCATTGATAGATTGTATAATGTTTTTCTAAAATACTTATCCCAGTATGTGTTCCGATTAGTACTGGTACCTATATACCTATATCCTAAATACTCTGAATAGTTCTGTGTATACTAGTACTAGTGCAACCTTGATTTTTCTGAGGGCGTTTGTGCTAGTACTGGTACGTCTTTGAGTGCACTAAGTGTGTGTGTACTAGTACTAGTGAGTACTTGGATGTTCTGAGTGTTTGTATATCAGTACTCGCCATCCTTGATACCTTCTCTAGTTTAATCTGATATTGTTCATTAATTAGAGCCAAGCTATTAGCAATTAGAAAACGGCGTGAATTTGTAAATGAAAATGATATTCATAACCACTGAATAGTTCTGCTTCGTTTTCGTATTGTTCACGTTCTATTTATTTTTTCAGGCGGTAAAAAATATTATACTTGTACTTGCGCAAACAAGAACAAAACTTTTTGAAAAGTTAGGTATATTTCTGAAACATTGACTTTTAATGAAATAAAGTAAATGTTACTACAATATTAGTATATAGTAGGATGATTTTCAATTTTGTCTGAACAATGCTTATTTAAAAAAAATCGGTTGACTGAAAATTACAAAAATATCTTGTTGGTTACCCTAATTAAATATTCTACTATAATATTTTTTAAATATTTTTTACCGATGTGAAATCAATGGAAACTTTTCTCATTTCTTTTATAATCAAGTTGTGAATATTGATACCCATTTTAGGGACTATGATAATGAGAATGCTTCACTAATTAATATGGTTTCACAGATGTTTTAAATTTGTGTAATATTAAATAAAGAATTTACTTAGATCTAATTAAACGATATAATTACAACTATATTTTATAAGAAAGAAGAATTATATCAATATCCGAGGGTGATCTTGGTGACTAAATGATAATTATGACCATATCTTTACTTTAAATGTTTAAACGTATTTAAAATAACTTATCAAAAATATTAAAAACAAAGTAAATATTTTTGACATAGCTTTGTTGTTCAAAATATTAAGCGTTGAGTGTCATGCATTCGACAAAAAATAAGAAAAACCAAGATTCAGCTACAAAATTTATGATGGGTAGTAAACATGAAATAGGTGTTTATGTAAAAGTTCATGAAATATGTATTGCCTTATTCAGTGCGAGGGATCACCAGCGTTTCGCGTCAATTTACCGAGCGCGTCGGAGATATGAAGGCAATAACTCAGCGCTATCTATGAAAGGTTCTGAGATTGCAATATAATATGTCTATACCAAATTGATTTATAAACAGTGAAGTTTTCTATTTGTAGTTGATACTTTTACATAAAATGTTTACATTAACTAGAATTTTATGTATTGTTCTTTTCTTCACGCAATTTATACAATTTGGGAAACAAGCAGAGATATCTAGTGATGAGAACAAGGAGGTGATCATTTTTTGTGCATTTTTTTTTTTTTTTTTTTTTTTTTTTTTTTTATGGATAAGGACAAGGCAAACGAGCGTACGGGTCACCTGCTGGTAAGTGATCCCCGCCGCCCACGGCCCCGTGTAACACCAGAGGAGCTACAGGTGCGTTGCCGGCCTTTGAGGTGGGTAGGCGCGCTTTTTGAAGGTACCCATTTCGTATCGACCTGGAAAAACTGCCGCAGGTAGGCCATTCCACAGTTGAGTGGCACGTGGAAGGAAATTCCTTCGAAACCGCACAGTACTGGAGTGCCACGCATCCAGGTGGTGTGGATGGTATTTAAGTTTGTGGCGTACTGTGCGGTTTGAAAATCCTGCGGCAGGAATCAGGTCAAACAGTTCCCCAGAACACTCCCCGTTATATATGCGATAGAGAACGCACAACGAGGACACGTCTCTACGCAACGCCAAAGTGTCAAGCCCTGCACAGATTACCGGGTCCCCAACGATTCGAATGGCTCTGCGTTGTATGCGATCAAATGGTTCAAGCTGATACTGGGGTGCACCAGCCCAGAGGTGAGAACAGTACTCCATATGAGGCCGAGCCTGAGCCCTATACAGGACCAACCGGTGTTTTGGCGTGAAGTACTGTCTCGCTCTGGCGATGACACCCAGTTTCTTCGAGGCCAACTTGGCCTTGCTTTCCAGATGATCACGATACTGGCACTCACTCGAAACGCTAAGGCCCAATAAGCTGATACTGGGCGCGGCTTTAAGAAGAGTGTTCTTGAAAACTGGTGATACGACAAATGGGGTTTTCTTGGTGGTCAACGCGCAAACTTGTGTCTTCAAGGGGTTGAATTGAACAAGGTTCCTTTCAGCCCATGAAGAGACATTCCCGAGGGATGCCTCAACAGAAGACACAAGTTTTTTTCGGCACTCGTCAACGTTTTCCCGAGAAAGACCTGCGCGGCCGGAGTATACAGCGTCCACCGTGCTATCATCTGCATAGCAATGAATGTTAGAGTCCACCAACATGTCATTGATATGCAGAAGGAATAGCGTAGGGGACAGCACACAGCCTTGGGGAACGCCAGCGTTCACGGGCATGTGATCGGAGCAAAAACCGTCGACAACGACTTTGATGCTACGCCCAGTGAGAAAGCTGGCGACCCACTTGCATAAATTCTCGGGAAGCCCATACGATGGAAGTTTTGCAAGGAGCGCCCTGTGCCACACACGATCGAAGGCCTTCGCCATGTCCAAACTAACTGCCAGGCCTTCTCCCTTGCTTTCCAAAGCAGCAGCCCAGCGATGGGTCAGGTAAACCAGAAGGTCACCAGTTGAACGACCATGGCGGAAGCCATATTGACGGTCGTTGATCAACTGGTGATCCTCTAGATACACCAGGAGCTGGCTGTTTATAATGCTCTCCATTACTTTAGAGAGCAGGGAGGTGATAGCGATGGGCCTGTAGTTAGCTGGATCGGAGCCATCGCCTTTCTTCGGGATCGGGTGGATCAGAGCGCTCTTCCACGTGTCCGGGACTACGCCGACGGAGTAAGAGTGCCGAAATAAACGCGTTAGCACCGGTGTCAACTCAGGAGCACATGCACGGAGCACTAAAGGAGAAATGCCATCCGGTCCACTCGACTTGTGGATGTCCAAGGAAGACAGAGCTCGCCGAACAGCTTTTTGGCTAAATTTAATGTCCGGCATTGAGCTCTCGCACCGCGGGATGGTAGGTGGTGTGGTTCCTTGGTCATCCAAAGCCGAGTTCGAGGCGAAAAGAGTGCCCAAGACATCGGCTTTCTCCTTCGCCGTATGGACCAGGACGTCACCTCCTGTGCGTAGCGGCGGAAGCGAAGGCTGGCTAAAGTTGCCAAGTGCAGCCTTAGAGAGCGCCCAGAACTGGCGTGTTCCAGACGGAAAGCTCTCAAGCTTCCTGCCGATTTTGACAATATGCTCGGACTTTGCTCTGGCAATTTGCCGCTTAAAGAACCTAGAGGCACGGTTATACTTCTTCTTTAAGGTTTTCACCTTTGGATCCTTAGTGACTAGTGCTTCGACCCAGGCTTGATACGCTTCGCGCTTGCCAATGGCAGCTTGTTTGCAGAATGTACCAAACCAAGGCCGTGACTTGCCACCAATTGGCACTACAGAGCTAGGAATATAAAGTTCCATACCCTGCAGGACCACATCGGCGACAGCGGCGGCACAGTCACTAGGATCATCAGAAGAGAAGCAAACCGGCCCCCAGGGATAAGATGAGTAAAATGTACGCATCCCATCCCAATCTGCTGACTTGTAGTGCCATACGTGGCGAGTTGCAGGTGTTCTGCGGCTGCCGCGTTTAATGGGCACCACACTCCGTACCAGGCAGTGGTCTGAAGACCCCAAAGGGGCATCGACTGCTACCCGGTACTGTTCCGGATGTGAAGTCAGCAGAAGGTCCAATAAGGTGGCGCTGTGGTTGTCCACATCTGGGATTCGCGTGGGCGTATCAACCAATTGGGACAATCCATTTGCTACAGCAAAGTCAAACACAATCCTCCCCGCGTGGTCGGTGGTGCGTGATCCAAGCCAAGCGGCGTTGTGGGCGTTGAAGTCGCCTAGTATCACGACCTCAGCGGAGGGAAGCTGTGATAGTACATCGTCAATAGCCGATTGCATGTACTCCATGAGTCGATCCGTTTCTGCGTTACCACTATGGGACCTATATAGGCATGCGTAGATTCGGACATGATCGTCCGAATCAACACGAAGCCAGATGGTTGATAGGTCCCGACCTTCAAAAGTGGCAAGACGACGGAAACTCAAGTCCTCCCTCACGAACACAGCGACCCCGGCATGAGGCATGAAATTATCCTCTATTATGTAGCCAGGGTACGAAAGGTAAGATGTGTCGCTTGGTCGGGCAATCTGAGTCTCCGTCAAAAACAACAAGGCCGGCCGTGCCGTCTCTAGATGGTGGTGGACGGCATTCAGGTTGGAATGTAGACCCCTGATGTTACAGAAATCCACGTTAAGCGTGGTAGGGGATGCCGTGGAGCGTACGCCTCGTTTGCCTTGTCCAACGCGCGGTTCTGTGCCCTCCCCAGAATTCGACGGGCGGCCTGAGTTTTTAGTCTCAGTGAGGGATTCTCCAGTACCGGAGGCACTGGTACCCTCCTGGGGTAGTATCTCTTTCAGTACCGCTGTCATGTTCAAGGGAGGGTTTGGGGTTGGGCTCCGGGGCCCGGCATTACCCAATGCGAAACGCAGCGGCCAGAAGCCGCTACTTGACGCCGGTTTTAAATGCCGGGGGTGGTAATAAACCGGTCGAGCCTGCCCATTCGTGTTACCATTGCTGGCAACGTGACTCTACCACACGTATTTTAGTCGCCTCTTACGACACCTCCAATACCAGGGTGACCCTATTCTAAGCCGGGATCACACGCAATTTTATTTATAAACGTAGATACATTCAGTAAAAAAAAATTATAGAATAAGTAACGCACGTTACTTGCCTGAGTAAACAGATTTTTTCTAGATTAATTTTATAACATTTTATAAAAAAAATAGTAATATTGACATTTGCATTATGTTATCAATCTTTATCCAACTTACAAAAAATTACGGTTTGGCGTATTCGATGATACTAGAGGCAGGTCACGTAAAAGGCATGAGAGCCCCCCGGAGGGTTTACATCAAGAGGTCAATGACAGTGAATGAAAGAGATATGCTGTCCGTTCTTTCTGACTGCTACTGATCATGCCCAGCAGCCGGCATCGCATGATTGAAATGACAACGAGATTATACTTATATGTACATATGTGCTTATGAAAGAAATAGATAGTTTGGAATGGTACAAGAGCTTTATATGTGGAGATGATGTGAAGAGTGCTAGTATCTCATATAAATGAAATAATTATTTGAAATTTTCCAACATAATGTCAAATGAAGAATAGTGCATTAAATACTCACAATACATATTTATACATATGTATACAACTATTTACTAGTTACTAAAATAACAAGTAGGTTTAAAAATAAAACTAAAGTAATATTTTTTTCGCTACCTACTAGTCGTTTTGGTGAGGACGAATGGAGTGGAAGAATCAAGACACGTGCAAATTATCAAGTTAATTGGACAGCTAAAAAAGAGTCATAATAGCAAGACAGAAAATAATAAATCTATAGATTTGATACATACATAAATACAGCTGAACCCAGCAAATTGTTGACAATAACACTACGCACTGGTGGGCTGTCTACATAAGGTCACAGTTTGTAAATTGGAAATTTGATGAGATGAATAAATAATTTGTGACCTTTAATATTATTTTAAAATAATTATCAGAATCTTATATATTTGGAGATGATACCAATAATTTACGGATTACAGTTTTTTGGTTTCCGTAAAGTAATATAATTTGTTATCTTTTAGCAAATATACGCCAAAGCTGTAACGAATATCATGAATAAAACATAATACAGTGGCGAGTTTTTACTTTAACGCGATTTATAGCGTTAAAACCTATACTTTTAGTACCTGGTCGAAGTGCAATAAATCGTGGATTTTCCCGTACAAAGGTGTGCTTTAGGTATCACTGAAAGACTGAATTTTTCATGAACTTTCAAAGGCCTGAAGCAAGCGCACTTCTTTCGTAAGAGGACGTTGTCACACAAAAACGGTGAAAAATGTAGCTTGAATTTTTTGCTGTAAACATGCGTTTTAATATAAAAATTTCAATTTTTTAAACTTTTTAGTCATAAAATAAACACTATTGGATTTTTTTTATTGTTAGTCTCTTGATTTATGAATATTTTCACTTGTTTGAATGAACTCACAGACTCAGGGTTAATTGGCTAAAAAGTTTGGACGATATTCGAAACTCGCAAATTTGATGTTATATATTATTTTTTAAACGAAAATGAAATATGTAACGTTTTTTCTTTTAATTATAGACAATATAATCATATTGTCGATGTCGTTAATCTCACAAAATGTTTTAAATTGTTTATATAATTCTACATGTTTCTTTCAAAGTATATTAAAGTCTTAACACATGTGTAAGGGTAAAAAGCTTTTATCTAGCATCTTTAAAACAATGATGCTCGCAAAGGAGCAATTCTCCAAATGTTACGTTATTTCATTTGATATGCAGCTGACGTTTGTAATTGAACAAAGGGGTTACACCGGTTCATATCAGACAGTGTCACGAGCTCGCGCCGGGCTATCGCCAGGTCGCTTACCTCTGCATCTGACCTTTCTAGTCTAGAGCATTACTCTCATGTTCTCATCTCGAAGCTGACTAATAAGACATTAAATTTGACTTAACAGTCATATTAATCACCTTATACATATAACGAAATAATAAATTACGGAAACTATTCCAGCTCGCATAGACAAAAGATGAAGCATGAGCCACATCCACATCGCTACACACAAAAGATTAATTTTAAATATGTGTATCTATACGTATGATATATGTGTAATGTTATGCTGAAAGTAAAAGCTTTTGCTAAAGTTATAATACGGAGTCAAGAGCTGGGGTTCGCTTCTATAGTTCTTGTTTTTAATCGTCGTATGCTGAATATACCTATTAATATAATACATATATAGGTATGTTTTAATGGTATACTTCTCTGGTATTATTTTTGCTATTTTGCAGCTAAAGACTTTACTTTGCAATACTTCGAGCTATTTGAAAACCGAAGTGAAGTGCTATTGCCTTTTGAATTTTAATCGTCTGTTATGCATATAGTTTCCGTCATATAATAAACATATTCACCCATTTTCCATCTACATTTCCTTATACAAAAGACACACGCAGCGGTTCAAACTGAGTGTATATTTCAGTTAAGAAACGTTAGTTAGAAGTTTATCACACATTTCTAACTAACTATAACCTAATAATTTATTATGCTCTGCGATCAATAAATTTATGTATTACATAAATTTGCTTACTGTTCAATTATCTTTAAAGTAATATCTTGCATTTTAGAAATAAAATGTGTATTGCAGTTTTTTATAATACTGACAACGGTCGATTTATCAACAGACTGAGTAGGCTATAGCCATCGGATTTTAGGTCTTAAGGGGCCATTTTAAGGGGCGACAAATTAAAAAAATGATATTGAATATTTGACGGCAAACAAAAAACAACAAGGGCGGCAAACACTTTACTGACAATTCTTGAGGTTAGGTATGGTAAGAAAAAACAAGTGTGCTAATAGGATGCTGAAGAATTAAGTGTTAATAATAGAAACTCTACACTTATGTTAGTATCGATAATTTAGCAAATTTGTCCATATTTATTTATCAAGTATTCTTTAGATCAATTTTGCATCCTAGACGCATCTGCTACAACAATGGCTAATCTCATAAAAATGCACGAGACATTTTTATAGATAGTCATATGATTATCTATAAAAATGTATTTCTATGGAAAAGATGAAAGAAGTATGGTGATGGAGATAGATACTACGCTTACAATAGACTCCAAGAGAATCAACACTCAATCAGTCTATATTTGATGAGAATAATACAAGAAGTAGGCTATCAACATCAAGTTAGCATAGAATTCTTACAGATTCCGGTCTCGTTGCCTATCGGTATTCAACCAAGAACCTTGAAAAACTAGTTGTAATAAGCAAAGTAGAAGGCAAAAGTGTGACTTTGACTAAAATCGCGCGAAAAAAAACTCAAATGAGTTGGAAGATAATTAAAAATGTTAATTTTAAAAAAGGAAAACCGACTTCGAATAAAATGCCAAAAAAGTAAAATTATTACAAAGAACTCAAAAACTAGTAGTAAACCTCGGACCATATCAGAAGTTCTAGCTATCATTTAAAAAAGAATCATAAAAATAAAATTACCCTGTAAAAAAGTTATGAAGTAACACAAAAAATATAGTCAAACTGAAGATCCTCTTTTTTGAAGTCGGTTAATAAAAACGAAGAATGTGACACTAACTTTCAGAAACGTGACCTTCAGCTATGAGGAAAACGATTATGAATAGACTACATTTTTTAAGTTTTTATATACAAAAATATAGTCACACATTGTATACTTTATAGTATTTACTTCAGTCTTAAAAATATATTATTTTAAAATCAAATGAAGGAATGGCCTGCATAAGTATAAACTAGTGCGTGAGTCACGCAAGTGCTGTATATTATTTTCTTTTTAACCATAAACACACTTTCTAAAAAGTCCATTAATTATTATTTATAATCGAGTGGTGCATGCAAGTATTTTATCCTCAACAAGGTTTTAATTTATATAATCTCTTCTAATATTAAAATGAAAATATTACTTTGTTTGTTTCACTTTCACGCCAAAATTACTTAACCGATTATCATGAAACTTTGTACATATATTTTTAGAGGTATTAAATAAATATTTTTTTAAAGGTCCTTTTTATTAAAAAAAATATTTATTCAGTTCTATGAGAATGTCTTTGATATTTATTTGTGGGCGTCAATGCGAGCGAGGCTGCGGGTAAATGCTAGTATTATATTACGTTTTATAAACTAAATTACAAAAGTTATCTCTATATTTTTATAGTGTCTCTAGCCTCAGGCGCTTATTTACGCGTCTAAAAATGTCATATCCTCTTCAACGTCAGGGGTAGGAAATGAAAATGTTAGGTACATCTACAACATGTCGGAGGATGAATCCCAATGCTAAAAATAAATATTATCACATTACCAACAGCCAGTAAAACGTATAAGTACTTATATGTAGGTACATAGCTCAAGTATAATAAAAGCAAGAAGAATCATTTGCATGATAAATCTGTAATACTTTATTGTATTTCAATTTTTTTTTTTCATTTAATCATTTCTTTTATGAAGGTATAAATGTATATAATTTAATACTTAATTATATATATTTTAATATCTTACTATATGTAATATGTTTTTTTTAAACAGCTTTCCATCTTATTACAACGTGTATAAGCTGATATTGCATTGCAGTGTGCAGTGTCGCCGCCTAACAGACCGTACAGCGGAGCCTCCCCGCCTAACTATCTTTCAGCATTTCATTTTCCGCTTAATACAACCGCTACGACGCTCGACGATCTCTCATTTTAATTTTCACTGCAGCAGCATTCAAATTATTTTTGTCTAGTTTTATACTGTTTTACGCTTGCTTTGATGGCTTAACATAATCTTATTGATATTTTTAAATTGTTTTAGAGGAATTGTTTGTTTGTTTTAATTGTTTTTTTAATTGTTTTATTGTTTTAATGTTAATGGTCTCTTTTAAAGATTTTCTGATAAAGAATAAGTTGTAACTTAAACGTAATGAAGTATAGACGTAATAATTTTATTTACTTTTAATATTAAAATTAAAAATATATATATATATTTCATTAAATTTAATAAATAACTGGAAGTACTGATTATTTTCTGAACCATTAACACATTACAGTTTAATGGTCTGAATAAGTGATGAGTACTAATTGCATCCGAAACATATGTTCATAGCTAATGTAATTTTTATAGAACATAAAGAAAAGTTGACAATCAATTTTTATTTCTATTTTTATAATTACTTAACGCCTGTCGTGGCGCAGAGGCACAAGCGTGCGACTGTGCGTGGGTTAATGAAAACATTCCATTTCCTGGGTTTGGTAATAAGGCAAAGCGCGGCGTTGTGTTCTGCCACTCAGCACGCAATGCCTCAATTCGGCGGAAAGTGGGGAACGGAGTGTCCTAACACTAGGTTCCCTCTGCCTACCCTGCTTTATCCGGGATACAGCGTGAAGCTATGTATAATTACTTGCTATTGTGAGTACTACTACGTTAAAGATACGCATTTTGAAAAGTTATAAATCATTTAGGTATCTTCATAATCTGACATTTATTAAACTGTGGTAGTTCGATTTAGTTGTATTGTAATTGATTTAACCTGACGGCTCAAGGTTCTGTCTAATTTGATGAAATATACTTTTATTATAATTTCACGTGGAATAAGCCCGCATACGAAGATAGGTAAAAATAACCTAATGTCAAGACACTCAATTCTAGACATTGCGTATGGAGTTGCGGATCTCAACGCCGCCTTTTGTCTTACAAGGTATATACTTACATATTTCCTTATACTTATTGTCCACTCCATGTTTTCCTTATACTTATTTCAACAGCCATAAACATTTTCACAAATTTTACCAATATAGCGAACGCCATAGAAAAGATTTTACAAAAAGTTTTTCTGAGTAGATGAAGAAAATTGAATTCATATCGTTCTTATGCTCGAAGTATTGAAAATGCATATTCACGGTAAGAAATTGTGAACGAAAAACATTAAGCCATATGATATTTCGTAGAGTCGAAATCAATGTCTACTGACTGCAATGCACAGTTTGTAGTGGTGAAACTACCGGAATAACTTAACATTTATTCGGTGCCACTTCAACTGAGACAGTCTTTTCAAAGAAGATTCTTTATTTTTATCTCAAGGAAAGTTCAAATAAGTAGGGAAGAAAGTCAGGTACAAAGCGTCTAATTGTCGAAAGAGAGTTGGATTTTGTTGTAGTTCATGCAGAAATAAATCTACAGTTACCCGCCGCGAGCCGTAATTGAGTTCAGTCTGCACTCCAATTAATTTTCGTAGTGGATACAGTAAATATATACGGAAAACCCATGTCGTCAGTATCACCGTCGTCGCGTCAATACACCGTGCGCTGCCTACACGGGTGAAAGAATAATGGAAATTGAACTGCAATCAATACCAATATATTCAAGTAATAACTATGAACGTATGGAGATTATGAAATAATTATATAGCAACTATAGTAACAATTCATATAATATTTAATACAATTTTTCTTAATCAAATTAGTATTTAGTGCCAAAGTAAATATTTGATACTTAATAAACAATAAATATTTGATACTTAATTGTACCTAAAAGTATCAAATTAATAAATATATATCGTTCAAATTTTTCTTTTATATGGGAATATGCATAAGATTTTTCTATATAGGTATCATTTTATTCTTTCAGTTTTAGTCTCGAACCACTGAACTGAAATAATGTTGTTCAATATACTTATGACACTTCGGAGACTATGCATAAAATGTATATAGGAATAAAATGTAGATATAAAATGCATATACATATATAAATGCATATATATATCCGTTAGATGAGTAATTTTACTTTTTAAAAATAAATTTAGGTAAATTTACTAAATCATTAATGATAATAAATGGAACTTACAACTGAACTCATTATCATTTAAATTTTGTTTTTTTCTCTCTCAGACAAGTTTAACTCCCAATTTTGTTTATTGCTTTAATTATAGTTTCAAACGTCTGCCTATTCTATCTGGCGCATGTAGCAGGGTAGAGATAATCTCGTGTTAAGACTCCATTATCCATTTTCAATGAGTAGAGAATGTAAATGAGCATTTTTTTTTTCATTTAAATAGGTTCAAAATATAATCATTGAATACTTTACCTTCGGGATTGTTAGCCACATATTCATGGTATTTCCTTACTGTGATATTAAAGTGATTGAACTATAAATCTCAATGTGAATTTATTACAGGTTCAATTGTCAGTGGCTATCGAAGACGCGACATGGCACATAGAATATTAAGTACTAGACGATCGATTTACGACTATAATATAAATCTCATTCTATCCTACATAGATATATTAGAAGAAATGTTGTTACCCTTACTGCTTTGGCACAAAATATCATGATGTGCTACAACACATTTTTTGAATAGTGCTCGTTCAAATTTCACTACGTAATTTTTTATGCCCATTTTCTCATGATCAAATTTAATGTACCATATACAAAATAAGAACAATAAATCAAGGTATTAAAACAAATATTTATAATATTTCTTACAACTTTAGTATTAACCCTTGAAGAAAGTTCATAAATTTTTCATTCCTCATATTGACGGATTGGCGAATAGACTTAGCTCAGCAGCTTTCGCGGTTAAAAAAATTAGATTATTGACTGACGTGGAAACGGCACGTCTTGTTTATTTTAGCTACTTTCATAGTATTATGTCCTATGGCATTATACTATGAGGTAATGCAGCCGCTATTAATTCGATCTTTGTCCTGCAGAAGCGAGCTATTCGTGCAATCTATAACTTAGGCCCTAAAGATTCCTTAAGACAAAAATTTAAGGAAATTAATATTTTAACAGTTGCCTCTCAGTACATCTTTGAAAATGTACTGTATGTCAAGAAAAATATTAGTAATTTTAACAAAGTTGGCGATGCACATAATATAAATACAAGAAATAGGCTTAAACTTGCAACGCCTGTAACTCGATTGTATCGAGTCCGCAATTCTTTTATGGGACAATGTGTATACTTTTACAATAGGATCCCAGAAAACGTCCGAGAACTTTCCATTTTGCAATTTAAAAAAATTGTAAGTGTAAAAAAATTAGTGATTTTATAAATGATAACACACCATGGGAATGAAGTGCTCGCTCCAGTCTGTTTCAAAGGTATCATTGTCATTAATAAAGAATTGTAAACCATTATCAAATACAAAAAAAAAAAAGAAAAGTCCCGCTGAGTTTCTTGCGCCGGTTCTTCTCAGGTCTGAGGCATTAAATTTAGTGAACCGGTGGTAAATTATTTGACGTTAAAAAAATGAAGCTTGTAACTTCTTATTTTGAATAAAATTATTTGACTTTGACTTTAAAATAAAAAATATATTTTTATTTTTATATAATAATATTATGTAGACTACGTTGAGGCACAGATTGGCGGTAGGCCATACCACATATGTTCATTCTTTAAGTATGAGCGATGATTAAAGAAAACGCGAAGAGTGAAATTAAAAAATATTGTAAAACATATAAAAAAAACATTTTTTAAAGACTTGTTTAACAAAATGTACACTTTTTGTAAAATAATATTTTAAGTAAAATAAGGTATACTCCTATATAAAATAAAATTGTTAAGAGGGATTTATCATCGGTCTGGTGGTCTACAAGTTGTAGACGATTACATTCTACGTCTGGAGTGCGCAAGGACTCAATCTCGTGAGAGGATAATCTCTTAGGCAGACTTCCTCATCGATATTCTAAAGGATATTATGAAATAGTTGCTTCCTTTCTTAAGAACGCTCTCGGAGTATAAAGTCTATATAGAAGCCTTAATAATATATATATTTAGAATATTGAAAAATATATTCTTATTAACTAGTAGGTATGATACTTTTTTATAACTTTTCTTGCGTCGCAGTCCTGGTAAATAAATATATAAGTAAATAAATAAATAAGCTTTTATTATTACAGTAGTTTGCTTACATGCTATATAAATATTTGCCTAAAACTTAACTAATACTTATATTTATTTCTTAACGATATTTTTTTTATTCCATCGGCAAACGGTTGTTAATCTAATGTAACTTGTCTTCTTTCTGACAAAGGCCTCCTCTAAAGCTTTCTATTTTTGTCTATACCTTGCTGCAGTCCTGAGTCCATACTAAATGGCAGTGGCAAAGCGTCCATATAACACGATTCCCATCGGCTTAATTTGGGGCTAAGATTTCAAAATTGCATTGGATTGCAAAAAAAACAAGTACCACTAAGAATATTAAAATCAAATACCACTAAGAATCCTTACTAATATTATAAATGCGAAAGTAACTCTGTCTGTCTGTCTATCTATCTGTCTGTTACGCTTTCACGGCTAAACCACTGAACCGATTTTGATAAAATTCAGTATGAAGATAGAACTAAACTTGGGAAAGGACATAGGATACTTTTTATTGCGAAAAAAATAGTAGAAGGGGTTGAAATAGAGGATGAAAGTTTGTATGGAAGTTCCTTATTGTCAAACATAAAATCATGTAAGATTATCTAACTGTTTACAACTTTCACACCTAAACCACTTAACCATTTTTGACAAATAGTCTAGACCTTGAGGAAGACTATAGTCTACTTCTTATCATGTCGCGCGATATAACCGAATTCCACGCGGGCGAAGCCGCGGGCGAAAAGCTAGTATTTGTATAAAGATTCATAATAATCGGCTTAGTTTCGGCATGAGAGCGTAACAAATAAACTTACATTTACATGAATATTATTAAAATATTAGTAGTTCACAACCTATTCAATATTGATAATTCTTATTACATAAAGTTTACACATTTAACATCACACATTTTAAAATGGTTTAACATTAATGTAAAGAGAACAATTATGTCCACTCTACACTCATATTTACTGAAAATCGTCGAACAACATTGAAAGAAACCGTAAATCGAATGAAATGTGAGAGGCTCTTTTAATCCTGTAAAATTTACCGAGTCTGAAGACCTGCCGATGTCTTGTCCGCCAATCCCAGCATTTGCAATTTGAGTTCACGCATTTTTGTAGCTTCACTGTAACACAGATATATTAGTTCTTCCTTTATGATTATTATATTGCAATAGCAAATCTGCCCTTGTAGTACATTTGATACAGACTTGAAGTCGGTGTATCATCACAGTATGCCGATTAGAGTAATGACAAGAACTAAGTTGCCAAAAGATTTTATTAAACTTTTCTATACAATGTAGGTACATCCATACACAATAAGTAATAAAGTTAATGGTTGAAATCTTAAAGAAAATTACTATAAAGTTGAAATACACAGACATTGAAATATCTTAAGGGTAATGTAGTAATATGTATGTAATACTATTTTAAACAAAAGTATCATACGAGAAAATATAATAGCATACCTTTTATTTTTAGTCTATATGTTTCAAAACGCAAGGAGCTTTGTAAAGAAAATGTATGTGGTTATAAATCCTTTGTTTCCATGTACATACGAGTATGTTTTCTGCAACGCGAGACGGTCGGTCGCACAAATCAATGTAATGTGCTGCAATCTCAATGAGAAAGCTCGTCTCTCGTCTAGACTTCGTCGAGGAACGAGTCAGCCTGCCGCTGATAGTAGGTAAATAATATAATCAAACGGATTGCAATTAAGGACTTTTACTTTATACCTTTAACAGATTCCTGGAGCTTTTAATTAACGCGCAATTTTTAATTCAAAGAAGACTACTCTTTGTTCATCTTTCTACTTACTTTGTTCTTTTTCTTGTTTTAGTTCTAAGCAATGTTCGAGTACGCCTTTATTTTATGACGTTTTGTTATATTCAAAGTAAATAATGCAGAACATTCTGTACTTATCTTAATAGATATATATTTAATAGGTATACCTACCTAGTTATAATTAACTAAGTAGGTATATTTTAATTTTAGTAACAATTTCCTTATTTGATCATAGTTTATTAATAATATATGTGTGTGTTCGATTCAATACTATTTTTTTTGTATAAATATTCAATTTTATGGATAAAGCTACACATCTGATTGTATTATAATGCACGTTAAGAAATGGTCGTACATTGTTGAATACTAAGCGATATGGTTTAGGAGTTTATATAGAATTAATCAAAATTCATTAAATAATTTATGTAAAGCTGTGTAACAATAATAGCATAAGTACTGACATATAGAATATCTGATCATATCAAAATTCATATTTTACAAATAAGTTATATAGCATCCATAGACAGATACATACATAATTTACCTTAAGAATAGCTATAAATTTTTATGTAGATAGTAAGAATTTATTTCCATTTACATACTTTTATTTACACACTTGTGTTAAATTTTTAAAAATGCTATGTAAAAATATAATACAAATTCAATAACAATCCTAGAAGTTGTTTGAATTTCAATTGTTTGTTTTCATTCATGAATAAGTCTATTTTCTATGGGTATTTATAACTTGCAAACTGTACATCTCTAGTCTCACAGGGCTAATTTTGTAATAAAAAAAATATTATTATATATTTATAAAAAAAATATTATTTATATTTCGTTTTAAAAAAAATATTATTCTATTAACATCTCAACCAATTTCTACTAACATAGTTAGCTGGTGTGTTAATTAAATAGTAAATAATATTTCAAAGAGGGTTTCTTTGTTCAAGGAATCCAGACTAATATCCGGGTGTTGTGCAAGGTGCAAGAACAGAACATAATATATCAACAGGAGACTAAGGTTTAACAAACTCTTTGGACTAAATCACCACTTGTCATCAGTATTGTTATTATGCAATTTTAGACATGAATTATAATATTTTGTAAATTTCAAACCCAAAATTTATTTATTAACAATTTGTATATATTAAAATATAAATTCACTATTATAATACTCCCTCTTAATATATTTTTATACTATGGCGCCATCTATGAAGCAGGTCAGAATTAGTTTGTAAAGTCAAATAAAACTTTATGTACCGCTAAATAGACGGCGCTGTAATAGAAAACATTTCATTATTTAAAAAAAAAAGAAGATTAATTTTTATTCATATTAATAATGAAATTATAATATAGATAATATTAAAAAAATTAAAATGTTGAATGATCATAAAACAAGAACAAATTACGGCTTAATGAATTTCAATAACTTTGATAAATGGCGCTATTGTGCTCAATCTTTTATTTAATTTAAAAACAATGTACAAAACATTTCTTAGTCTATGTAACAATTATAATATTTTAAAAGGAAATTGTTTTTTTTTATTAAAACGATTTTATTTTTACTGTTATAATGATATATGATAATTCGATTGAATTAACGACGCTTGTAAAAACTGTCAAGACAAATGTGAGTGGTATTTAACGAATGTTATTAATATGATAGGTATTTTTTAATATAATTTTATGCAGTATTTTAGACTTATTTATATTTTATAAAAAAACAATCAAATCTAGTTATGAAATTTACGCTCATTTAGAAGCGACGAGGTGGCCGAGTGGTTAAGGCGTTGGACTGCTAATCCAATGTGCTCTGCACGCGTGGGTTCGAATCCCATCCTCGTCGATATATTTTTAGAAAATGAGAACTGCAAATTGTCATATCTATATCACATTTGTTTTCACTGGTTTCTTTAATTTTTTATTTTTTTCAACCTGAGAAACGCCATTACAGTTACATTCGTTTTGTTTTTACAGTAGGAAATTAATTTACATTTATTATTGAAATTGTTAACAAATGCTATACATAATTATCTACATGTAATTTAAGCTTTATGGAAATATGACTCTCATTGTATCTGATATAAAGAATTTATATTATTTTACAAATTATTGAACAATCTAGAGCCATTGACCTTGAATATAACTTTGTGTATTCTATTAAGATATTTTTGTTGCTTGCCTTTTAGTATTCAAAGTAAAAAATATTATCTTTGTTAGTTGTTTGTCTCGCGCTTGTTAATTTATATTTACTAGCATTTTTCATCTTTACGTATTTGCAATATTGTTTGAGACTAACATAGCCTCGCATCTATAGAGACGGGGAAAATTAATTTATTTATAAAATTAATTAATGTTATATATAGAAAAAAATTGATTAACCTTCATCCTGGCAGATGACATTGTTATATTAACCGACTTATCGACCATTTAACCATTCTTGTCTTGATCCACGGAATATCCTTCTCGGTAGCCTTGAGATTGCTCATTTGCGGAATTTCTCAAATACATAACGTGTTTGATAGTTTTTAAAATCGCTTATAGTTTTAATAAATTCTTTTTTTCATTTAGTCATAAGAAAACAATATTAGTTGGTTCCAGTTTACTGGAGTAGTTACTGGAGGAGTTTTTGTTTCTTCTATCAATGTTTTAGAGTCGAATCAAATATCAAGTAAAATTTGTCTTCAGAAAAAAACAATAATTTATACAACAATTTATATCTACATTAATTATTGTTGGTTCATGTCAATAAAGGCCATTTATTATTAGATATATTAACTTCTAAAGCTTAAGGACTATATACCGACATATAAGAATATAATCTTCTTATATGTAACACTATAATGAATTAAACTACATCCGCAAGAAGTTGGCTTAAAGAACTTTATTCTCATCTCGATAAATTATTTATACTTTACATAATCTTAACACCACTTGTTTTATACGAAAACTTGCTGTAATTATGTTTTTCTTCTTGTAACCCACTTACATATAAACCAACGTTACTTGGCAGAAGTTGATACTTATTTATCTTTGTGTATTTTTCTAATGATTAAGTGATTCACAGAGTTTTCATTGATAATTTAAGAATAAGTAATTTTTCTCTCTGTTATCTGTCTGTATGTTATTTGTATTCCCCTTCCAGTCATAAGGGGTCTGTAAAATAAATTAAATATTACATCCCCTCGGAGGAACAATTAAATCTAAACTATTTCTGTATTGACTTTACATTTTCATCACTGTAAAATAAGAAACATTACGAGTAATTGTAAAGAGTAAGTAATTAGTTTTAGGTAACTTACGTTATTTTACCTAATTTCTTGTTAGGCAAAATAATAAAATTAGGTCAAATAGAATAATTTAGCCAAAGAAAATCAACATAATAAAAAAATTACAGGTTTCACCATAATCAATGTTATCATTGTAATCGCCAGCAAAAAATAGATATAGATACCTACCTAGATAAGAGCGCACAGTACGGCTATCATCAGCTACGAATTTATCTAGACCTGCTTTCATTATCTTATCGAGTAATACTGCCCTTTATTTTATAAGTCTTTGCTTGGTATGCGTTAGGTGTGCCCGAAGAATACCAATTCATACATCGTTGACAAATTTATTTTGTAATATAAAGTTTTGAAAGAATTAATATTTTCAGTCACAAACATAAATGTTAATTAAAAGGTGTGGTGTGTTAACTTCGGATTTTATTGAATAAAATCATATTGTAAATTAGAAAGCAACTATGGCTTTGTAAGTATACTTCTTTTGTACTTGAAAAAACGTAGGTATATGTCAGATTAGTCATATTTACGATAATGAAGATTGGATTGAAGACTGGATTTTCAATATGAATGTTGAAATTGTTAAAATATAATACTTTATATTATATTTTAACAATTTCTATTATATTTAAAAAAATATATGTGAGCTTGAACTTTGAAAAGTACGTAAAATACCATTAATCTATGGTTCTTAAAAATGATAATGTTTGAAGTGTGTTAATATTGTTAATTAGATATATAGAAGGGTCGAATGACGGTGTGAGTTATCTGTATAATCAATAGGTTACTACTATATGGTTACTGATTAAATCCTACTTTTAGAAAAAACGTAAAATTTGGCTTCTAGGTTCACCAGGGAACGTAGGTGAGCACTAAAGGAGAATGAAGAATAATACAAGATTTTACGTTTTACACTCGAAATAACGAAATTTAGATATATCAAGGGTGTTGCTGGGTTCATAAAGTCCACACAAAAAAGTAGCAGGCTCGTTACCTAACAATATTCGATTTGCAAGAAAGAAATAACACGCAATATTTCTCTACGAAAAATGTTTGAACATTTTTCGTAGAGAAATATATAATAGAAATATTACCTATATATGAAGAGTAATATTACCTTACATTTTGTAATCGTAATATTATATTTCCTTCTTTGCTGATAATCAATTTATTCAAGATGAATAATTTGTTCATGTTCTATTTTTAACTGATGACTAAAATCTATAACCTATTACTTTTTTATGTCTCCTCGCATCTCCCGCAGTTAAAGGGTTAGTTTCTCTCCGTTTACTTTTTTCCACCTTGACGCCGGCAACAAAAGATGAATTTAGTCTACTGATCGCTATATGACAATATTTTTAAATACATATAAACGTTCCCTGTAATGGAGATTGAATTTGAGACCATCTCGTTTATGGACTGTAAACTGTACTATATGTTGTTATATGGTCCAGTCCAGGGTTGTTATATGGTCAATTGGGAGAGGCCTATGACCAGCTGTGGGCGCCTTCCGACTGATAAACGACACGAAACGACGAATGAAATTCTAAAGTTTAGAATTTAAGAAAAACTATAATTAATTTTTATATCGACGTAGGTGAAATAATAAGGTTTGTACTTTGTCAGTTAAGGTGAGTTCTCCTCCATTTGAGTGACTGTCGAAAGTAATCTAAAAGGCGGTACCGACTACGGAAACATGGAAGTGTTTAATTTTTATTACTTCTTGTTTGCGATGATATAATTAGAAGTTTCATGAATTAGTGATATTTCAAAGCAAAATTCACATTGTTTTTGTGGATTATATTAAAATATATTTTATTGATAATATACGATTTTTGTACATTTTACAACACAGTTATCTATGTACAGTCATTCAAATGCCTTATCGGTGTTGTCATCATATAGGTATTCTTGTAAACAATATATTATGAAAAGCCAGATTCATTTCATCAAATTATTATGTGCGGCATAGTCATCGACAGTCATTTAAAATTCATAAAACATACAAAATTCATTATTGAAAAAGCATTAAGAATATATAGATTCAGTTTATACATCCCTCCCACATGGGGCATAAATCCCCAAAATATTAAAATAATCTATTAATATGTCATAGTCCCAATTGTAACATACGCCGCTGGAGTTTGGGGCGGTGCGATCAAGTACAAGACTGTTCGTGACGCCCTAAACTCCATGCAGAGAATGTTTGCCCTCAAAATCATCCGTGGATTCAGAACCGTTTCCACTACCGCTGCCATGGCCCTGGCATCGCTGGTCCCGCTGCACCTAAAAGTCATAGATATTTCAAAATTAGAAAAAATCAAATACACAAGCTCCATTCTACCGTCACAAGATAGTATTTTAGAAAAACCAGTTCAATGTTCCAAACCTCAGAAAATCCATCCATATCCATACGGCAATAAACCAGGTAAAAATAGACGAATTTAACTCCAAAAATACTACCCAAATATTCACAGATGGCAGTAAACACAGCGATGGCAGGACCGGGGCAGCTTTTGTTGTTTGCCTGAGGGATGACGGTAACGTCATCCGTCAATTCAAATTTCATTCTTACTGCTCGGTCTTCCAGGCCGAGCTCTTCGCCATATCCAGGTCTCTGCAATGGTCACTTAGTAAAAATCTTAGCAGTCTTAACATATTTTCCGATTCCTACTCTAGTCTACAGGCCATTTCAGATAAAAGTAACACGCACCCTCTGGTTTATGAAATCTACAACTGTCTGCAACAGTTGAGAGACAGGGAGGTGATTGTAAAGTTCATTTGGGTCAAAGCTCATATCGGCTTGGATGGCAATGAAGCAGCTGATGTATCGGCCAAAGCCGCTGCTGCGTCCAACGAACCGTACTCATACAACTGCGTCCCTGTGTCTCACCTGAAGCACCAGTTAAAAGCGGCAACAAAGTTAGAAGCACAAGCAATTTACTCGAAATCGACAACCGGGGTACATACTCGAAGTATGCTTCCCACCCTTGACGACGCCGAAGCTGTCATAGCACGTTTCGGTGTCTCGTTTGGACTGACTCAGGTACTCACGGGGCACGGGTACCATTTACAATACTTAAAAAATTTGGAATAAAATCCGATAATAAATGCCCGTGTGACAATGTCACCATTCAAAGCCTAACACATCTGATACAAGAGTGCCCCAAGTTTGTCCATTCGAGACATTTACGCTTGTCTACGTGCATGTTTGAAAATGTCTCGGATCTGTACAATTTTATATGTATCAGTCGTAGTGTCCCGGCAATAAAGTCTTTTAATAAATTTATTGAGCATCTAGTAAACAACCTTAAGGAATTTAATAAAAATGTAAATGAACTCAGCAATAACTCAATAATTTCGATCAACATAAATAAAATAAAATTCGTAAAATATATAACTAATAAAACAAAAATGTTGTAAAATATATAGCTAATAAAACTTTAACACCAACTACTTAAAACTTTCAATAAACTTAATCATTCTGTCTCCCGTACCAAATCGCGGGGGCGGTCTGATAGTAGACTAAAGAAGTGGGAAAAAAAAAAAATTATGTGCATTCCTATCTATAAAAACCAACCAACAAATAAATTCTTAATTAGCGGAACTAAGATATCTTTAACAAACCTTCTAGAATATTGATCATGAAAATATATTGATTACAGATTCATATTTTGGTTTGCTTTTACGACGCTGGTGGCAACACGCCCTGCATACACCCAATTAACTGCACAGCCAAGTGTAGCTCCAGAACTTAGAGAATGTTATACTGATCCTCTACTAATAAATAGAAATAATTTACCACCTACAACTATGTCAATTTTAATTGATATCATCCAAAAAATTGAAGACAATGCTAATGTGAATATGGACTTAAGGCAACTAGTGGTTCTGTTGCTTCAAACGTAAGTAGTTATAGGTCTAAAGTTTCTGTAAAAAAAATTATGTAATATTAATATACTTTACTTACAAATATTTTACAGTTACAGACAAGATGGAATAGAATTTCATCAACCAGAAGGTAACATGGGGGGGTCGTCAACCGTTTTACCTTACGCACCTACGTTTCACTCTTTTCATCGTAATAAGTTACTTTTAACAAAGATTATTCCTGGAAATCTGCAAGTTTTGGCTAACAATACTGTTAATTCTAATCTAAAGGTAAATAGTTTTGGAATATATATATGTTATATGTCGCATAAAGTAAAAAATAACAGATTGCTGAAAGATCTTAACTATATTTTTTATCGCAGTGTGCTCTTCACCATATGCTTTCAACGACTGTAGATGCACGGGTTCGAGGTGACGAGAATAGCTGTAATTCCCTTGCCCAATATCGTGCATTAAGAACTATTCGCGATGTTGCTAAAAAAATAAGAGAAGACGACGTTGAAGTTTTTGATGTTAACTCTTTGTAAGTAAAAATACTTTTATAATCTTAAAAATATGAATTAAAGTTTTTTGTAATAAAGTAATGTTTTTTAAAGGAATTCGTATAATAAAATCGGACAAATGAGGCAGTTTAACCCCAAAGATGACGTTGAGTATACGAGCCTAAATGGTTTAAAATCTGAACGTCAGTTGTTAGGAGAGAGCCAGTGTCCAATCTTAGACGGCGTTGTCTTTACAAAATGGGGCGCCGTATCTGCAGGACACCTACTTGCCGGAATAGCAGGCGGAGCTCAATTTCAAAATATACCAATTCTTGAGTTAGCAAAAGGTTCAATTATTAACGATCCTAACATTCAACAATCCGTATCTTCATTATATCCAACAACATTATCAGGTACGAAGCTTTATGTTTAAGAAAGATTTATGTTTTAAAATAATATTAAAAGAAAATTATGTATTCTAGTCAATGTCTATTATAACCTACTGTCTATAATTTTATCGTACAATACTTAGTAAGGGACAACCACTATAAATAAATTAGACACAAAATTGACAACTACAATATTTAATAATACTTTGTTAAAACTATTCCATGATTGAGATAAACGATGAACAATGAAAAATGGCGTAGCTCAACGATCTGATATATTTTAGGAGACTTAGCTGAAGCTGTACTTATTCAAAATACGGAAAGAGGCAATCCCACAATCTCAATTGGTACAGCGGGTAACTGGAACTCAACACAGGCATCTAGATTTTATATGCTACACAGTAGAATTAATGTAGAAATGACGGATCCTGAAATTCGTGGTGATATTGATGGTTTCATTTTAGGCAGCCTTTTAAGATCATCTATATCAGGCTCGAGCTCATTAAAGCTATCACAACTATTAGATATGTATTACAGCGCAAGGGTAAGAGATAAAATAAAATAAAAATGTTAAAAATTAATATTAATACAACATTTGACAACAAGTAATTGTTCATAACTTAATAAAATTTTAGAACGGTGTATTTGATGCAACACGTAGAGCGTGTAATCGTAGAAGTTTAAGCCAGGAGTTCATAATAAATACTGATTTAATCGCAGAAACATATGCTTTTGCGGCCGCTTTAGACACCAATATGCCTTTACGCGGTACAATAATAGGCGGACTTCAACAACCTGTAAACAGTGCCGTTACTAACTTTCAAAGTTATGTCAGTAAGTATAAATAATGGCAAATAAGCCGTGAATAATTTAGAGAGATTTAATTTATATAAATATATTTTTATGTGCAACTTATTAAATTATAACTTTTTTTCATAAAGGTAGCAGCATGAATGATTTAAATTGCGTTACAACTGAAACCACTACAAATGATTTTCGGCCTAAGACAAACCTGTACTTGGTGATAGACGCAGCTTGGCAATATCAAGCTGTCTATCCTGCTATTTCATATCTCCTGGATAATTTAGAAGTGGGCAAATTTGGATCAAGCGTTACTTTGTTAAGTGCATTCGATGGAAGTATCCTAATAAATAAAACGTTTTCGTTAACAGACTTCCACATTGCATATACTACGACAACGCATCAATCAAGTGGGTTTTGTTTTTTAATTGCCTATCATATTATTTACTATAAGATAATAATAAATATACTACTCTTTTTAGTGTTAGTTGGTGTTAATCTAGAGTCGGCTCTAACAAACATTAGAATTATGATGCACAGTGAACTTGAAAATGAAAAAACATCTAACTACGTTGGCGGTAACTCTACTGTTCTGCTCTTTTTATTAAATACCGCGGTACAAAACAATCAAGTCGTCTGGGAACAAGCAAGAATTCTTAACGAAACTGTACCAGGTGAGCTATAAATTAAAATATATGTTGATAATAAAAATATATTTTTTAATATCTTTTACACATTTTTTTATTTTTATACAGATTTACGAATTTTGTTTGCCACCTCCACCAATCAACTTGACAATGTATGGAATTTGGTTAGAGATATGCATAATGATATCAAAACAGTTTCGTTGAGTGCAGGTGGCACAAATGTAGAATTGGCGATGAATCCTGTACTAAGTAGAATTGAACAAGGTATGAATAGGTACTTTTTTATTAATGATACTGAATGAATGATACTGTCCAATATATTAGCCAATTTTTTATAAATAATTATGTAAATATGATATGTAATGCAAAATAACCCACACAAAATTACAGTTGGGCGAAGAATTATAAATCCAAATTGTGGATCATTATATGCTGAAAGCCCATCTGGATCTAGGCAATTCGATGACTACGTGGATCCAGGCCATATTAACTTCTATTCAATAAGTCCTAATTACTTCTACGGTGATAATAGTAACAGGCGAATTCGTGTTACTAGATCCAGTGCTGGAATTGGCAGCCTCGTGATTTGTTACTCGCGAGTTGTAGTTCAACCAAGGTATGTTAACCATAAAATAAATTAAGTTATAGAAATAATTTGTTCACAACTTATCCTTTATCCATAATTTTTAAATAATATTAAAAAAAGAAAAGCAGTTTCATGGTTTATTTCATGTAGCAAGTTATTCAGAATCTAGTTTCAAGACACTCCATTCGCCGCTTTCCAACCGATTTCGACTACTCGACGATTTGATTATATTTAAATTATTTTCATTTCTTCTTTCTGGTATGACAATGCCATTTAACGTTCAATTTCTTGAATTCAGACGGATATGACTATATGACTTAAGCGATTTTTTATGTAGTGTCTATTGAGTCATAAACATCGATAATATCTGGCCGAAATAAGGTTTTCAGCCGAAACCGACATTATCAAGATATTTTATCCTATGATATCTTGACATCTAGAACATTTTTACGCACTAAACAAACAATTGGATTGAAAAAGTCCTTTATTGATGAATGATGATATGATGAACACTTAAATGTTATAAGCCCCATAGGTCATCCTGGCGCTTTCGGACAGCGTATGATTCTAAATGAGTTTGGTTGTGGGTTTGATTCCCGATTAATTGTGTTTAGAAGTCGCTTATTATTAATATCATTTCTTGAAACTAAATTTATTACTAAAATATTTCCCTAATAGGCAAAACTCCACAGCTGTAGAACAGGATCAAAATGTTGTTTCATGTGAGACTATAGCCACTACTGGAAATGTGGAAATCAATTTACAAGGTGCATGCAATGATTACTGGACTGTTAACTCGTGTCCGTTTTTCTATTTATCTGTACAGTCCAGTATTCCAAATGCCGCCTCAGCGTTGTCAACATTTTGCACAGGTAACTAAACACTTCTTAGGTAAAATACGTTATAGGTAAATCGTGTTACATACATTTAATCGTTTAACAATAAATTACTTAGTTAGGTACGTTAATATTATATTATTTTTTATTACAGAGAGCGCTTGCAGATTTCCATATAGTTTAAGGTATCAAATACAGATTGATGAGTTTGGATGTTACAGCGGTTGCAGCCAGGTCATTCTTAGTAGCTTTCTTTTGATTTGCACATTCATATTATATATTCTTTGAAAAATATGGTTGAATTTTGTTTACGAATTTATTTTTTATTTTATGATGTTTGAAATATTATAATATTAGTTTAAGTACTGTGTAGTTAAGAGTTAGGTTTAAATTAAACATATTATTATTTAGATTTACATAACCATTAACTGGTAATGCAAAGTTAAGGAATTTATTTTTTACCAAATTATTAATAACATTATTTCTTATGAAATATTAAATTAAATGTGAAGATAAGTTACAATTGAAAGTAAATATATTGTCAACAAATAGTTAGAATGTTTGTGATCGCCTCCCCCGATTGCTTGTGATTTAACTACTACATATGTTGCAATATGAACATTTGCATATCTAACAAGCAAGTGCTTATTGTACATGTATTTAAGTAGGCAGTTCAGCTAGATCGCACAATGACCTCTTTTCATAAACATATAAAAACCCACCGTTTCATGAAAAATATTAATATGAGAATTTAAAGCATTTACATAACATGGTATAGAAATTAATCGTTATTAGTATATTACATTCATATTGTTATAGTAATATTTTTGTGACATCCTATGTTTAAGATAAAATATTTACTTTTTATAATAAACAATTAAATAAATAATATGTAGTATTATCTGGCCTCTCATTCATCAACAAAACACAACAAAAAAAATACTTTAGTTTATTGGCTGTGCCTCGCTCGAATTTCGAGACTATTAAAGACTGTAAAACACTACTATAAACCTGTAAAGTATAAAGCCACACAGTGACTCGTTGCGTTATAGTTTACATGTCTCTTCATGGTTATACGGTGGACAGCACCGTATAAAAGTAGCAAAACTGGTCAAATAGCAAAAATTGCCATTTTGTACGAAAATGTAGAGTTGCAGACTGCGAAATCATGAACTGATTATTGAGATTTTTCGTTATCAGTATTTTATATTGCTTGTAGGCCAGATACAGGTACATTTGTATATCTTTTGTTTTTATAATTTTTATCAAAGCCGGCAGTAAAGAAATCGTTTTTTTTTTTGATGCTAGCGTTTTTATAATGAGTTACACCAACATATTAAAATATATTTAAAAACGTATTAATGCGAATATTAGGATATTGCAATGAAGTGACAATATAAAGATTCACCGCTTTTTTGAATTTTCGTTCCTACGATGATGTCACGAGGCAGGTCGCATATATCGTTATGGGTGACGCAGACTTTTCTACGTTCATAAAATTTTATTTAAAGTGTTGTTAGCGCTTATTAATTTAAGTGTTTATGATAGCGGTTACTTACTACATCATTGTACTAAATTACCATAGTGATGGAAGAGGGTTTTGTAAAACGACTTTCCGATAACCTACCAAAAGTCACCAATATTATGGTTGTGCAATACTTATCTGAGAATGTAGCGGCTGAATTGCGAAATTGCTGAATTGCGAATTGCGAATGAATTAAATAAGTGAATATCCAATTACCCATGGATATATTCTCTAAGTTGACAAACATAATATATAATAAGTTACATAACATAATTTTATTAAATTTTATATTGTTTTATACAATTATATATTCATTACTATTTATTTTTATAGTTATTTATGTAAGCTTGCATGTAATTTATAGATTGTAATTTTTTAAGTAAGTTTATTATATTAAGAAAATATTAATATCATTTGTACGCCATCTATATCTCTGCACATTATTTTCTTTTCCATGGAAGGGGTTGCCTGGAAGAGATCACCTGTGGTGGGCCGCCTTTACACCAAAATTTTACTTACTTCTTTTGTTTTTCTTTTTGTTTTTGTTATGATTGTTGTTGGTGTAATAAAGAATTAAATAAATAAATAATAATAAACAAACATAATAAGTTAATATAATGATAGAATTAATTATTTCGTGTTTAAGAGGCAGGGTTAGAAAATGTACGCTTTAAATATTGCAAATTTTATTAGATATAAAAAAATATTTTCATCCTTTAATCTTTATAGCAAATTTATATTGGTCTTTTCTTCGTTTTATAGTGGTCTTCACTCGTCAACAGTTTGCATTCAAATGAATGTACTTCGCGGGAATAGTGGCCTATTTATTTCTATTATTTATTTCATTTTTCTAAACGTCAGGAAAACCATAAGGGAAACCCCCCAGATGAGATTCGGACGAGTTATGTGGGACTCCGGAGCGACAGATGTCCTATATCTGTCGCTCCGTATACCCACTAAAATCTCACGATGCTCCTTCTTGACCTTCACTAGTCCAGAGCACGGGAATACCCAAATTTTCCGTGGTGGCGGGAGTCTGCAAGGCACGTCGCGGAGCTATGGATTGTGGGACACCTTCGATAGCCTGCTCGAAGTAGACTTGCGCGCGCCTATTCGGACCAGAAAGCAAGGCCATCAGCTTCCCGAAGCTGATCGCCTAACCTAACCTAAGCGAGTTGTGGACTTTTTTGTTTTGTGTGTACACTAGAAATAACCGATTATCATTACTTTTGGATCTACCCTCGTAGATACTTTACAGTATTTTTTTTAACCATTTTAGTAATCTATTGTTATAAATAAAAACAAATATGAAGCGAAATAGTAATATTATAGCGAGAGAGCGGTAATGAGCCAAAGTATAAGCAAGTGATTTTTTGCCGCACAACGCCACACGTTGGTCTCAGTAGTTTAAAAAAATAAATAAAAACACATTCCTTTTTTTTCGAGCCACCTGTTATTTAAATATACTGATAGCAAAAACGTTGATGTATTAATTACATCGAAATGAAAACTTCTCAAATTATCGATAACTATAATACTATTATTATAGTATTCTATAATACTATCGAAAATTAACTATTTTTAGTATAACTAAATTAAGCCTGCGAGTGTAAACGCGACTGGTTGTAGGTTTGATTCTCACTCCAGAAAATGTAAACATTTAGTATTTTCATTTCCTGGGTTTGGTAACAAGGCAAAGCGTGGCGTTGAGCTCCGCCACTCAGCACGTAATGCCTCAATTCGGCGGAAAGTGGTGAACGGAGTGTCTTAACACTAGATTCTCAGGTTCCCTCTGCCTACACTGCTATATGAGGAATACAGTGTGAAGCTAAAAAAAAAATATTATTGGTATTTTAAAATTCTACTGTACACTGTGTCTGATTTACAAAAGCGTAACATTATGGATGTCATTGATTCGCATCGAGTTATATGAACTCATTAAGGATGGAAAATATTGCTCTTCATATTTACGTTATGAGTACGCATCACATTTCGAATAACAGATGTTAACAATGTTACAGATAATATCGATATGGCTATCGCTATATCAAGATATTTTAAAATGATGAATATTTAATAGAAATTTATAGGATTTATAGTAAAATTATCAATA
Organism: Philaethria dido; assembly: GCA_033558755.1. Lineage (NCBI taxonomy): Eukaryota > Metazoa > Arthropoda > Insecta > Lepidoptera > Nymphalidae > Philaethria > Philaethria dido. Next base: position 3,768,463 of record JAKGSA010000136.1, read on the forward strand.
CTTCTTTAACATTTTTATCAAGCAGGTGACAGTACTCCAGGTTTAACTAATCTTCAACGATTTCAAAAACTATTTAAATGTTATAATAGATTTGTTATAGAGATGTGTTCGAAATATGTTGTTTTAATATATTTTACAAAATTCATTTAAATTTTGCGTCCGAATTTTTGTAAATTATTTAGTTCTATATTATTGGCGCTCAAGTAGCTCTCGTATGGAGAAAATTCGAAAGAGATCAATCAGTAAAAAAGACAAAGGGTGCGTTCCACTTAACGCTCACAATGCTCTTTTAGTCGGTTCACATAACGACAAAGGTCGTTGTGGTCGCAGAGATAACTTCACTCATGACATCATGACTTACGCTTAGGTGAAGCTCACGATGGCCCATCTGAAATGGTGGGTCGTCATTAGCGCTATTATCGCTCTATAATCTATTTCTATAATCTATTCTACTTGAGTTTACGACAGTAAACAAAAGCTTGCAAACAAGTGGGACGAGAAAAAAAGCGGTCATGAACGTGATCGTTGTGAACGTTCAGTGGAATGCACCCATAGAGTGTGAGTTGATGTATAAACGTTGGTAGTACAAATTCAATAAACAAAGTATCAATTTCAAAACATAATAAATAAATACTAAGCAAATGCGATCGTCAAATAAGTTTTTCTATTTTAAAACCGTTAATTCAGTCTTTTAAGTGTTATTTTCTCTTTTTAACCGACCAATCTCCATCGTGTCTTTTCCGTTCTACGTGACATTAGCGAAGTAAATTGTGCTCAACTGGTACGCCTAAAAGCCATAAAATAAGAACAACAACAAATGCCATCGCATCTGTCAGCTGTCAACTGAATAAATTTGTTTAGCAGTAAAACAACATTTTAAAATTTTTATACTCATAATGTCTGGAGAGGATTGCGAATCTTTAGATCGTGGAGATAATGACAGTCAAAAACCAGATAAAATGTTTACCCTTAAAAAGTGGAATGCGGTGGCTATGTGGAGTTGGGATGTCGAATGTGATACCTGTGCAATTTGCCGCGTTCAAGTAATGGGTAAGTTTTTATCTCCTTTTCACCATTTACAAATAGTTTTTACATAAATAATTCTAAGGGGTAATAGTTTTCAGTAACTGTAGTGTGCCAGTTAGATAATCAACCAATTTCTCATCATTGTTAACTAAAATTTCTTTTCTTTATATGAACCAGTTCCACCTTATTAATGTAAAAGGATTTCTTTACTATACACTAAAAATCATTTACTACATATATGTAAAGGCATTTTATATAAAATAAACTAAAGTATACCTTGCATATTTTTTGCTGCATTGCTTGCAAATATAATTTATTTTGTTCCGAGCTCAAGATAAACTATAAGTCAAAAAGCGTAATGTGTTATAAATAATTTATTTTTTGTTATTATCCAAATACAAACCCAACAATATAAAGCACATAAAGCAATCTATTTACCTAAGTATAATTATACTACAACCATTATATAAAATTCTTGTAAGAGAAGAGATTACTTAGCATTTCACGGATTCACCATGCGGGTGGCGGAACTATCAATCATCAAGGAATAATTATGAATATCCAGACTAATGCTATTTATTTACATTCAAAACAAACACACAAAAAGTGCTATAAAAGTATATAGTATATGTTAGTTAGAAGTAGTGTGCAATACAAATAGAATGAAATAAATTTAAATATTTTAAAATTGTCACATAAGCCATTCTGATTAATGAGAAGTAGTATTACTGGAATTTAGCATTTATTTAATAAACACTTAAGTATACATTCATTTTATAAAGATAACCAATACATGAATGCGACTATGACAGGTAGAACAAATTTTTATTATCCAGATATAAATTATATACATAGTCTTTATTTCTATTATTCTTGATTTATTATCATTAATAATTTCTATAAATTGTTTCATTTGACAAATATTTGAAAAAAATATGATGCTTAATAGTTAGGTAGAGAAAACTACAAGAGATTTATAAAAAACTTAAAACTAATAATAATACTTAATATAATAAAAATATTGAAATGATTTATCAACATATTTTCAACTAACTATGCTCTATTTATATGATCTTAGCTTTCGAGATTGTTACACATTTTATATGAAACCAATTTAACCGGATTAATCTTGTATACTATGGTGTTCTGTAAATGTTCTAATGTTTCACAGTAAGAGTTTCATAATGTTTAAGTACTTAACAATATTTCATAATGTTACATCATACTACATCCTTAATAATAAATTAATAAAAATAAATACAATGATTACAAGTAGCTTTTTGTAATAAACTTTTAACATCCACTTGGAAGTGGTTTAATATTTGCAATTGAACTCATTCTACGAGTTCTAGCTTTTCTACCAGTTAATTTATTTTCAATCTGTTCTAGGCTTTTACCTCTAGTTTCGGGTACACATACAACTACAAAGAATAATCCTATAAAACAAATGCAACCAAATAACCAAAATGTACCTGCTGGTCCTATAGCTACTAGAATGTTATGAAAAGTTTTAGTAACTATAAATGTGCATAACCAGTTAAAAGCAGTACAAATCGATGCTGCTCCGCCGCGTATTTTGGCGGGCAATATTTCCCCCATCATTAGCCAAGGTATTGGACCAAAGGCTAAGGAGAACCCAAGTAAATATATCATAAGACTGGTAAGAGGTAGCCAACCTAAGTTTGAAACATCTATGTGCATGTTATCACGTATATAAAAAAATGTACCTAAAACAACTAACGTGATAGTCATAGTAACTGATGAAATATATAGTAAAATTTTGCGTCCAGCTCTATCTATAAGTGCCGTTGCAAAAAATGTTGAAATAAAATTTACTACACCAACTATAATTGTGGATAAATTTTCATCAACTGAACTACCTGACATTTTGAAAATTTTAACAGTGTAAAATATGACTGCATTTATACCCGATAGCTGTTGAAAAAGCATAAGTCCTAATGATATTAATATTGCCTTCATGTATTTCATACTTAATAATTCTTTAATTGAAGATTCATTTTCTATCTCTGCGTCACTTAGAGCAATGTCACGCATTTCATTATCAATTTTTGCGTTAGCGCCCCGAAGCCATTGTAAAGCTTTACGCGCATCGTCGTTTCGACCACGAGATATATACCATCGGGGGGTTTCCGGAATCATAAACATGAGCAATAAAAAAGGTATAGGCAAAGCTGCCCCAAGATAAGCTAACTGCGACCAGTCAAGATACTTACCAGCTACGTAACATATAAGAATACCAATATTTCCAATAGCCGTAGGAAACAATCCTAAAGTACCACGAACTTCCGGTTGAATCGTTTCACCAAGGTAAACAGGAAAAGCTAAGGAGCCAATACCAACACATAAACCACATATAGCTCGCCCCGCCAATACTAAGTGAACAATTTTAGCTGTAGCTATTAATATCCATCCAATAAAGAAAGGCACCGCTGTGAAAAGGATAGTTCGACGTCGGCCGATGTAATCCACTAACGGTCCTCCCAGCACTCCTCCTGCTAGCGCAGCCAATGGCATTAAACCACCAACCCAGCTTGCCTGTCAATCAAATATTACATTTATATTGATTATTATTTATCAATAATTTGATTAAATATTGAAATAAATCAACTTTTATATTTTTAATGATATAAATATTCTGTAGAATTAGCATACTTCTTCTTCGGATACAGATATTCTTGTACTATTTTGCATAGTGACAAGTGCTGGTGAAGTATAAGCAGATGAAAATCCAACTATCATTGACCCCATTGATACTGCCACCGCAGCTAATACCTGAAAACAAATAATTACATGACTTAAAAGCAAATACACTATACCGAGTAACGTGCTTAATGAAGATGTGTCACTTCAATAAAATGAATTCCCCTTTTGAGTAGTCAGTTGAATGTTTACATGAAGGATGTTATGTTCAATAATATTTTGTAGGGAGGTGTGTACGAACCGCCTACGATCAATTTAAGCAATCATCAACAATGATTGTCTCCACTTACATGAGTACCAGTAAATCACTTCACGTAATCGATTATATTACAACGTATGCTACATCTATGTATTTACCATAATGTAATAGAAAATGAATGCGATAGCGGGAACCGTAACAAAGTACGTATTTGTTGAACTCCATGACAATTTTTCAAATTGTCGAAGTAACGAGCCATAGCAAATTGAAAATATATGCATGAATAAGAAGATTTATACAAGGAATTAATATTAAAACGTCTTACGAATAATGGTTATTTAACTTACAATCTTTTAAGATCTGTTAATTATATTGTTACTTTACATATAAATTTATATAGTATTCGACAAATCATATTTACTATATATAAGTATATTTTTCTCTTAATAATAATAAAGCTTAAATAGCGACGAATATGATTTTAATTTGTTTATTTCTTAGACTTGTATTAAATTTAACAAATAAATTGATTCAAACCTAGTTCTTTGTAATATACTACAAAAAGAAAGAGGTTATCAATTGGACTGAATTTTTTATGTGTGTATGTGTAATAATTTTTTTTATATAATAGCTAGTGCTTTTGATGTGGTCCCATTAAAATAATCTGACTAGTAGTTTTTGAGTTATTGGTAATATTTAAATTTCTTGCACTACAATTATAAGTGCGTTGTCTTTTAAGTCCGTTTTCTGTTTTTGTTAAATCTTAATTATTTTATTATAAAGTCTTCGTTTATAACATTCGCTTCGATTTAATTTCGCAATAATAAAAATTTTCAAAAATGCTATATCTTTTCAGTTTAAGCGGAGGCTCGCTACGTCTTATAGTTATTAGTACATAATATACACTATCTATAACGCTATTCAAATTTTATTAAAATTTTAGACACAAATTTATTTATTTAGAGTAGATATTAAAAATATGACATGGGTTCTGCCAAAATGATGCTATTTTGAACTGGGTACAGTGCTTAATATTAAGTTTATACTAGCTGAAAGAGAAATAAGATTTTAGTACATTATATAAGTAAATGCATTTAAATATAAGGCTAAATATAAAAGTGATGTTGTTTAAAATTTGCTGTGTACTATTTACATACCTGTGAAAATGTATATTTTGGTTTTTCGTAATCACTACCACTCACTACGATACTGTAATGAGTATCTGCTCTCATTAATATCTTCATTTTGATCAATTAACTATTTGCTTTTTATTTTATGGAAAGTATTTGTGAACACTGAAAACAATGTAGTGCGCGCATGTAGCACTGAAGAAATGACCATCTCTCGGCACGGTCTCAACGATTTATATGAGAACTAATTGATTGACAAAACTGATTGACTTTCGAGGTTGCGTTATTCAAAGGCTTCCACCTAAAAGACCAAATAAATATGTAAAAATATTATCTGCATAATAAAGTTTCCACTATATTGTCTTTCTAAGGCCATATTAAATCACGGTCCAATATAAACTAATATGTTATCATTTATTATAAAAATCGATGTTTTACATTAAAGTTTTAAAGTCTTACAAGAAAACACGAGTTATGAAAGTAGAGCTGTATAAAAGCTTTTAGATATGTTATGCATCTATGAATTGGCAGTGCTAAGTGCACTGCAGTGCAATTGTTTTAATTTAGTTAAAAAAATTGCAACTTATAATAATTTTGAACCTGTTTATTTAATAATTTGGTATGCTATTGTAAAAAGCCATGTTGCTATAAAAACAATCTTATTACCGATTCTATGAACCTTGTATCAAGGCACAGTCTATTTATCAATCATGTTTAACAAAATGTGCTACCTAGAAATTCTGCAATAGCATATGTATCTTGTTTATAAAACGTATGACTCCCAGTAAACAAAGTTAATGGATAAACATGATCTGTTTAACAGTCGGGAAAAAGCAATTGATACGTGAAAGTTAATATCGGGAGTATTGTTATGAATAAAATAAATACATGAAGTATTGTTAATAATGTAAGAATTAAGATTTAAAATAAAACATTAATAATGTAGTAATAAAGCTTTGCACCTTGAGTTTTAAGGCGGTGCTTTAAGAGTCTCTATAAGACGGTTCCTATTGGCTTATTTTTTGTAAATGACAATAGATATTCTGAAAAAAATGGTTAACAAAAAAGTTAACAAAAGTATGAGACCTTGAGGTCACCAGGAAAAAAACGAAGCTCAAGAAAGGTGTGAGAGTTATAAAAAAAAGTTAGTCAACAAAATTCAGATTCAGATTAAGATTGCTAAATCGCTTAACATACATAACTATAAACCGGTATAAACCGGCTTTCGTATATCTACCGGCTTACCTTTTTAAAATTTTTACTCCTATTTCTATTTCTGTCTTAGTATTTTCGACTTAGCACGTATTTCGAAGGCGGTATTAGTAGGATTTTTTCAAATTTGTTTGGTGGAGAGAGGAACAGCAGCTAGTGTGTGAAGTGAACGTTAAAGCGCATTTTAAAGGGGCCCCTTAAACCTACACTTGGATCTTAAGTCCCAGGCACTCTCCAAACTCCTCTCTCTGCAACGCGATGCGCACGGCGAATCCATGGGTTGTTACAGAGTTTCTTCTTTTCTTCTTAGTCACCTACTGAGTAACGGAACTGTTTTCTAGATTAACCAATAAATAAAGAAAAAAAATTAATTTACGAGTACGCCAAATTTCTTATTCGGATTTTTATAAGAGGGGAATATATTTTCTTTATAATTATATTAGTTATATTATTTCTTATGGTATCTAAATAAACGATGACGTTACAAATCCTTGGTCCGTATACTTTTTGCTTCAATTTTATTTATTATAATCAATTTTATGTTAAAAAGATTACTTGGATTACTTGGTCCAATTAGTAATCTTCAGAAGAGATTATTAATTTTCCTTTAATATGCAGGGGCTAAGTTTTAGATAATATCCTATTATAATTTTAATGATTGAATATGGAAATAAAGATCAACTCCTATCAGTTGTGGGTCAAGATCGTATAATAGACTAAATGTATACATAAAGGTTACGTATTATTATATATTCATATTTTGTTTTTATTAACAATAATTAAAAAATAACATATGAGAAATGTGTAAGAGCACCTATGTTTTATTTTTTGTTATCATTTATAAATTGATTTTTAAGTTTAGCTGAATCTATAAGTGCGCGTTTATGTAATACTAGCTTTCCGCCCGCGGCTTCGCCCGCGTGGAATTCGACATGGTAAGTAGTCTATCGTCTTTCTCAAGGTCTGGACTATATGTCAAAATTGGTTAAGTTGTTTAGGTGTGAAAGTTGTAAACAGTTGAACAATCTTACATGATTTTTTGTTTGACAATAAGGAACTTCCATACAAACTTTCTACCCCTATTTCAACCCCTTCTAGCATTTTTTTTTTCGCAATAAAAAGTATCCTATGTCCTTTCCCAAGTTCAGTTATATCTGCATACCGAATTTCATCAAAATCGGTTCAGTGGTTTAGGCGTGAAAGCGTAACAGACAGACAGACAGAGTTACTTTCGCATTTATAATATTAGTAAGGACTACGGATAACGAACGAAACCTTCTTCAATTCGTATAACATATTTAACCTTGTCCATATAAAAGACTGTTATATTTATAGATTTTGAATGTTTTTTGTCAATTAGTTTTTATGTACTAAGTTTAATTCAATTGCTTTCTTTACATAACACTATTAAACAAGGCACTCAAAATAGGTCATGGAATTTATTTGCGAGTTACACATTAATGTAATCTAAACGTACATTGTAGATTTTACTGCGTCCTAGACTTTAATTAGATGTTTGAATAAATTTTTGTCAATACTTCATTTTATGCAAAAAAGCAATAGCATGCGTCTTAAATAACACCCCCCGATGACGCGTTAACAACGCGGTGTTTTCTGCAATGTATATGTCACTTTATATAAACATGAAAATTAAACCATGGTAGTGTGTGTAAAAAGTTCTGCATTCTACTTCTGCATTCCTTCTCTATATAAACTTTAATTGTGCCAAATTTCATGCTCCTCCGTCCGCTTTATTTTCGTAAAAGGGATACAAAGTTTTTGCTTCCCGTATTTATATATAGATAATGCCTAAATATTTTTTTCGTCATTCATTATCTCTAAAAAAATAAATAAATTAAAGCTCTTAGTAACTGCATGCAACTCATATTTATACTGTAATAATTTGGAATGTGATTGAGGTCAGACCTATTTCTATAACAATCTTTTAATCTCATTAATGACGTGTGACTTATATAGATATGAAATCATTTAATAAATAAATACATACGATATAATGATAACAATATTTTTTTTTATTAATAATCAAAACTATTTACTTAACTTCACGCCTTGTCCCTACCGGGGTAGTCAGAGAGAACGGATCGCCAAACACTATGGTCCTCTACATACCTCTTTCGCCTCGTCCACAGTCATTAACCTATTCATGCATGCATTTGGGGGTCCGCATGCTTTTTACGTGACCTTCCTCCAGTATCATTAATACTGCGTTCTTGGTTGAAGGTCAACTGAGGTGCCCCCCTACCTCTCTTAAAACTATAAAGTTTGTTTTTTTTATTCTAATCAAGGTATTTGTAGCAAATTTATTGTACAAGATTATTTTCAATATAAAATGTAAAAATGTTTAGGTATATTTATTTAAAACTAGGTTTTATTTTTCAAGTTATCCTATACGTAGTAATCATACTTTAAGTATCAATGAATAGTAAAATAAACTAAGTTTTAAATATAAATTGATCTAAAAAAATTAAAACTAGACATGGATGTCAAATCATGGTAGTCTGTGTGCCGAGTTTTATCCTCCTCCGTCCGCGTAATTTTCGTAGAAAGGAATTCAAAATTTTTCCTTCACGTATTTATATATACATAACAAATATGTAAATACATAAAAAAATAACAATTTATAGTTAAGTTTTTTTCCTGATATAAAGAGAAAAATATTGATAGTTTTTTATACTTAACGTTTGTTTTATTTATTGAATTTTATTTTATTTAAAGTTCCTACTTTTATTTGTTACAATTTAACTTACATCGTTTGTAATTTGTATATAGTAGAAAACTAATAAAGAAAATATAATAAATATTTACTATGAGAAAATAAATTAAGTACGAGAGTTTTGCAATTCAAAAGTTGTGAATAAACTTTTCCTACTCATTCGACTATGTTATTCTAATAGCAAAACATATTTTTCCGAAATTTGCTTTCCTAAAATACATATAATTCTATATTTTTTTTATCTTATATCGCATTTCTTCTTCGTATCTAAGTATATAACAGTAGGTTTAGGTTGTTATCTATGGAAGTCCATGCAGCCTATTTTACAGAAAATGTATATATAGGGACTTTAGCAATTAGGTAATAGAATTCATAAAAAGAAACTAAATTTCAAAATATATTTGTTAGTTGTATATTTTTATTAAAAATAACTTTATAAATATACGTACTTTCCGTAATATACGGAATCACATTAAAATTTTATATACTTATTCTAAGTTTATTAATTTCTAATTCTTATATTTCTAAATCACAATAATGAAATGATTCATTTTAAATATTTTTTGTCATGATTTATTATAATTTATTAGTACAGATCACATAGTTCATAAAATATATTATATTTATAAATAAATTATTTTTTTAATGATTAATAGGGACCGAGAAAAATTCTCAAACTTTTTATCCTAAATGTGGCATAAATTACTGGGTCGGTTAAATAAATTTATATCAAAACCTATGTATATATTTTGCTCAGTTATAATATAAAGTTAAAGGAACTATTTAATGGCTTACATAAGTTTAATTTCCTATATTTACATACTTCACATACTAACAATACAATCCAAATCAGTCTTCAATGTGCACAGTAAAGGTTCATTCCTTGCTACACAAATCACTCTTGTATTTTGTACATATATTATAATATTCACCAATCAGACAAGCACCTTTGGTGCTCTTGCTGGAATGTGTATTGAAACACCTTGGTGTTCGTTTTAACAGCCGTTTTGTACTGGTTTATTATTCCTGCTTATAGTGTGCACTCGTCGTGATCCACCAGTCAATTTCCTTTCGATTTCTTCCAAACTTATGCCACGAGTCTCGGGTACAAAGAATATGACAAATAATATACCAATTACGCATATAACTGCATACAGCCATACTGTGCCGTACATACTGATTAAGGCAATTACATTATCGAATGATTTTGTAACGATAAACGTGCAAGCCCAGTTGAAACCAGTCGCTAGAGATGCCGCCGTCCCACGAATCCTAGACGGTAGGATTTCGCCCAACATCAACCATGGAATTGGTCCAAAACCAATAGAGAATCCTAAGACATATATAATCAAACACGCCAGTGGTAACCATCCATAACTGCTAACATCAGTTTTTACGACTTCTCTGATGTAAAAGTATGCACCGAGAGCTACCAGGGTAATAATCATAGAAACCAATGAAATGTACAGTAACATTTTTCTTCCTAGTCGATCTATTATGGAAGTGGCGATGAAGGTTGATACAAAGTTTACTATACCGATGATTACGCTACATAAATTTTCATTAACAGAACTTCCAGCCATTTTGAATATTTTCGCAGCGTAGAATATTACAGCGTTGATACCACTCAATTGTTGGAACAACATCAGACCTAAAGATATCAATACAGCTGGGAGATATTTTCTTGAAAATAATTGTCTAAATGCATTTCCTCCGGCCGCAAGATCTGATTCAGCTTGCGATTGAGTGAGTTCGTTCATTTCTTTTTCTGTATTTACATTTCTACCTCTTAGCCATTGTAAAGCTTTTTGTGCATCTTCAATACGGCCTTTACTAATGTACCATCTTGGCGTCTCAGGAGCTATAAGCATCAATAAAAAGAAAGGTACCGGAAGTGCTGCACCGAGGAAAGCAAGATGTGACCAGTTGAGATAAATCCCTGCGAAATATGCCAGAAGTATCCCTGTGTTGCCAAAGGCTGTAGGTAATAATCCTAGTGCTCCGCGCACTTCTGGTTGTATAGTTTCACCGACGTACACGGGGAAAGCGAGACTTACAACGCCCACGCACATTCCACATAAAGCTCTTCCAATGAATATCATAATAACATTAGCTGCATTCGCAATAAGCATCCATCCAAGGAAAAATGGTATAGCTGTACCCATAATTGTTATTTTTCTTCCAAAGTATTCTATTAGAGGACCCCCAATAATACCGCCTACGAGAGCAGCTAAAGGCATAAGACCACCAACCCAGCTGTTCTGTAACAATAAATATCCGTATTAGGGGGAGCGAAACTTTCAACTTTTACGTTCACACATGTTAACCTCACTTTAATATAATTTATTTTTTTATTACAGTTATACTCTTATACTTATTAAGGTTAATAATCAGTTTCGTAGTATAAGTTAAATATTCTTCTTACCTCCTCATCTGTGATAGTCAATGTTCTATTCATGCTGGGTAAAGCTGGTGATGTATAGCCGGTCGAAAATCCTACCATAAGAGAACCCATTGATACAGCGAATGCTGCGTAGATCTGTAAAAACAAAAATTTATACATTAATTTAAAAAAAAACTATTACACATTTATTATTTACACAGAAATACCTGAGATGCTTTACAGGTTGACATTGCTTTAACTTTTAATACTCTTAATACTTTTAGAAAAACATGTGGTAATTTCACCCTAACCCGGAAAGTTCTGAAGTTCAGCAAGCTCGAATCGAGCCTTTATGTATACGGTATACGTAGAAAGTAAACCATTCTTTTGTTTGTATTTTTACCTAACCCTAGTTAAACAAGCGAAACAGTAGTTACACGGAACATTTTCTTTAATGCTTCAATTCAGTTTAAGTACGTATTCGTTTTCTATTTTTTTTTTTGTTGTAGTTTTCTATTAATAGTTTTTATATATACATTAAACTTTTTAATATAATATAATATTATATATATAATATTTTTAATAAAATAATCAATCAAGTGTGTTTTTCTTTAAATTGTAGTACACTACATTTTATTGTGAAAGGATAACAAATTATTTTAGCAATTGTACCATAATTTGGTATTATTATTATTATGATTTATTTAAATAAAAAACAATAGTCTCTTACCTGTGTCCATAAAAAGAGCCTTTGTGTCGTGGGTCCATAAGGTTGTGTATCTCCATTAATTGCATAGTCAGTTTTAACTTTGCCACTCTCCTTGCTCAATTGTTTCACGAATGGTACGGAATTGCGCAAATTTTCTTCTTTAGCACTTTTAATTTCCATTTCCATTTTGTATTTGAATTCGTTTCCCAGACTGATTTGACGTAACTGTTGAAAATGACGGCGGGTCTTTTCAAATGAATCCTGCTCGTCTTCGCTACTGCTTTCTGTAGAAGCGACTTCAGGTATTGCGGCGTAGTTCGGTACAAGAGTGCCTTGAGACCCGCAAGATGTTGCTAGAGACGTACAAGTTGTTGACGCTGATAGGGTTGCTCGCGAGGGAACTCTAGCATATTTCGGTCCACGAGAACGGTATAAGCGTTCTTCGTCTTGTTGGCCACGGTGGCCTTGGTCGTTTCCACCCTGCAAAAGAAAAACATAAATTTAATTTGTTATTTCAAACGTAATAGTTTCTTATTTAAAAGATTTACTTGTATAACCGTACAAGAACTCCACAATACTCTTCGGACAATACCAAATTCGTAACTTTACAATCAACACTGTACGAGACATCCGCAAACAACTCCCATTTATTATATTCACTATCTTATGTACGTAAGACAATTATAACGATAAGAATTGTGACCTCGTGAAGTCTGGGGTCAGATAGAGAAAACATTTGCGTATTGACCACGTTAAGTGTGCATATGTCTTAGGCATGCTTTAGATAACCCACTGGTACATTTAGAGACCACCCTGACCTTATCACCTTTTTAGTTGTTAATGAAATGAGAGTTCTAATTAGAGCATGTTTTCCTATAGTGCAAACCTACACAAGGCACAGATTCAACTGCTGCTCAAATATTAAATTCATTTTTTGTTCCTTTTGTTTCCGTTGTTGATGTTATCAGATACATGTCAAAACGTTGAGTTATAATGGTGCTTGTCTTTAGTTTAGCGTAAACAATTTCTTCGAAGGTCTTATCGATGCAATAATAACAAACATAACATTTTAGTTTGGGAATATTTTGCTTTGTATTCTGGCGGGTACTTTAAGTGAAAGATTTTAATCAATATTTAATTTACATTACTTACAATAATATAATGAGAAGTAATGCGTTCAATATTTGTGTTGAATAATTCTTTTTTTTCATGTAGCATATTCTTTTGGACATCTTTGATATATGACATTATAATTTATAAAAATGTCAGATCGCATTGAGTTAAGTTACTATAAAGTATTGATATCTAAGTACAAATGTTCAAATACTATTTATTTAATTTGTTTATTTTTTTTATCATTCATTAATTCATTCTACTTAATGTTGTAAACAATCGATTTATATATATTTTTTAATATGACTCTTGTATGTGATGATCGTATTTAATTTATCAGAGCTATATTATTGAACCTTCATACATAGGGTCAGTAAAAGTATGAGTATCACATGTTTTTCTTGGCATGAGCCTGTCTAGTGATCAATATGATATGAAGGTTAAGAAATGAAACACAGAGCAAACGGTATATTGCTTTTATTGCACGATCATGATAATGATATTGTATTAGAGTAAAAATTACTATTTTTACTCTAATACACTATCTTTTTTTTTGTTTAACGCCTGTCAGTAGACAGGCCTTAAAAAATTATGTTTATATCATTTTAAACGATTTTTTAATAATGGGACTTTATTACTAGTATGTAATAACTGTTCCATTTTATAAACCATCGTGTAAACGCATTATTTTCACCGATGTAATATTGAAACAGCAGTGTGCCGAATGTTGTTTTTAAATTTGTTAAATTTATTTAAATGCAGAGCCATCTAGTGTAGTCTTATATAAAACAGAAAACAAGCGAATATCAGAAACAGTTTGTTTCGTTGTTAGTTTTCATTTTCCCGATAGAGAGCACTAGCTGCGCGAAAAACAATATTTTGCTTTCATAGTTAATAAGAGCAATTTAATATATTTTTTATTAAAAAAAACATTATATGTTTTTTACAAGGTACAACCTCATGATGATTATTTCAATGATGTTGTTGTGCAATTTATACAGGTATTGTAATATAATATATAGATTATGGTAACTATATATTGAAATGAAGCATTATTGTCAATATTATCGTTGATTAGGTGACATTTTTTTTATAACACGTCCGTAACCTTGATTGATGCATTTGATGCATATATTACCATGAAATAAAATATCGTAAACTACTTTCAATATGCTGACTTTACAAGGTTATTGTTACTTCGCCTTTTATCACAAAAATATTTAGATATTCATAATATTAGCACATAATAGATGTAAAGAGTGTTTAAGTTTAAATAATCCAGGTTTAATATTGTTTTATTTGAGACCAATGCATTGGTTTATTGGTTGCCAGGCAACGACAGGAAAAAACCACAGCCACTTAGGACTACTCAAAAACAGTCTGCGCCCGCCGCAGAAGAGCGTTCATAATTTTCCAGAGCTTTCTGTTGCGTCGATGCATATTACAGGCCTACCAAATTTATTTTATAAAAATATATGTTAAATTATGTTTATTGAAAGATATTTATTTTAGAATTATTATCCAATAAATATAATAAATGCGTCGTGTTATACAACTCTCACTTGTATTATCTTCACAAAAACGTAAACACTACTGTTATATTAATTACGACTTACCATTTCAGTGGAAAGTTGTTTTAGGTATCCCATGATTTTGCCCACTGCATTAGGGTTATTCTTATTGAAGCTCATCTTGATAGTTTATAGAACTTATATTGTTATAGAAATGAATAAATGTCCAGACAAGTTTGATAAAAGTTTCTTTTTAACACTTGTCTTCTATGTTTATTTCACGTAAAAGAAACACATCACTAAACGGAAACAATTTAGTTTGTAATATATATTATTGTAAAAAAAATAACGACAAACGGTTTTGTTATTACGTTACGTTAGATATTACTAAAAAATAAATAATATCCATGCACTAAATATTGAATAAGTCAAATTATATTCATTCAAAAATATTTCGCGCCTCTATCCTTCAAGGGTGCACAACATTCAGTAAGTTAGAAACAAAAATGTTGGTAGCACGGCACTTTATACTTCAGAGCTCAAGTTATCTATTGAAACTTGCAGATGGCAGCGCAGACATTTATAGAAGGTTGGTAGCGTACGGTGTCGGCTACCGCTTCCCTTGCCCCGCTCTTTCCCCTCCCCATCCCCCACGTGTCGTGTTACTGCTTTCAGTGTGGGTGAAGTGTTTTCAGTGTGAGTGCACTCACTCACGTATACTTCGAAGCCTGTGCCTGAATTGCTTTGATAAGTTATATTTTATAATTTGGACAAAAATTGTATTAAAATAATTATACGTTCTTATAATTTGTAAGTGACATAATCTTGTCATACCTTAAACTGACACTTGTTTCTCGGTGTTAAATTTTACCAAATTTCATGTCACCTTTTTTTAAATTTTTTACCTTCATAGATCTTCTGCAAAAAGTCCAAGAGAACTGGTGATAGAGAGAGAGAAATATGTAATGGAACAGAGAAAAGCTAGTTTATTCGATGATTCGAATCTATAAACGTTGCGTGCTTACTGCACTCTTCATAATTGCACCATGATGGCGTTTTTTAAATTTAACTTTAATATTTATATCAGGCAACTTGTTTTAGCGCAAATACAAACGCTATACCTCTGTTAGGTATTTATTTTAAGGAAAATATTTTGGCTTGTATATAATAAATGTTAAGTTAAAATAAGAACAAAACACACATTTGAATCGAAATTTTAATATATTAATTAAAATAAAATGTATAATTATAGTTATTATAATAAAAATATTAATAAGGTTGTGAACAGTTTTAAAATATTATAATCACAGTAATTACTGTTAGTATATTTGCGTTGCACACTTCCATTATATTGCAACGCAAGAAGTTTTGCAAACACTAGTTAAGTAGGTTCTTTGACAAATAGATTGAATTCTGTTCTGTTTTAATAGTCCTATTGGTTTGATGAATTAATTGAATGGATATGTAGTGATATGTCAGTACTTCAAGTCTCCCATTTTTAATCTAATTCATTCATTTCGCGTAAAGTTTGTAACATTAAATCTTAGCAAGTGATATATTATGTTATATTTATAGCATTTTTCATAAAGTATATACACACAAACATACACACTTAATCTGAAACTTTATATAAGTAGGCTATGTAAAGTTTCTGGCTTATTATTCAATTTAATTATTGCTTCTTTATCAAACAATAAATGTTAGAATATATATTTACAATTGAGTAAGCATTTGGTATAGTGGTTAAATTTATTTAAAGTAGAGTCCATATTTCTGCGTTACTTTGGCAGCGAATATAAAATTTTACACAAACATTTGTGTCTAACAACCAATGTATAACATTTTTTTTATATATATTTCATTATTATAAATAATAATAAGGCTTTATCACCTTTTCTCCATATACTTTAATTGTACGAAATTTCTTAATCTGTGTGCAGAATTTTCGTAAAAAGGGGAACAAAGTTTTTCCTTCACGTATTGATATAATGATGTGACGTTTTACAACAGCACGATATTATTCCACACAAATGAGTCATACCAATATTTTTTGTTATCCACATATCTTAAAAATTGATAACACAGAAAAGAAAGCTAATTTTAAATATGACTGAGCTAATAAACGTTAAAGTATAAAGCCTCCGTGACAAAATCTCTTTAAGCGACACCACTTTTAGTTGATGTCCTGAGGAATCGCCTCAACCACAACGTGCTTGCTTGCTTTGCTTTAAATTGTATTTTGACTATTTATACAATATACAAAAAAAAATTGCGGCATACAATATAAAAGTTCGGAAAAGTGATCAAAGTTATGAAAGAGCATTTTTTTTCTGTTCTGTAATGTATATAACATTGTTGTGAAGATCATTCCGACGTAAATTTTGTGTTTATTAAATATATGTACATTCAATAGTTCTTGTTTTAAACAATATATTCCTTTCTATCTTTTAGTTTTACAAACTTTAAACATATCCTAACAATAAAACGAGCGCTTGTAATTTATTCTTGAGAAAATAAAGCAAGGGAACAGTTGTTCTGGCAAATGTAATACTAAAAATCAAGCAAGATTTTACCTAAAGTTTTTCTATAGAAGCTCATCGGCTTGTTATAATAGCCGCATGAAAAATGCAACCGAATTCTTACAACTTCTCGACGCATACATGTGCTCTGGCCGCTTCATATACACCATTCTCAAACCAATATCGTGTAGACATAAAAATTTCCTGTTTTAAAAGTTTATCTTCCAAACCTCCAATTCTTATTCGTCTCATCTTACAATTTAATACAATTTAATAAAAATGCGTGCTGGCTGGAGTCCTACCGTGGGACCTAGACGCGATCGCTCTCGTATCGGCATAAAATCGGCGTCGAGGCCTCGTGTCCGGGGCCGCGGCAGAGCCAGCAGCACTAGTTGAGGAGGACCGGCTTGCCGCTGTACAAGAGTAGGAGCCCCGGCTGGCATGGCAGTGGTTAGCGAGGCGTTACGGCATCCTAACCTTCCGCACCACGCAGGTTATCTCGGGACATGGATGCTTTGAGAGATACCTGTGGCGGGAAGCCAGAAGGGAGCCCGACGCGCGCTGCCACCACTGCACGGATTGCCCCGAAGAGACGGCCCAGTACACGCTGGAAGTGTGCCCAGCCTGAGCATCTCAAGGTCGCGCGTTGCGAGGCGTCATAGGGCATGATCTCTCCCTGCCGGCCGCCGTGATTCAAGGCCGGCTGCGAGAGGTTGTGGGACTCGGTGCGCTCCTTCTGCGAGGCAATGGTGCTCGCGAAGGAAGCGGCGGAGCGGGAGAGGGAGGCCTATTCCGACCTCTCCATTCGCCGCATGCGGCCGGGTCGCCGGAGAGCGGCATACGATCGCCGCCTTCCGCCCTAATCGTTCAGAGGGCGGTCATGCTTGAGGCACCTGACTGCCTATCAACCTGACCCGAGTAGGCGCGTGCAGGTAGCTCCCGCGCGCTACTCGGAGCAGGCCGTCGAGGGTCCCACCACCCTAGACTCCGCGACGTGCCTAGCTTGCTCCCGCCGCCGAGGTTTCATGGAAGATTCGGGAGTTCCCGAGGGCCTCGGCTAGTGGCGGTAGAGGAGGAGCACCTTGAGATTTTAGTGGATATACGGACGGCCCCCTTAGAGCCGGTTCGGAGTCCCACATAACCTGTCCCGAGTCCCCGATCGGGCGGGTAACCGTAAGGGATTTCCTCACGTAAAAAAACAAAATCTCTGCTATTCTGATGCCTGTTAAAGTTTGATGCGAAAGCTGTTGACTTAATCTATACACAAGCGATTGGGGCGGAAACCCGCTTCTTTATTAGTTGGCTCTCGATAGTTTGTCTAGGATAATTTGCAGAACACCTTAAATGGTACTGAAAGCAAAATTATACCTTTCCAGTTACCGCACTAACAGAGGTCATCTTTTATAGGCACTGTTATAAGAAGATCTTTTCTGCAGTTTTCAAGTATCTTTTTGATAATTAATTGTGTTAATCACACACAGGAAACGTTTCTAAAAATGTTTCAATTATATTTTCAGTATTCCATATCTTGTAGGTCAGAGGCGTCAGAAATAGCGGTAGAGAGGGGTCAGCTTTAAGAAATTCTGCAGATATAAGATTGAGTCCTGACGCTTTTCCAGTCTTCAAAGAGACGATAGCTATAGTGACTACTTCGTATTTAGGTGGATCAGTTATGATGTCAAGGAGCTGCGAAGTTAATGTATTTCCTGATATCCCGGTATTATTGCCCAATTAACAGTGTAACAATTGTACTTCAGATGTCACGATTCACGATAAGCTGATTTTCTTTGCATTTAATAGGCTACCTGGCTACCTCCTAATGCTATAATTAATCCCTCTCCCAACTTGCTGCTAAGAAAGGCAATTTGAGGGATCTGTATAATACAACAAAAACATAGCGAACATTTAATTTACTTGTTTGGCTGCATTAAATAATTTTCTTTAGTATTTTAACTGTTTTATTCTTTGAAATTAAAATTATAAAGGCCTAACTTTTCAATGCCTATTAAAACTTCGAATAAACTTATATCAACCACTTAGTACAACACAATAGGCTTATATCAAAACAATTTTGAGGATCATCATAAATTTTAGTAATATTGTAAGTATCAATTATTCTTTGATGTATACATACAAAAAAACATTTTTATAGAAGTCAGTAATCAATATGATATTTCAGTTTTTACAACGGTTGCACTTAAATGTACTACATTTGTAATGTACATATACTATATTTGTAATGTGGGCGGGTCAGTACGTCATATTCGTAGACGTCACAGACGGGATAGTTGTTTTTCTTAGGACTTTGAAAGTCAAGTCTTTCCTGTTAATATTATTCTTTGTTATATTTGTATTTTTTATTTATAACTTGTTTCGTTGCTTTTTACTAATTGTGTGTAGAGTATTCAAACTTAAAAAGTTGAACTTTAGGAATAATTTATTTGCGCTAATCATTGTATCAATAATATGCAATAATGCAAAAAACTAAACTAATATTTACTGTTGTTTTTGTATCATCAGGAAAAGAATACAACAATTGTAATTAAGTACTATTCTGTAAGATGCAACGCGTATGGCTGTCTTCCTACTTGAAGTGTCGTCTTCAACGACGTTAAGTATTTATTGTTACGTAAATTAATTATAAGGAAATTGTAAAATTGTTTATGATATTGATTTAAATATTTTTCAAGGAAATCAATTTAAAACAAAGAATCTAATCGTAGGACTTTTATTTTAGGTAAGTATCTTCTTGATACTTTATGGCCTGTCATCGAAAATAGTGAAGCGGTGCGTGCAGACAGTCACGTGCGCTTAACGCATTGGGGATACATGCAATACCAAAACCAACTTCGTCAGACTGTCCCGCCTTCTTTTAATACGCACACTACTTAGAAATGAGATTTAGTTTGTTTGATCATCTATGTGTCATAGGTTTAATAAATCCGTGTATTAACGACATGCAATGTTGATTGCTTGAACATTTTAGCAATATTTATCTTTAGTAAAAAAAACCTGAACATAACGAATTCTAAACTTTAACAACTTAGCTGTTTTTTATGTTTTAACTATGTATGTCTTAAACATTAAAGTGACACGATTGCTGCCTATATTTTTCTGTGGAATATTTATGGATACGTCCGTTAGTTGCGTCACAAGTGACTGGCATTGGCAAAGGCGTCGAAACAGAAAACACACACGCATACTTACAAACTTGCATTCACTGACTAACACACATGCAGGTTCAAAAGCCAATGGAATATTACTAGCATCTGCAGGCGGGTCCCGTCGGCTTTCTCGAACATTCTCCTACAGAATGTTCCTCGTGTCTATGTGCCACTGCATAAAATAATTTTGTTAGCTTTGTGATAGGTTTTCATTGGTGGTACAAAATCAAGAAAATGTAAAAAGTCCAAATTCAAATATCCAAATTAAAATATCATCTAGCATAACGTCTAACTATTGAAACATAATTTAATCATCATATTCTTATATTTTTATTTAATGAAATATATTTCATAGTTATTTCAAGAATTATTATTAATAATTACACATCTACGAAATGTGCAGAAAGGAAAGATTACTTAATTTAAAAAATTATGTCACATTTTTTGCTTATTTCCGAGACGCTGTGATAAAAGATAATTCATTATCATATTAGTTGCAGATACTTGTGTCAAGCGTCTCGCTCATACGGGATTGACTTATCTTATCAGTTAACTATAGATAATAAACTGATTAAAAATTTCCACCACATTGTAATGAAAGTTACAACACCGCTTTTACTTTAATGTTTGAAAATAATCAAAGAGATAAAGGATTTAAAAATATTGAAGGTTTTATCATGCATTGTGATGTCAGGTGTAATAAGTGAATGGAGTTATTATTATTAAACATGTTTGTTTAATAAAACGCAAGAAAAATCAAATATAAATATTATATGCATACAACGTTAAAATGTCTTTAGTGATCTAAGCTAGATGTCAATTTATTTTAACTGATTATTTTTAGATAGACACAAATACACGAAATGACACAAAATCATAATGTATGTATCTATTTTAGATCGGTATGCATTTGAGAAAATTTATTTACTTCAGAAAATATTATAAAATAATAAATAAATATGTAATACAATTAGATCCCAAGGAACCTCATAATACGTGTGTAAAGCTATACCTACATCAAAATTATTTTAATAATTTTAAATGTAAGATTGAAAAGTGCTATTCAAATGAATCGAATTTGCTTACTTAAATTAATTTATTTGTTGACAGTTTCACCTTTATTTATTTAGGTACCTACTAAATTTAACGCTTACACAGCTGTCTCTACTTGGTCAAGGCTCCATTTTATTAACATTTACTGAATTCATCAACGAGTATGCGTATTAATATTTAAGTTATATAATTTATGGGTTATAATTATATAAATCAGACCCTGACAAATTGCTAGATTAAGCATTTTGCTTGTATACTTATAATATAATTATTTAGTTATGTGATGGCGAAGGTCGTAGCATAGTGCAACGCGGCGTGCTGCGCTAATGCAATCAAACTATTTTAAGAGATTTCCGTTACTATATTTAGTATAGAGCAAAAAAGCTTACTGTCTTTTTATACTTTTTATGTTGCTTTAAAATCTTGAAGTAACAGTCTACCGTTATTCAAAATCAAATAGAGGTGATTGACTTATTATATAAGGGTAACTATAACAATTCAGAACTATTATAAAAATAACTCGTTCACCAGTATAATTATAACATTCTCTTTGAACCTAGGAATAAATAAATGTGTGCTTTGAATGTTTATATTACATATTATATATATATATATCTACTTTATATTATTATATATCTATCAATACCAATCATGATGTAGTTCATCGACGGGTTTTATTATAGGATTCGAAGGAAATTTTAATTTCGCGGATCCGTTAAGGGTTTCGCTATCCAACATCCACATGTTACTGGGCGGAAAAGAGAGAAAAGGAATCTTTAGTTTTTACACTAACTTCATTCTGTGTACCCTGTAACATGTGTGCAAATTAAATAAATACTATACCTCTAGATGTGTACAATTTATATTCGTTACGTTATTCTTATGTTTATTCAATGAATATACATTGAGATTTTTTATTATCGTATGCAAATAATGTCATATCTATTGCCATCAAAAACAATAAAATATGACCTGGTGATTGAGTAGAAGGTATGTTTGTCGTTTATGTGTTGATTTTTTTTATTATATTTTATATACGAGGAATGTTTTAATTTTCAATACCATAGTTTATTTTAATATATAATTGATTATGTTCTGCCTTGTAGCATTAATAAGAAAAATAGCTTTGTTTACTTGATGAATAAATAAAATAATCCAATTAACAAATTAGGAGTGATGTAATTTAGATATTGACTCTTTATGTTTTGCCTTTTTGTACATAATTATGCATAATTCCTTCATATTCAAAAAAGTTTTTACTCGGCTAGTATTAATACAGTAATACCGTAGAACGCAAAATAGGGATACCTATTTTTTTGATTTCCACTACGTCAAGTTTTTAGATCTACTAGCTTTTCTCTCTTCGCCTATAACAAACACTATTGTATCGTGACGGATCGTGCTGAATTGCTAATGCTTCAACAGGAAGTTTGACACCTGAAGTCAGCACTTATCATCATCACAATATTTTACAATGATTTCTTAGATGTACAGTACCTACATAAATGTAAATATTTATTATGTACAAAGTATTGTGCGCACTACGGATTGCATATAATATGCATTAATAACAATAATTGAATTATTAAAATATTAGCTACGCAGTTTCTATAAACATGTCGCCAATATGTACCGCATTTGTAAGCTTTTAAGCAAAACAAGAAGTACTATTGAGTATCGCTGTTTGTTTAAGTTGAATATTATCTTATATAATAATAATCTATATCCTTACTTATATTATAAATGCGAAAGTAGCTCTGTCTGTCTGTCTGTTACGCTTTTACGCCTAAACCACTGAACCGATTTTTATGAAATTCTGTATGAAGGTATAACTGAACTTGGGAAAGGACAAAGGGTATTTTTTATCGCGAAAATTTTTTATAAAAAAAATATTTTTATTTTATATGATTATTTTTTTGACAAATAGTCTAGACCTTGGGAAAGACTATAGGCTACTTCTTACACGTCGCGCGATATAACCGAATTCCACGCGGGCGAAGCCACTGGCGGAAGGCTAGTAATCTGTATAGCTGATCCCTTGTGTTGTATTCAAAAATGTTATATTCATATTCTATTGCTGTTTATTTTCATTTCCCCTAATTTTTTTGTTCGTAAATATATTTAATATCACAGACTTAGCATAGCATAAGAAAAAAATGAATATTATAAAAATGTCTGTCCTTTGTTTCTTATTGCCGGGCGGTATGAAATATGTTCACAAAAGTAAATATAAAAAATATAAGAATGGAATGAATGACCATTCAGGATTTAAGAAAAAATAATAGCTTATTACCATTTACACATTGTTCCGCATCGAATAGTCAAATTCCCACTCCAGGAAATGAAAAAAAATTATAATAATTAATATTTAGTGTTTTCATTTCCTCGCTCTAGTAACAATGCTCGGCGTTGAATTCCGCCACTCAGCACGCAATGCCTTAATTTGGCGGAATGGAAATCTTGAGAGAACGGAGTGTCTTAACACAAAGTTGTCAAAAAAAATATTCTGAAAGATTATGAAATTAATATTATAACGTATGAATAACAAATTATAATTAATGAATGCGTTACAGTTAAAAGTTACAGTGGAAAGGTACTGGACGAAAAGTGGGTAAGCTGCCGTTAATCGGTCTGCTCATACAGAAGTCGACAACATTTTGTGTACCAACAAAATTATTGTGGGTTCTTATATATATATTAAATACGAGTATATTGTTTTTCCCCATTATTGGCCTTGAGTATATTTGTCATAAGAATTATCATGACTACTACAATAATGCTAATGTAAATAAATCAATAACAAGAACAATGTCTTCAACACACAGTTGCTTTTCATAACACGTACGTACACAACACTCACTAATGCCACTGTATGCTTTAAATACAATTTACGCGTAAATTTAACCTCACGTATGAATATCATTATTAACATCAGGATCACATCTCGGGCAGATGATCTGTCTCTACCGGTTTCTGTCGAGAGCATCTCTTACAAATGCATAAAGTTAGGGAGTGATAATTCCTTTACTTAATTAGTCCATTTCCAATTACATTAAGTTTTTCCCATTGTCATTATTTTATGGTAAAAATATGACCAAAATGGTATGGTAAAAATACGGCTCTTACACCATCTTGAATGCATCAGACCTTTGCCTTTCTCGAGCCAGGAGAGTGCTCGTCTCTACTTCAAACAGGATACAGTCTTTGCTATTCCATACCAGGTATTCCCTGACCGTATCAGTCTTTTTTCTTTTTAGATACTAATAGTTATTTTCTTTCATATGTTGTATAGACGGACCATAGTGTCTTTCTCCACCTCAATTCATCGTTTTAACTCAAGCACGCAGCTACCGTACATAGCGGCTGATATCAATGACAGGAATGTAGCAGGTGGTATTTGATAGCTTTCCGACTCGGTCTCCGTCACTGCGGCCCCGATGCTTACACTTTCTAACTTAAGCTTCTGGCACAGGTTACATATATCTTCCATGGATGTTACCAGATAAAAACGGTATCGTTGGGGCATATTGGAGATTTGATACTCTCTTTCCAACTATAAGGAAACCTTTTTTTCAGTGTTCCATTAATCCGGGAGACAAGATTTTTTTCGATTTTCTTCGTTTAAAAAATATTTAGAGCATTCAGGGCCTATTCCGATAAAGGAAAAAAAACCCAGTATACGGACCCTGACTTAAAGCAACAAAGTGTTCAGAAAGCTCCATCTCAATTAAAATATTTCACAACTTGTCCCATGTTGCCTCTGACGATTTATCACATGAAAGAAGATCTTTCTCGGATCTCATAAGTTACAAAACGCATACAACAGAGTATTTTGGCGTGCGCCACCTAAACCATTGGAGTTACACTAAGATCGTTAAATTGTTTGTCTTAAATAAATATTAATCAGCTAAACTATAAAAATTCTGAAATTGTGTTTTATTAAAACTTATTTGTTTTGATAAAACACAATTTCAGTATTTTTATAATATAAATTGGCAATTTTTGTTGGCATATAAAATTGTAATATTTGGAAAATCTGACCAATAATACCATGAAATAAATGTAAAGATCAGTTCAACCTTATACAATGGTAATGAAAGTCTACGCGAAAAGTAATAAATTGTAGCCCACGCGAACAATATTATCATATTTACCTAGTAAAATATTGGCTTTCTGCATTCCCTCTCCATATAAACTATAACTTTGCCAGATTTCAAAATTTAACGTAAAAAAGAATATAATCTATACATTTTATTTTTACATTTTCTACAAATATATATATCGTATCGTTCGTATCGTTTTAGATAAATCGAATTCATTTATCACTTAGTAAAATTCAATCTTTCTGTTATGTTATAAGTATTGTTTAAATACAAATCGCTCTTGTCTTCATCTTGTCTTGCGTATATATTACGACTAAAGTATGTATGTAGTTTGTACAAACAGCTCTTAATAAACACTTCAGTGATATAGTCACTGTAAATTTGCTTTGATATATTGGTCTTCGCAAGCAAATATATCTGAGTATTTCCTATGTTTAGATATATATCTACGTAGTTTTAGAGAAGAGGCATATTTATGTCAATTAAATTAGCAATCGACAGGGAATTTTATCAAAAACCATGTAGTAGAGACTATCTACGTAGATAATTTCACGGCTATGATATAATATTAAACAATTTTTTATTATAATACGATTGAATAAAAAAGTATTGGTAAGAATGGTCATTATGTATATGAAGTTATTATACGTAATTCATACATACACAATAATTATATATTTTATAGATGACAACGATTTTTTAAGCAATAATATATTTATTTGTTAATCCTTACTAATATTATAAATATGAATGTAAGTTTGTTTGTTACGCTTTCACCCAAAACCACTGAACCGATTATTGTGAAATTTTGTATACATAGTCTTTGTGGTATGGAAAAGGATACATTTTATTTCTATTTGATTTTTTTAAGACAAACATTTTTTTTATTATTTCATTTCGCTAAACAATATCTAAAGGCACTATAAATATTTGACAACAGTAGAATACGTCAATAATTTCTTCTGCGTCCAAATGACAGTACTGTCATTTACTATTTTTTGTAAATCATTGAAAAAAATCGGCGAAAAGTGGGGAACGGAGTGTCTTAACACTAGGTTCCTTCTGCTTACCCTGCTATATTCGGGATATATCGTGAAGCTATGTATGTATGTATATGATTATTTGCACTTAGTTTTGCTAATACTTTAACGTTTTTTTATCAACTAAAAACTTGAATAAGTATAATGCATATAGTGGCAGGTTTTGTAATCCTGCTTAATTTGATAACTTAAATTATTCAAATATTGTACCGCGATGTTACCTAGAACGAGTTATAATATGTTAGTGGTCTTTTTAATCTTTAGTTTAAAAATAGAATGTAATTAAAGTTATATCCTCGTGCTTAAATCTATTTTAATTCTATGCCCGTATGCCGACTACATATACTGGTGATGATTGGAAGTAATTTTACTGTTGAAGGTTACTCTTATCGTGTACTGTCTTTGGGTCACAGTAAAATGACTCTTGCTTTTTGTTATTGGCAATATAAATAGGGAACCGCTTCTTATAATGAAGTAACATATTTTTTATAAATGGAATGAAGAGATTCCATCATCATAAAAACATAACACTTTATTAAATTTAATTTTCTTGCATATCATAATTTTTCAATATTAAAAATACTGTAAGGTTATATAGAAATTGTAATTAAAAGTGAGATATGGGTCAACTCTCTCTCTGTTTGTAGGGAGACTGATGGGAAATTAAGACAATTTAGATCTTAAACTATAAATATATTAAATTAGGTAGTATTATTAAAAACATGTTTATTGTACTTCTTAAAACGAATATCTATTATATTCGTGAACTACTAACTGTCATGATTTTTTTATTTATTTTATTTTGCTCTAACGTTGACATATACGAGAAAAATAATAATTAACTTTCGTGTGCATTTGGCATAAAATAAAATCAAAATTTTTTGGTTAGATATTTTATGGTAAATGGTACAACATTTTCTAGACATGCATTTTTTATAAACATTTTCAAGGCAAGCTTACGCGTCAAGCACAGGGATATTTATCATGTAGATGTTGAATTGACCGTATCAAAATAATATATACGAAACCATTAACGAAGAATTAAATGCGCGAATTATTTGTATTGAAAATTATGTCAACTACGTAATAATGCTTTAAATTACTTTTAATGTCCTCAGTATTTTTCTTTGGAGCTTAACGCTTTTTACCATCCAGCAGGTTAATCATAGAGAACATGCTGTCAAGATATTCAGTTCTTCATTTTACGTTCGATTTCAAGACATTGCATATCGAGTGGTGAAACTCAACATCGCGCTTTATTTTACCAGAACAGGGAAATTTAAATAAAATATAAATAATGTGATAATTCCATTGAGTCGAAATCAAACCCACAACCAAACGCGGTTATGATGATGACCTCCGTAAATTGATATTTATTGTATATAATTAGGATGTAGTTATAGTAAAGTTATATAATATAGTTACACATGTAATTGCAATTGCGCTCAGAATTAAAAATTCTCTAGGTATATGAGCCATGTAGGT
The DNA here is from genome assembly GCA_033558755.1 of Philaethria dido. Lineage (NCBI taxonomy): Eukaryota > Metazoa > Arthropoda > Insecta > Lepidoptera > Nymphalidae > Philaethria > Philaethria dido. The sequence continues at coordinate 3,796,565 of JAKGSA010000136.1, forward strand.
ATAAATTTTTCAAACATTGTTATGTTGATCACTACTTTGAAATTTTAGCTGATATTAAAAGATTGAAATACTAAACTTTCGTTCGTAAATTACGCAGTTACATAATAAAGTATCATAATGTCAGGAAAATGCGGTGCCGTTATGAGCTGTTGCTAGCTGTAAATATTGATGTATTTACGTCAATATTAAGATTTATGTTTTATTTTGTAAGGAAACGGTGCACATTTCGTATATTTTATTTGCTGTCTTATATATTTATTATTGTCCACAGATGCGTGTCTACGATGCCAGGGTGAAAGCAAAAAAGACTCTTACGGCAAGCAAGACTGCGTAGTGGTGTGGGGCGAATGCAATCACAGTTTCCATTTTTGCTGCATGTCCCTTTGGGTTAAGCAAAATAATCGATGCCCATTGTGTCAACAAGAATGGTCTATTCAACGAATGGGCAAATAAAAAAATCCGGAAATTTTCTTCAAGAATTAATATTACTACTAAACATATTACTAACTCAGTCTCAACCTTGTCTAAAATGAAATTAATTTAAAATAAAAATATTATTATTTTTAATTATATTATTAAATAATATTATTCAAATTAAAGGAACGTTTGTATTTATGCCTTAATTTTTACCTATTTTTCTCCTTAGTACTAGGCTTCTGGCATTTTCCTAATATTTAGTTATTGTAGTAAATACATACTAGCAAATGTTGCACAATTATTGAATCTATAAAAGTTCACGAATAATTTTTATTTTTAAGAAATAGTTGCGTGATCAAAATGAATCCAATAAAAATCCTATACTCCGCATGAAAACTTAACCTAACTGACATACTTAGTATGTCAGTTTATAAAATTATTGAAGTATTTAATTTTAAGTTATGGCATTTCATTGCTCTCGTAGAGAAATTGTAATAATCCAGTAATTATCTAAAATGTAATGTTTTACGTAGAATTCAATACTGCTGTTTATAGCGGTCGTCATTCGAGGCGTGCAATACTATTGCCACTGCTCACACGAAACTATTAATATCAAGTTTAAAATTACTCGTGCCGTGCACTATAAAAGTGTAACCTTTAGGTGCCGATTCGAGACTCAATCCTATATATTAATAGGGTTCAATATGTCCAATATGATGTGTATTTTTTATACATATATTTTTGCGGCATTTAATAAAAGAAGACTACGTGGCCAATGCACTTAAATTCGATATTTATATTTAACTAATAATAATCTGCCTACTACAATTTATGTAGCATTATTTTTACTGGTGACGATGATATTTAAATCCATAACAAGTAAACATGTAAATGTGATACTTTAATGCCAATACCTGCCTCTGTTATTAAGTATTATTAATGTAAGATTTATAGTTCGATCCTTTCTGAAAAAGAAGTAATAAGTATTAAAATAAGCCTTATTGCCTGTATCCAATATTGCTGTGAGGATGGTGAAGCCACAGGTGACTTCTAGTCTATCTATATTAAAACTAATCAGTAAAAAAAATGTAACTGTACAGAAGGTATCGGTATCTGTATTGAAGACATTTTTGTGAAAAAACAGTTTAAGGAGGCTTAAAACAGTCACAGAAAACGAATCTGTGATTTCTACATTTTTTTTTGTACGCGAACATCTTTTAATCTCTGAGTGAATTTTATGAAACTTTTTTTGTTGTGTAGCTATTAGGCCTGGGCCTAAGTCTATAATTAATTTCGTAATAGTCCTGCTAAACTATACATAGCTATAATTAAATATATATATAGCAATAATGAAAAGGTTTCTGTTGAAATTAAGAAACTGTTGATGAATTTTTGTATTATATTTCAATATTATATGGTAATGCTGTCTTAATAATGGTGAATACTTTTGATTAACATATAAAAATTAAAGAACCGGAAAGTCTTATGAAGAAGCAAAATTGTCCAGTTTAACTATAAGTAGTAGTGAAACAGCGCCTAAACTAAACTCGCTTTATAAAAAAAATAAAAATTTGAAACATCTGATAGAAAACCATAATAGTCCCCACCTGTCCTCTGAGATATGGATTTGTTGCCTTTACAAAGATTGTTCAGTGTGATAGACATTTTTCTGTTGACAGTGTCTGTTTATAAGCACGATTGTTATAATTTCGGTCTTCACTCGGAGGAGTGATTATATAGTATGGTTAAATTCCATAATCTTAGTCCCTACTTTCGACGAAAGCAGTTGATAAATAGAATTAGTGTGAAAAGGGCTATAAAGTCTACGTTAACGAAGTTGCGAGAAGCAACTAATAATATATAAAGGGGCTCATTTGTATTTATGAGTAGATTTATACATACTTCGAATACTATAAGCTATTGTAATATATGGAAATATGCCGCTTAGAGTATCGTTCAACATTCCTAAGTAACTGATTAAAGCCTGTTCCAACTTTCTCGTTGCTGATAAAATTTATAATGAATGACAGAAAGTAATCTTAATATATAGTCTCCTCAAATAAACGAATGACTCATTCATCACGAGACTTCAAACACCCATACATCAAGATTGCCCGAAGTAAATATAGTTTTGCGTCTTCCATGTTTGTATTCACATAATTGAATGCATGGTAAATGTGTCAGCTATTGTTGCCAAACGATAGAGATTTTTATGGAAATTTACAGTTATATAACATAATTATAATTTTTATGTTACATAAAAATCATAATTCCAGTTTAAATATATTAATAAATTACAAAACTACAGTGCGAATGTAAAAACTAACTATAATTTCCAACTTGAAGAACTAATTTTGCTAACTCAAAACTTACATGAAAAAGTTTAAATTAGTGATCATTATATTAATACGTAAAGGAAAACTGAAAGGAAACTTTGAATCCCTTTTTGTGAAAACTATGCGGACGGAGGACTATGAAAATAGGCATACATATAGTGTACATAGAGAAGAAGCGTAGAAAACGTTATTATAATAATGTAACAGTGGCAAGGCGTCCATACAACTCGATTCCCATCGACTTGCCTAACTTTTCAAAGTACAAGTATGAGATTCGTCAGTAAAATGTGGAGCTCGAAAAACCAGTCAAACAAAGTGTAAAAACCTAAAAAAAAGGAAAATATTGAGCATAAAATTGCAAGAAAACAAGCTCTTATAGACCTAAACATCTTATAGACCTAAAAAAAGGTCATCGCCAAAATTCTATAGTGAAATTACGAAATGTCTTGACATATTTTACCGGTTTCCCTAAATATATTGGCTTCTCTAAAAATTTCCGGCTTCCCTAAATTTACATCGGCTTCCCTTAATTTACCGGCTTACCTAACAAAAATTTTTACCCCTTGCCACTGTAATGTATATGTTTAGAAATAAATTAAATGTAAATCAAACCTTAAACATGATCTCTAGTAATAATAATATGTTATATTTTTTAAGTAATAAATGGATCCATTACGGTAACCCAAAGCAGATAAAACGAGGTATGACATATATTTTAGAGCTTTAAATGAAAATTTCTAAAATGAATAAGTACTTATCGCACATATAGAGCCTAATTATTGCAGAAAATGAGCTGGGCACTAACTAATAGTGTTACTCATTTTTTAGCATGAGTATTCTAAATTTAATTAAACCATTCACACGATTACCTAGTCACGAAGTTTATAAAAAGTGACTTAGAAGTCTAATTATATACCTGCCTATTTTGATTTGTGTTACAATTATACTTCATCAAAAATCTGTAATTTTTATTTAGATTTTTGAAATAAAACTATTGTGTAGGATTAGTTTTGCAACTTCACTTCATTTTAGCCTAATTGGGATGCTTCTGACAGTAATAAATTTAACAAATCCGCTTCTTTAAATGTTTGTCTATTGAGCGCGTAGGTGTGCTTGGGTCGCAAAACGAGCTGCATACAGTGATTCAATTTCTCTTCGCAATCAGGTCGGTACCCGTACAGTGAATTAATGGAATATTAAGATAATTTGCCTTTTTTTGGTGTGGTTAAAGAAAGCAAAATGTTAGGTAGCAGAGGCCAAAAGTGGACGATCACTTTCATACTTTATGCATATTTCGTAATATATGTATCTTTGTCATTTAGAAACATAGCTCTGAAAAATTTTACCATGTTTCATTATCTACACTACTTATACCATAGCAGATTTTAAATTTACATGATTCACACGAGTGAAATCATCCATGAAATTACCCCATGTCTACTACTATTGCATCACTTTGTGCGTGTATGTTTTTGATCACAAAGTATACTAAACATGTTTATAGTTTATTTATATATTTTGTTCTTTTTTATCTAGCGTCGATCAATCTTAATCTATTTTTTTAATCAAAAGATTATGATTTTTACATTTGTTTCTAAGAACAGAATACGCATATAGTATTTATTTTACTTTCCTTATCAATTAATAGTCATAATTCATATACTCAATTCTAATCGATATATATTTTATCTTATCTATATATATGAATCATACTTATAAATATGTGTTGGTTGATGACCGACATATATTTATATTGTAAATTCATTATTTTTGTATTGAAAATATAACACATTGACAATCCTTTGTTTTTAGTTGTATCATGATAGGTATAATTCTACGTTCTTTCACTTCCTCATACGTAAGAACACTATTTATAAATACCAATTAATACTTTTTACACTGTAAGGGTAATTTACACTTTTCAGTTTTGAGTCAAGTTTATAGAACTTCTTTTTTTCATGCTACCCATTTTTTCATTTTTGCTGGGTACGTAAGACAAACTATTGTTAAGATAGACCGTTCACCGCATTCCACTAGTATAGTATTTCACAACTATTACGTTCATATATAATTCCTTACGTCACGATCGCGTTATCATATGATACACTTTAGTAAAAGTTTTAACTACTTAGATACAGCATAAGCCCAGCTTTTTTTTGAAGAAACTTACATTTTTGTAATAGTTCTATATTAGTAGGAAGACAAATGAACTTAACACTCAGTGATGCACATATTTTTAGGTAAATCAGTAAATTTATTTGTTCCTGTATATTTTTAATATTTATGCTGGGTGTAATGAACTTATACTTACTATCTGATGTCTTCTTTCTACATAATTAAAAAATATATATTTTAAACTAATCTATATTTTAATATAAAAATATTTTATTTAGAATATTTACATACGTATAATTAAAATTAAATGTTTAATTCCTAATTTGAGCATACCGACTTAAATTAGGGAAATTGACAACCAAGATTATTATTATTCTAAGATTTAATAGGTTGTCATTTGCAAAAGGACACCTTATTAATTATGGAATGACCTCGTTAAGTCAACGGTATTTATTCTACGCATTTCCTCCTTTTTTTGCTTAAAATAAATACAATATAATTAACTACTATTTACAAATATCAATTTTGATAGTTGAGAAACGTGACAACTCACAGGTTTGACATTTCAAAGAGTTTATTTTCCTGGTATAATGGTTTCTGTGGTAATAATACCTTGAAACGCAAGTAGTATTTTCAATAAGCATACTCAAGCGACGAGCCTGTTTCCGCCACCCGCAGCCAGGCCTCCCCTCCGTCGTCCAATCACAAGCTTCAGAGAGCGCAAACTGTAATCAGTAACGACTTTCAATGCATTGGGCACCGTTCAGCCTTAGGATAAATGATTGCGTCAGCCAATATGAATTAATTATTTCATATACATATAATCGTGTATAATAATATGCTTTATTGGAAACAATTAAATACAATACAATAATTGGTTGAGGGTACTGTCTTTGTATGAACAAAATAACCAGTAGTAAAGATCCCACGTATCCCGCGGCTTGATGATACAAGTATAGTATATATATTATGTACGTATATATGGACGATCGGTAGTGTGTAATTTTTGAAATTAATATTATCTTTGATACATTTGTAAACATAAAAGCCACGCAATCATAAAAATGCAATGGTATTAATAATTTTGCTATACTAAATTGTTACATTAAAAAAAATTACTCGTTTACATTAAATTTATTTTAAAAGTAGGTAAATTTTACAAAATATAAACTGTAATTTCACCAAATGCATGCATTGTTTGTACTTCAAGTGCAAAGAGGATGCATGCGTTTGAGTAAAATATTAGCAAACAAAGCAGTTACGGCTATTTATAATTGGGTAAAGGCGCAATAATACACAAGATTCAGTCGCTATTTTATTTAGAGAAACATCTCTACGTGCAATGGCGTATTATATGACGAAATAAATATAAACCTGGCACTTCTCCCAGTCATTTAGTCACTAGTGGAATACCAACCTACAAACATTGATCAGGGGATGCCGTATGGGATAGCTAAGGGCGCATGCCGAAATACACCGGTTTTCAGAAAATACCGGACTTAGTGTGGCACTATTTAAAGGCAGTAGTTTTTAACCAGCGTTACATTTAACAATAATCAGATTTTAATAAAATAAAATAAAAATAATAACAAAAATAAAACAAAATTGTGTGCAAAGATCTCGTTCATTTGTACATTCATTCTAATCACAATAAGATAGCCATCATATAATGTCTATATGCATTAAAATCTAGCATCCCCGAATTTCGATGATAGCCGAGTCGTAGTGTACAACTTGCTACGGACCTCTTGACAACTATTTAATAGTTCTCTGTATTGTGTTCGTATATTTAATTGTTTTCAATCTGTTGAAATATACCCTTATACAGTACTACATCTTATACGAGTACATCCACTACACCTATCACTACAGTCAGCCCCTATATTGAGCGTTGAATAGCATCATTCTCTCCGGTACTGACGACATCTTCCACTTTTTAATCTTGTCCAAATATTTGCCGGAGCCACCGAACCCCGTCAATACCTTTTTTAACTGGGGAAATCCGGTACGGATACCGCCGCGGGGACTCGGACACAGCTGCATTGGGACTCAGACCGGCTGTTAGAGGCCGTACGAATACCCACTAAAACCTCACGGTGCTCCTCCTCTACCGCCACTGGTCAGAGGCCCACGGAAAAACTGCCCCAATCATCTGTGGAAACCTCGGCGGCGGGAGCCTGCAAGGCACGTCGCGGAGTAGAGGATGGGCACTGTCGACGACCTGCTCGGGTATCGCGCGGGCTATCTGCGCGCGCGCCTACTCGGGTCAGGTGGCACCATCTGGGCGGGGGCGGTCGTGTGCCGCCTCCGGCGACTCGGTCGCTTGCGACGGATGGTGAGTTCGAGGAAGGCGCCTGCCTGTTTCCGCCGCTTCCTTCTCGAGCACAGAAGGGGCAGACCGGAATCCACGACACTCTCGCTACCGACCATGACGCTGACCACGGCCGATGGGGAAGGGTGATGCCGTGAACGGGCATGGGCCCTGACCACTCCGGTATACAGCCGACGGCTCGACACGCTGGCCATTGGGCGATTAGGCAAAGGCGCCGGTCGACGCGGTCTTCAACAGCCTCGGGGCCGAGGTTGGTAAGTGGCCCCAGGCTCCACCGACCGTCCAAAACAAAGATTACTTCAATGTCGCGCGACGTTTTATGTGCGCGCCGCCGATGATGATGTGGGCTTCGAGGTGGAGGGCCCTTCCGCGGAGCATGACAGTATAATGCCTCGGTCTTGTTAAGGGCAACGTTCAGACCAAGATGTCGAATATGTCCAACAAAGTCGGCCACCCCGGTCGTCGCGAGCGTCGCGAGAACTGCCGCCTCGCGATAGGTTCTCTGCTGCGCCAATACGAGGGTATCATCGGCGTAGCAGATGACCCTCACACCTCGGAGGGTGCTGCCCCGAATCACCCAGTCGTACCCGATGTTCCACAGGAGAGGACCCAACATCGACCCCTGTGGAACACCGCACGAAATTTCCCACTCCTCCCAACCACCTCCGTGAGCCGGAAAGGTTACGAACCTCTCGGACAGGTAAGCCCCGATGACGCGGCGCAGGTATAGAGGCACTCGGTGGTACAACAGTGCCTCCTTAATGCAGGGCCAGGGCAGGGAGCTAAAAGCATTGGCGATGTCTAAAGACAGCGCCAAGATTCCATCGCGCCGGGCCACCGCTTCCTGCGCATGGGACTTCACCTACTGTATGGCTTCCATCGTCGAACGCCCACTGTGGAAACCATACTGCAGGTCCGAGAGATCCGGACCTGTCCCCTGCAAGTGCTCTAGTAACCTCCTCGCTACCACGCGCTTGAAGAGCTTGGCGATCTCGCTCAGTAGCCTTCTCGCAAAAACATTCTTGAAGGCTTCCAAAGCCAGAAAATTATGATAATGATTACTAACTCTACTCGACAAAAATATCGGTTTTACTTGAATGGTTCCGAATTGCGATTCCTAGATAGTACTCGACCATTTAATACGTTTTATATGTTTCTATTACTGATTGCGATTAGTTTTTATGTTTATATAATATATCTCATAATCTTATCGATGCTTCAACATCAAACGGGAGTGGTCAAGTGTAGTACAGACTGGCATACTACAGCTGTTTCTTCAGACGAAGTCATGATTTAATTGAATGACTTGTTGTCCAAGACACTATGCGAAAGGTCTCCAAATTCCTCAATGCGGTGGACTGATCGATGCGGTGGCGGATCTATAGTGAACCAGAATGTCAAGCAGGATGAGATGGCGGGGCATCGCGACTTGTATAAACTTTTCTTTTAAACCTTTACTATTGCCCAATTTATATGATTTCAAAGCTTGTCTCGAAATTTACTAATATGAAGTAAAGTACTCGTACTTATTTAGTTTCAGACCAAATTATTAGGTGGTGAAGCTACGAGGTGAAACTATTCGTAAATAAAAGCTTGTAAAAAATAATGTTAGAAAATTTTAAATAGAAAAGGTTTCCGTTTTAATACATTTAAGTACGCTCAAAATACATGTTTGGATAATTATGTATGATAGCTATATTTTTAAGCGACATAATCATATGTCTACCTACAAGTAATTTTGTGCTAGTTATACTTATATAATATAAACGTTTACAATAAAAGTATAATTTACTCACTATTATTTTAAAATATTTATTATATTTTGTTTGTGTTACGAGCCTAATTCACTTTATTTCCAGATCTTATTACATATTCATACAGTAATTTTCCATTCAATGACTACATTATGCAGGTATGTTTATAAAATTCTATACTATGGAATCAGATGTTCGGCGAATGCAATGTGAGAATCATACTGGCACTAGAAAGTTCGCCATTACAATTTATTGTTGAAGAATAGCGTATATTTTATGAAGTCATATATTTAATGCTAAATTATAAAAAATGGCCTCGAATTCAAGCTTTTTTATACCAAAAGTCAAAACATATGATGTTATACAAATGTATGTTACTACAGACGCGTTGCAGTGTTTAGTTCACAGACTAATAAACTTCAATTAGTGCGAATTATATGTTGCCCCAACTACCTTTCAAGTACATAAAATTATATCTCGAATTCGATGTTATAACGCTATAACCGATGATATCTGCAAGGTCCACAAGGGTGTCTCGTATATATAATTTTCTAATCATTTTTAACTATGGACGACTGGAGAGAGTCGACGGCCACTAGTGAATTCAATGTAGCCGCCTAAATTGGTTGGATGCAGTCGAATATTCGTGACCTATTTGTAGTAATTACCTGAAAGCCGGTAATTATATAAGTTCTTAGAATTATACAAGGTTATGACTGTTATATCGATTGGCGCCATTTACTTGTTCTTCGAATCAAGGAAGTCACCTCTTATAAAAATCAGAAATTAAAAAATGCAGGCCAATTCAAACAGAAACAAATAGTCTATTTTTAAGCTATATTTTTAGAAAGAACTTAGTATGAGATCAATCTATTCTTCATTTACTACTGGAACATTGTATCATTTTATTTGAAAACAGCTATGTACCTATTGTATAAATATTATTTTTCTGTCCGCCGAATTCAGCTTCAGAACCTTTAAAGTTAACTAGGTACAACTTTGACTAATTAGTAATAATAAGATCTTTTTTGGCTGCCACGATTATTACATATTTTGAAATGTTTTTTTTTAATCATTGGGTAAATCACCATCTACTGTAAAAACATGTTAGAAACATTGTATTGTCTAAAGACAAATTCTCAAATAACAATATCTAGGTGTTTAATCCGGTTAAAATAACCTTTTTTAACCTGATGACTTGTGAAACCAGAAGTTTAAGGAATCTTCATTTAATTAACAATATTTTCTGCTCATACATAATATAACCCATAACAATCTAGAAAATTTATAGGTATTAGGTACATATCTGGCGTACATTATGAATATAATGCGCTATACTAATGCAATTTAAATATTTGCAGACTATTGTGCATGGTACTTATGATATAATACCCATGTTATAAAACACTACGTGATATGGATAAGTATGCAAACTATCAGGCTCTTTATCAATTAAAATACATTTTACATACACATCACATTCACATCACATTTCAAACAGTATTTACTTCGTTTTGTACTTGAATGTTCTCGGGTACTTACATTTTTCAAATTTATAACCAAACTGAATTATATTGGGAAAGTATTAGTCAATTTATATTTGCGTTTTTCATTATTCATATTCACTTTTTTGTATGAAATACCTGTTGACAATTCCATTATTTCTTAATTGTAGCCAAAATAATATCATCTGCGTACAACGCTTCCTACAAAAAATAACAGTAATCGAAATTCTTCTTAAATTCGTTGTTGTAAATGAAATCAATGGTAAGTATAATGAAACGAACTTGTGCTTTATACAAAAATTCTTCAGTATCATATTAGTTTGTTCATTTTACTATATGCGTATCGGCAAATTAATGTGTATATATATATATATATATATATATATATATATATATATATACATATACGAAGTATATAATATTATATTATTTACTTCATATGTATCTGAATACATAACAATGCGAAAAACAAATTAAACTGCTTATTTTCTGTAATTGTTAACAATTTATTTAATTGTAAATTAGTTATAAGTAATTTTAATAATTAAAGTTATTATCTAACTGCGATGAAAACAAGTGTTCGTACAAGACAAACAACAACACAAATTATAATTACAGATTTAAGTATAATTTTAAACCATTTGGTTTCTTGTTTATTGTATGTGTTGATTTCCTAGGCATTAATTAGTATGGCATCTAGTTAACATCTATTTCGAATTAACAATAAGAATATCCATAATAAAGCGTATGTACATATGAATACATCCATAATATTAATTCGTTCTAGTTTGAAAGCGATCGGAAAATTCCACTCTTAATCGGTGACAATTATATCAATCTAGATGTTGGCTGGCGCCCCACAATTTATACCAGCGACAGCTGCTCTGCAATGAAGCGAAACATTATAGTTTTGAATTTAAAATTATTATATGTAGACAGGAACTTCACAGGGTATGAACTTATTAAAACTTTTTTGTTAGCTTCACCTGTGTTTTCATCAATCAATGTAAAAAAATCTTGCAACACTAATTTGACCTATTTCTTGCCATTCGATTTGCATTAACGCTCGGGTCTGATGATAATACAATATTTTCATAGCGTGAGTCGGAGGTCCTTGTTAGAAAGACCAGGAAATTGAGATTTTTTTTCAGTTTCAAACTAATCTATTATTTATTCTTTACATAAGCTCGCTAGTAAGTTGTATTTTAGTAATAAACTAGAGCGCGTAGGCGGTGTTTAAGAATCATGGTTACAAGTCCTGCTAAAATGAAATAAATTTATAGGGAATTGTATGCTGAGGACCTTCAAGCTCTTTCCCTTATAATACCGGTTAGACAAACAGAACCTAGAGCCAAGACACTCCTTCTTTCTGCCTGAAATCGAAATATTATGTGTTGAGTGGCGTAACTTATCGCCGCGCTTTGTCTTACTAAACAAATAAAACGAAAATAAACAAAATCTTTACCCTAAGTGGAGAACGAACCTACCTACGAACGAACGAACGACCTACGAACGAACCTACCTACCTAACCTGAAAGCCTCAAATGTACGACAGTATGTTATTAGAAGGATATATCATATAACTATTTTAAAAGAATTCAATAAATATAATCTATTATCTATGTAACTATGTTATTATTTTTTGTACTAAAAATAAATTTGGATAAGTCACTGAAGTGCATGACATTATCAAAGTACACTAATATTTAATATATTACTATTTATAAAAATGTGTGTAATACTTGTTTCAAATTAAAAATGACTATACATAGATACACCTACATCTGGAAGTATAATATATTTCATTGAGAGTAAGGTCTAAGGACTTAAGGGTCAACGACGCTAGTTTAGAAAGTGATTCGCAGTCTACAGCTGGGGGTGTGGCCGCGTCTGGGCACACGTACGCTCTCTAGCCTTATCAAGCAAAGCCACTAGCGACGCGTCGTAAACTCAATACACATATTGCATCAGAGTGATGAAAATTCTTAAAAATTATTATACACTTGTATATACACGTACCAATACCTCCATGTCCTATCAATTCTGGTTTTCCTATTTGCTGTGGTATGTTATTTGTTTAAATTTATAAACCTATTGTATAAGAATTACATTATTTTCCGTTAGTGACGCGTTTGACTGGTGTCGCGCGCTGATTGGCGCGCTCTACCAAGCCCCTACACGTCATGCAATATTTCATTACATTACATGTTGCCACAATAATTCCTTTGTAAAAATATGAAATAAAAAGTATATCGATATAACAAAATATTACTATTGAAAAGAATAAAACTATTACATTAGGACTTTTGAACTAGGAATGCTTCTTATTATAACAAACAATAAGGCTCTGAAAATAATCATTATAAAGTATAGAATCAATTATTATTGTCGCTCTATCATATTTAAATATAATATACGTAACACTCATTACTTAAATTTTAGCATTTTAACGAAGCAGCAACAATAATTTGCTACAATCGAAAATACATGCGCAATTCATTAAAAGTACCTGTACAGATAAGAATGCACACGTGAACGTTCGACCTTCAATATAACATTCTATACGAGACAACTCCCACTAACCACAAAATAGCTATACATGTATTAACATTTTTTGTATATTAGATGAATCTACCACTTTTTAGATTAAAAGAAACGTACAGTTAATTAAGGATAAACTTACATAATACACCTGTTACTGCTTCTATATAAACTTAATTACTGTGTGATAAAGATATAATTAATTATTTATTATAATAACCACATATATATGTATCTGTTTGAAGTCAAATTGCTATATAAAATAAAAAAGAAGTATATTATTTTAAAATCATTTTATATTTATCCACATATTTGTGTTTTATTATACTCGTATACCTCATTTGCATAAAGTTTTAATATATTTTATGATATTACTTTTTTAAAGTAGGTAGTTAAAATAATTTGATTGCTTGCAGCAAAAACATTTCTTCCTGTTTCGTTCTCTGCGTGTTATAAGTATAATTGTAATAGGTAACTATTAACAACATAAAAAGCTAGTATGTTTAAATAGATATTTGGGTTTACTTTTACTTTAACAAAGATACAAATAAAATTCTAAGTATGTTTATTACTAATAAAGATTACAATTATGTTTTAGTCGTTTTTCATGACAATGCAACCAAAGTTATGACCAAAACGACTATCAATGTTAAACGCAAGAATCATTAAAGATTAAAGTCTTCTAATATTTACAAGATAAGAAGTTAAAATTTGAAATTTGGGGATTTGTCATTTTACAAGCAAAATTTTACTTTAATAAATAAACTCTTATCTAATCTATGAATACGCGGTAAAGTATATGATATTCATGTCAGTAGTTATGTTGTGATATTTGCATTGAGCAAAGTAAAATGTGTCGATGTTGGGTGTGACTGCGCTCACGCGCGCCGCTCAGAACTAGGGTCAATTGGTCCGAAAAGTTCACGAAAACTTAATTGACAATAATAAAGAATTATTAATGGACGTTAGACGATCTGCGTCAACTGTTTTGACGTCATTGATTTACCAATGATTGATGCAGTATAAGTTTCCAAGGTTGAAAAGGGATTTAATTAAAGATCATTGTTGTTTAATTAATGTTCTACGTTTCAGATATTTTTTCATTTTATTTTATCATTATTAGAATTATTTTTTTTGAATGCTTGTTATTTCTAAATATAAATAAAAAAACAGCTTCACGATTTATCCCGTAAAGCACTACAGTGAAAAAGATCCAAGGATGTCAAGACGTTAAGTTCCCTGCTTTCCACCTGAGTCATTTTGTGTTTAGTGACAGAACTCAACGCCGCGCTCTGACAGAGTGAAGAACCAATCGTTTTACTGGCATCCGCTGTCAAAAGTTACAGGCAAAGGCCTAGGATACGAAATCTAGCTATAACAGAATTTGAAATAATTTTAAAATAGAAATTTCTGTAGTCGATAAATAAATTATTTAGGTCATGTTTCTAGTGATGTTGTTTCTAATTCCTTTAATATCGACAGAACAATATTTTTTCTTTCTTTTTTCCTTTTAAAAAAATAATTAATTTACAACCATCATCATCTCTGAAAATAAATCATGATAAATAATCTCGTGTAGAGTCAAAAAACGTTTTTGTAAGCGTTAAACAAAGAAACGTGTAAGAGTGATAAAAAATATATTTTTCCACTTAAGATCACTGCATGACCTCCAGTACACATGCGCAAATCAAACACCCACACGCGAACACTTGAAGGCGTGAGCTTATACATGCATGTAATTGTCTGTAATTATGTAGAAAACACACAAGCATATTTGCGTATGTGTGCTGCCTAAAGAATGCGATTCGTTTACGAAGGCGCCAGCAGACACGTATGCCAGTCACCTGACCATCTCGACCTCGAAGTACAGTAATGTAAAACAGCAATACGTAAAAACATTTCAATGAAAAATAAGCTATATAGCGTTTAAGTAACAAAGTAAATAAAACCAAGTTGCTCTTAACACAGCAATTTCTGGGTAACCCGAGAAGGACGCGAAACAATTGCAGTGACGAATATACAGCAATACAGTGAACATCAAGACATTATAAATATGTCTTGATGTTCACTGTATTTCAGGTGCTTTATTAAAACAAACGATAGAGCGTAAAATTTATTGCAACTAATTAAAACATTTACGTTCAAATTATTAAAACTTTCAAAATGTTATTTTCAGCATAGTTGTACATAAACATACATATGTGCATTCATATGGACATATGTATATGTATACATATGTACTTACATAACCACATATACATAAATTTATACATATATCTCCCAAGTTGTTAACTAATTCAAATTTAAAGTGCAAACAATCCATAAAATCACATTGTTACAATGGTCTGTAAATTGTAGGTACCTAATTCTCTGTTCTGTTCTGTAACATTCTGGCTTAAAGCGGTGTTTGTACCAGTTTCAGTTAACACATTTGTTTGTACAACATTTTGTATAATTATTTATACATTCGTACAACGGTTGCTTATCGCTACGTAAAAGGAAAATAACTAAATTAATTGAAATATTCTATATAAAATACTTTGTTTAATAGTATTTTAATACATACTGCATTCATACAATGCCATATCCCACGAGTTATTTTTTATCCTTGACATATGACGGCTCTGGCTTTACATTATTTATGTCTAGAACATTTAATTAAAAAATGTCAATAAAATAAGCAGAACGAAAACAAAATAAACACAACAACAAGCCAATAGGTCCTTGTGAATTTATTAAAATATACAAATTATCAAAATGGTTTTCGATTTACATACATAAGAACTGTCATTATTTTTTTTAAACTTATTATATAACAATCACTACAAGTTATATTAGTACCTACTAGGTTTTATAAAAAATGGGATATGGTTCAGCAAACAAGACTGAAATATAAATGGGAATAAAAGTTAAAAATAAAATTAATATCATAAAGAAAACTGACCCCGACGTGATTTGAACACGCAACCTTCTGATCTGGAGTCAGACGCGCTACCGTTGCGCCACGGAGTCCTTGATGAGGTGATTGAAATAAACATATAATATAAACGTTTAATTGTAGTTACAAGTATGTATCTTTTTAAAATTAAAAAAATCAACTTAATATAAATACTAAGGGAATTAAAAAAAAAAGTGATATTCCATACAACTAATTGAAAGTAACATCAGCGCACTCTATTGTCTAGTTACGGAACTTTTTCGTATTATGTTGTATTATTATTTCCATTCCCATAGTTTGTCATATTTGATGGAAACTAGATGGCAATCTTATGAATTCTATTGTAAATTAAACGTTTCAGTTTTTCAATGTGAAAACAATTTTATAATTTAGGGATCACAGTTGTTGCTATTAAACTAAATTATTTTCTGTAATACTGCCTTTCAGGGGCTTTCGTAAATTATCTAACAAAGAACATTTGATAAGAGTACATTTTTTGTTATTATAGTAACAATAAAACAATGTCTTTTTAATAATACTAAAAATCATAAGAATGATTAGAAAAAAAATGTTAATTATACATTTATTTGAACTAATTGTTCACGAGCCCCTGTGGCCTAATGGATAAGGCATCGGCCTCCTAAGCCGGGGATTGTGGGTTCGAGTCCCACCAGGGGTAACTTAATCGTTTTTGCAACTTTTTCTTTTCAAAAACTTTTTAAATGTAATTTTATTAAATTGTATTTAAAAGTTTACTCATAAGTAATATATTATACAACATTTTGCTTATTTAATAATTCATAGACTTAAACATATTTTACTATTTGTGTTTACATTACAATATTAGTATTATAAGCACTATAGCACTTTTTGTTAAATTACTTTGATTTCAACAAACAAAGGAATGTTAATATACAAAAATGTACTCATTTTGTACACTGAATATTCAAAATGTAAATCTTTAATAAATAAAACTGCAATAAATATTGATTGTACATTTAATAAAATGAATATAAGATTGAGATCACGAGAGAAAGTCCGACATGTACTTTCCAAAACGGCGTCAAGGCGGCCGCGGTGCTTAGCAGCGGCAGACACCGCAAACCTGAATGCTGTATGTAATAACCCACTTGATGAGGCAGGCGACATTCGTTATCTGCAGTCAAAAGCAAATAACGTACAGTAATCTATGTGAAGTCATAATAATCTTGACCATAAAAAGATTTCTGAAAGTAAGAGAAAGTTCTTGCATATGTTAATATTTAATTGTTGAAATTGATTTTTTTTATACATTTCAAAAATATTGCAAATACTAAGAAATCATATAACTTTTCTGAGTGTATTATATGCTTATCTCGTTTCTGATTATCTGAATCTATGTTATTAATACAATAAAAAGTTATTTATCTATTACAAATGTAAGGAAAAAATTGAATTAATATGTAAAAGCATATGATGCACGCATATATTTGCTAATTTCGCAAACATTCCTATCGGCGCCGTGGCTTAGTTGGTTAAAGCGCCTGTCTAGTAAACAGGAGATCGGGGGTTCGAATCCCCCCGGGGCCTTGTGGTTGTTAATTTTTGTTTTCATCTATTCAATTTTTTTTTATTTGTATCGATTTTGGTTAAAATAACATGGATCTTACGTGCACAGAGGTTTTGTGTTTGCATTGCTGTCACAGCGAAATGAGCCGGCGGACAAAATTCTGGTGAAGGACACGGCTGGGTAAGGTTGAATATGTAAGTTTCCCTTTCATTCAACGTCTGGCAGCTGCGAGATATTTCTGCACCTCGCCACATGCAAACCAGTATCTGTCCTTGGCCATCATTGCGGAACTAGTAACGATAAAATGACAGTTAACACTTTTTATTATTTTTATACTTAAACATAAAAATAAGTATACGAATAAAATATTAAAAAAGTAATAACACAGTTATTATTTGTTAAAAGAAATCTAATAATAATTTAATTACAGTTGTCGACTTCCTACTTCCTACATTCTGGTACTTTTCTGCTTAAAAACTACACTGGTGTTTTTTGTAAATCATAAGTAGGTAGTAGGTACCAACTAGATGACGTTACACGTGTAAGGCAGTTGCCAAATAACATAATAAGAGCCACCTAGTGATGGTTAGGAGAATATTGGAACGTTTATAATTCCATTAATTACAAAGAGATGGCGGTAAATTAAGAGAGGGCAGAATGCTAACATTTTTTAAAAATAATTCAAAAAAAGTATATTAAATTAACAAAATAAATGTTACACACACTACCATGGTTTGACATCCATGTTTATATAAAATGACATATACATTGCTAAAGTCAACGTGTTGTTAACGCGTCAACGAGGACACCAGTAAATTAATAAATACGTTAATAAATTTTAAAACTTATTATATATAGTGTATTTCCGTAATAAAAAATAGGTTATATTAAAAAATAAATTTAGAACTTAATTAATATTTTTTGAAAATAGGCAAAGTTATAGCCGGGTTTCTGGTCAGGCCTAGGGAGCGCCAGGGTTTAATTGCACACAGGCGCTCCACGAGCTAGGGCCGCCCCTTTACTTGCGTGGGATGATTTAAACCTAAAAAAGAATCAGATACCTGAATATGTATAAGTGCTTGTTGCCTCAAGTAATATGGATGAATACGGTAATCTTGCTCACGGCCCGGTAATACGTAGTCCTCGTATGGTACTTGATGGAACTCAGAGCTGTTGACATTGCATTGAGGGCCGAATATTCTAGACGGAATAACATTATTCAATATATTCATATCTATTGCACTAATAACATCTGTTACGGATTTCGAATTTACCTAAAAATAAAAACAAAAAAAATTGTAGAATTTTGTTTACAAAACAATTGTAAACAAAATTCTGTATAACCGCCTTCAAGAAAATAATTATAAATTCGATTGTTTATTTTATATGTATCACCCCATAACTTTTTACCGGGTGAAATAATTATAATTATTCTTTTTTTTATATGATCTGACGTGTACTTTTTGAGTTATTTGTAATAATGCTATTTTTTTATGTTTTTTCTATGAAGTCAGTTTTCTCTTTTTGTTAAAATTTTATCGAGAGGGATGATTGAACCACGCACCGTCAAGAATAATTCAGAATAATCGAGGTAGGCATTATTGATGTTCTGGAAGCCGCTCATATCCTGTGCCGCGTAAGCGAAATAGATATCGTAGAAGGTACTACGTAGAGAATTCATTAAAGTTCTAGCTCTTTCCAACTCGTCCGCCGAGGGTTGATCTGTAGGACTTACGATAAGGACAACAGTGTTATGTCCAGCGCTACTGTTGCTATATATTTCTTCTAATGTTTGATTTCGACTATGCTGAATTATTCTAGATATCACATTAGGCAGATTCAGACGATTTGGCCCTGAAATTATTTAATTTTTATTTTACTGTATTATGAAAATTAAGAAGCTCTTGGTAGCTTATAAAGTTTCAGGATGTGGATGGAGTGTATCTTGTTAGTTGTAAATATTTATTGTGCCTTAAGTCACCTAAAAAAAAGAAAAATGTACCTATATGTAGCTATGTACTCAGCTCCGATTGGCCCGCCCGTTCATTCTAGGTACATATAGTATATGTTAACTAGACAAAGCATAATATTTTATGTCTAATAAGTTAAAGTCATTTATATATGTAGACAATAAACAAATTTGGTGCAAAAAGCTAACAAAAAATAAAAAAAAAATAATTGTTTTGTTAAATTTTGTAACAAATATCTTTTTGCATTGTTTCTAAATTAGCTTTGCAAAGTTATCGATGACATCGTTAATTTAGACTGTCTACAAAAAGCCTAACTTTTAATATTTAATAACTAATCTCTACCATAATCATACACAGACAGTATTTTGCTTTTAAGGCAACAAATGTTTTTATTACAGCACCATCACAAGTTAAAATAAAAAATAATAATAATGAAATTTGCTAAACAGTCATAATAACATATTATTTTTTGTTTGAAAAAAAGGAACCAATTTATTAATATAAAGGTAACAATAATAATTCATTGCGTTTCTACTTACATTCAATGGACGTATTCGCGATGGTGGTAAATAAAGACGTGAGGTTGTTTGCAGGGGGCACAATCCATTGGCCAGTGTTACCATGCAGTAAGCCTATGGTACTGCGTTGAGCCTCCACTTCTATGGTTCCACCTATCCAACTTCATATAATATTTAAATATAATATAAAAACATATTTTACATTATAAAATAACTAAATAATAACGTTGAAATTTCGTTCATAAATTTGAAATTTTGGATTTGAACCTGTGTCTCTCTAATAACATGATTACGTTGTCCTAATTATGAAAGTTATAATAATTATAGTGGTATGTGACCAACGTATAGCTAAATTAATTCAAGAGCCCACATGCTGCTATGTAAATTATATATTTTTTTATTCTATTAGTATTTTACGTCAAGTAAAAGAAAAAATGCCGTAGGTACATCAAAAACGAAAAAATGTAGAAACATATATTAGCTATTAATTTTGGTTACCTCACCTTTTATGATTACCAATACAAAAAACGCACGCTAAAATAAATGTCAAAATTATAATATTTTATTTGTACTAACGAAATAAACTGCTCCACCTCGTAACCTTTCCAGCTTCCATCAGTCGCTACAATTAAATCCATGACTGGAACATTTGAACTGACTCGGCATTCGCGGTGGCTTTGTCTCAGTAACGTTGCTAAAATGTCATATTATGTAACAATTTATTATAATTAATACTTAGCCAAAAAAAACTTCGCTTTAGAGCACACTGAGCACTTTTTTCGCACATGATTAGAATTAAAACTAAGATATATTGTACTAGCTAATGACATTTGACTAATATGTGCGCAGGTAAGTAGGTACATTGACTTCAATACATTACGTAAGTTAAATATATAATTGTATAACTAAATTATGAAACATTTTTTCTATTCATAAATAATGATCTTCATAACAGTATGGTATGTTGTCATGGTTAATTTAGTATTCTATTAATACTTACATGGAGTAAGTACTTTAATATTACTGGATGTATATCCAACAGCGTCCAAAGAAATATATAAAGATAATGAATTTTAAACTAGTTTCAAAGTAGATACTATTTTAAGATTTCGCATAATAATTTGCATATAAAATAAAACAAACAACTTAAAATATGTTTGTTGCCAAAACTCGCAGCTTGTAGGTAGACATTAATTTACGAAATCAAATATTATAAGTACATTTTTTTTTAACTTCACGCTGTATCCCGCATATAGCAGGGTAGGCAGAGGGAACCAGAGAACCTAGTGTTAAGACACTCCATTCTCTTTCAACAATTCCGTTCCCCACAGTAAGTAGAAGTACATAACATTAATATTTTATTATACACTTACGAACATAATTCATAAATGCTGTGACCGCAGCCTCTGTGATCCTTAACATTTCGTCCTTTGGAATATAAACGGTAATTTGTTGTAGAGACAGTATATGCGCGAATCTAGAAGTTTCTATCAATAATTGTGAACTATTAACTATTTGAGAGAACAACGCGTGCCTGTTACATGCACGAACAGTTGGTTCAAAAGAGACTCCTTCATTTGAATAATACATCTCTATTACTTGTGATAACCGCAAACTTCGTCTCTGCGCGACCCATGTTGCTAAGTAATTGGCTAATATAAGTCCTGAAAAGAAGTATGATAGTTCAGTGTTATTACCTACTAATTCTTTATTATAAGATTATATGACAAACTTTTTAATCTTCAAATACTAAAATATTTAAATATTTTTTTTAAAACATTACTCATACGCACAATAACAATTATATAAATATTATGTTATTTACAAACAATAATTATAACTGTTTTGAACGCAGCAGAATTTGAATTCACTCCTCTTGGATTTCGTCCAAGCACTGTAGTTAACTGACTTGTTGCTAAAC
This sequence comes from Philaethria dido, assembly GCA_033558755.1. Taxonomy (NCBI): domain Eukaryota; kingdom Metazoa; phylum Arthropoda; class Insecta; order Lepidoptera; family Nymphalidae; genus Philaethria; species Philaethria dido. Next base: position 3,818,461 of record JAKGSA010000136.1, read on the forward strand.
GACGTAAGTTCAGGTCTAATTTTATATTTACAAAACATATATTTATTTGACGGTAACCAAATTATACCGAAGTACTGATATGAAAACAATAAATAAATAAACAATAGTATTTTATTCTTCTTTAATACATACCGTCAATACCAGCTAAAATCTCCGAATCGGTAAAATGCCAATTGGGTAGGGTTTCATTAGGTGGAAATATGTAATAATCGCGTGGAAGAAGCGTATCGTTCCATCTATTGCTACTACCCACTAAAAGGCGTTGGGAAGACGCCCCTACTCTTGGTCCTTGATTAACTACTACTTCCGCTAAATCTCCTAAAATATAAGTAACTTATAATAATTTATAGTTGAGTTTTTTAAACGTTCTTGTCCTTTTGTTATAATAAAATCATGACTAAGTCATTTAAACTTTGTTATTGTTACCTGCTAACGTTGCAACCCATACATTACTAATGTCGGAAGTCTCGCTATCTTGTTCATCAATGTCAAACGCTTTTGAATTTGTTTGCCAGTCTTCTATTGCAGAATCTAACAAAGCTTGTGATATTTCTTCCTTGAATATATTAGCACTTAAAATATCATTAATGCTTACTCTCTGGGCTTCTAATGAGGAAGCTAAAGCTGCTACAAGATGTCCTGGTGATATTGTGCCCCATCCGGTTTCAATCACCCCGTCTTCTATAGGGCATCTGCTATATACTCTGTAAAATGTCGATGCCGTGCCTCGATATAAGTTGGTTATGTGTTTCGCTTTTGGGAAATAATTAATTTTGTATATGTTACCTATTTGCGCTTTGCTCCATAAGTTGACGATTTTGTATACTTAATGGACATACTATACTCTCATCGCCTCTCTCCCAAGGTCTAACAGTTGAGCTAAGCATTTTATGTAGTAAACATTTATCTATAATATTAAGTGAATCATCTACATTTAATATATTCGACTGGCTTGGCAGAAATAATTCCATGAGAAGTTTATATCTATGAAATTGAAAGGCAGATGCTCTGTACGGCAAAACGTATTCCGATTCTACGGCATTGGCTGCTTCTTCAATACCATCGAGTCGAATACTGTAAATACAGTTTAGAGAAGTGTATAATTTATTATAACATTTTAATAAGCATAATACTAAATGTAAAAAATACCTCCTCAATAGAGCTGTACTTAACAATCTCATGTCGAGACGAGAGTCTAGCTCCAGTCGTCTCAATAATGACAGAAACACATCGAGTCTTCGAGGAGCACTCAGTGTAGGACCTCTGTTTTGATAGCATTCTATAAGATGTGTTGGTATACTTGATAATATAACCTCGTCCGTCGCTAAATATACAACAAAAACAAGCATTTGCGAATTCAATTCTATATATTTTTATACTTTGCTAGCAAGAAAAGTTAGTAAACCGAATCAACGTCAACAAGGCAAACTTATTAATTTACTATATTTACGTCAGACAAAACAAAAAAAATACTCAAAATGGTGGCATATTTTTATACTGCCCGAACCAAAAAAAGAAATGTAATAAATCATGTTCTAAACACAAACTGCATTGCGTTACAACTTATATTTTATAAAATTATTATAATCACAAAAAAACTCACAAGTGAATACCGTAAATAACAACACAATCAGTATCATTTTCTTTTTACTCATAAATTATTGTTTCATTATAACATTAAAATAACTTGTTTCACGTTAGGGTGTGAGCGATACACTCAGCGATCAGCAGTGATAAGATAGCAGGCCAGTATGTAAGTAGGGCGATACTGCTCAAAGATTAACATAGACACTTAAAAATAAGTAATTAAATAAAAAATAACCAATTTATTAATAATTAAAATACACACAATCTAGCTTCTATTTTTTATATAAAAATAAGAAATGCCATTTGTACAACTTGTGGTGTTTTCTTATTAATTGTATTGACTGAGTAATCTGCTCAGCCAACCTTCACATTATTCTAATATAGTAATTGTCAATTTCATCAAGATTTGGAATTATTAGAAGCACTCACATACATAATGAAAATAAAATTTGAGCCAAAAACTTGTTGAAAGGACGGAGGAATTATTAACATAGGTCATTAAAGTATTCTCATCATAGATTTATTGATATAATAATGCAAATTTATTAAAATAATATATTTCAGATAATTAAAAAAGACATTTTCTCACAACCCAGGAACTCTCAAAACCTTTAAAAGCATCACTGATTTACATCTATAACTTAAAATAAGTATACATTGGAATACTATATTTTAAAACATTACCTCAGAGGTGGTATAACAAAGGCTTCGCTGCCTTGACTTGACTGCCATGTTTGTTAGTATAATATGGACTTTGCCACCTTTGTTATTAGACCCCTGACTTAATATTCAACAAAAAAAAATTTGAGTGTCTGATTTATTTGTTTTGTAAAAACCAATAAGACAAAGTATTTGGGTGATACAAAAATAAATAAATAAATTTTAACAGATGTTAATGAAATGCATTTATCGTAACACTAATTTAGCAGGCTTTCCATCAATCTGACGTGATGAACCATGTTTCAAAGTAAATTCTCTCTTTATATATGCAAATAAAAGATCAGTTATAAGAAATATTTGGGCTGTTGCAAATGACAATGTTACACCAAAAAAGAAATTCGCATTTGCTGAACCAGAGTAAATCCAAAGATGCCAAACAGTTGGTCCAAGCGCTGATGTTATAATAAAGGCACATCCAACTATAAATTTCTGTTGCATAACTGAAAACAAAAAAAAATTATACATACATCTGTGTCTATAGATATGTTGTTTTTTTCATCTACCTTTAGAATAAGTATACAAGAAACAAAATTCTTACTACAAAAAATAATGTACATCAAAGTTTGTGTAAGAAATATCTAAATAGCAGTATACATACATGAAAACAGATGTTTCCACATGGGTAGGAGAGCTAAATAAAACCCAACATCGCCTATACAAGGATATGATCGGAATATTGTAGAAAGTGCAATAAGGACAGTAGCTAGCAATATTGGTTCTTTATGAAACCGTAGAGTTAGTGGCACCACATAGAGAGCTAGAGCATTTATTTGGAATGCACAGACAAAGAGTAATCGGAAATGTTCAAACATTTCAGTAAAGAAATACCAGAACAATCCAATGTTTGGCTTTAAATCTGGTACTGTCAATCTGTAACAATAAACAAAATATTTTGATATATCCTTAAAAAAATGAAATATGTATATTGTAAAAAATGATTTCTCACTTACATAAACCCATAAGTGTTATAGATATAACTGTATGAACCATCCATAATATATGCAGATATATATATTAAGAATCCCCAACATAACACAAAAACTAGAAGTGTTTTAATATAAGAACATTTATTACATCCTTTGTTTACATTTGCTAATAAAATGGATATTGGTACAACCATCAGGATAGGATATAATGCTTGGTGTGTAGCAAGAGCAATAAATACACAAGCGAGTACTCTTTTTCCATTTGATGCTCCCCATAAAGACATAGCTAGTAATGCATTTTGAATAACTGTGCTAGTCATCCCAACACAATTTAAAACAGAGTATGGATTAAATAAATAAAGTGATAAAACATAATCTGGTGCTTCATTCAATTGATGTTCATTCAAAATCAATGTTTTTGATTCTTTAGATACTTCTTGTTTGTTCTTCTCTTGGGTTTCTTTAAATATATGAATAAATGCTTTTGAGGTTTTATAAAGAATATGTGCAGTAAAAATATCTATGCAAGTAAACAATATCGGTAATAAAAATGGTACTTTTTTTAATAGAAAATAAAACAAGATAAGCATGATAGGTGACTCATGAAAGGAGTCTCCATCGTAAGGATTTATTCCATGATCGTACAAATAGACTCCCTCAATTAACCTCTTCCAAGAATTAAGTGGCGTTGCTATTTCAACTCTATTTGCTATTGTATACCAGTAATCAGTGTGCATAAGCCAATATCGCACTAAACCGGCTATAAAATATCTCAGTATCAACGCCATTGCTATAGAATAAATTCGTCTATTTAATAACACATAAGTATTTAATAGTATTTAATGGTATATTGAGTAATTTTAAAAAAATACATGTAAATATATATTTGACATTTTTACGATAGTTTGAACAATTTGACAGATGAACAACTTTTAAGTTTAAACTACAGAGTGCATATAGTATTTATTATCTGTATTCACAGTACTACGCTCACATAGGTATAGTGCCTACTGTATGAAATCAAAAGTATTTGTATAATGCAGTATAATTATAATTTGAATGAATAATATTTTATTATCATTAATATTAATAATAATATTAAAAAATAACATCAAAAATTGGGACAACTGCTTCGGTCCAATTATTGAATTAGCACTGGATTACCCTATGTTGAGTTTTTTGTTTTAGTTTCAATTAATCTGATTTATAAGTGTTTTGAATTAGGGTTTTTTTTATATATAAATAATTATAAACAAAAGAATGAGTTCAATTATTTAATTTTTATAAATTACATTTTTTAATAAAAGTCGATAAATACGTAACGATTCCCAATTAGTGATTTATAGTTAAGTGATGCAATGAGACAGCCAGTGGCTGAAAACACAGTGGTTGTGGGTTCGATCCGACTATTCGGGAGAATGATTATATTTAAATTATTTTCATTTTTACGTCCTGGTAGAATATTTTGTGAATTATTAAGCCACTAATAACAATTTGTTTTGACTTCTATCTCCTAAGTACAACTAAGTGTATTTTTCATAATTATTAATTTTGTAATACATTCACGTTTAACAATGGTGTATGATTTCTAAGGTCACATATTTGTTAATATATAAAATATTTGTAATAATAAATTATAAATTAATATGGGCAAAAATTATAAATAATAACTAATAAATTAATATGGGCAAAGAATTAAAATACCTTATTTATTTATCAAAATTTATTGGAAATTGACTAGGATATATATGTAAATATATTTTTAGAACATAAAGCTTATAACTTATTTCCCAAAACGTCTAAAACAATAACTAAGTAGGTTTACAATTTACGTGTATGTACGAGTAGGTACGTTTTTAGTGTAGTTTTATTTTTATTCAATTCTAAAATACAATTTAAACAGGGAATAGTGTGTTGTAAGGCACTTTTAGAAACACTTTGTTGGATACTTTTGTGCCAATTTTGTTCCAATTGGCCTGGGCAATCGGTAACAATTCTTTATATAACAGCCTCCAATTTTCATTAACAATTTTTACTCCTAGATCGGCTGGAAATGAAAGAATAATCATTTTATAATCATTAATGTTGTAAGTAGTTGATTAAATTTAACGAAATCATGTCTTTTTTACTTATACTTTTTTATGTATGTACGATGTTCTTTTTTTTTACAATATTTTATTGAATAGTAACCTTGCCTTAGCTTAATTTAATGGTTAGGCGGCGTTAATTAAGGTTACGCTATCTAATTATGTTTTTTTCTGGCATTTTTAATGCTTAGTTACATTTAAATAAGGAAGAGCTGTGAGTGAAATTCACTCGTTGTAATTATTGTATACATTCATATAAATTTAATATTTATTGGGTATACTTACTTAAAGATTTGCTGTCAACTGAATCGTTTGTAAGATTAACTTGCATGTTACTAACATCAGGTCTCATGTAGAATGATTTAATTCTTATAAAGATTTCGTTATTAATAATTTCTGGTTTGCCGCTCAATTTCCACGTGTACACAAGATCAGCTGAAAAAATATTCAATGTAATAACTTAGATTGGAAATTATAAATTGTATATAGTAATTAATAATATAAATTCAAACTTACTCATATTTGTTACGAATGCTCCATGTGCAGAGATGTTTAACGAGTTGTAAGCACCATTGCCTTCATATTTACCGGTAATTAAAATGTTAGGACTGAACATGTCCACTTCTAAGTGGAAATTATCTTCGTCAGCCCGTAATCTGATAATCAAGTAATAAATAGGTACTTCACTTTACATTTCTGTTTCTGAAGTATAATACTGGCTAGCGTTTAACCGCTATGATTCTTTTTACAGAGGTATTTTTATACAGACTTTATATTAGATATTATTTTAAACTTCACGCGTCGTCTGTAGGTAGCGGGGTAGGAAGAGAAAACCGAGTCAAGAGATCAAGACATTCATTTTCCAATTACTACCAATGTGAGATAAAAAAAAATGTTGAGAGCTCACCAAAGCGATGAAATTAAATAATTTTAACATATTTTTAAACTAATAACCATTGTGTGATTGACATTTAATATTTACAGGTAGAAACTATTCGTTTATATTACCTAGCATCACGAACAGTAGCTTTTCTTAAACCACGTACGAGAATGTCAGTGGTAACCATCTTAACTTGTATCTGTAAAAAAAATATTTTTTAGAAATTCAAAGAAACAATAACAAAGAGACCGCGATGTGGCAGAGTTTATCCAACTGTGTGTACAAACGACATCAACGTGAGTGCCCTTTTGCTTTTATAATGAAATAGAAATTATATTATATTATTTTAAAATTATGCATTTTTTTATTGTAATCTTTTTATCAAATATTAATATATTTTACTGATTTTTGAAATATCTATTCTAATAGTATAAAGCGAAAAAGTTTAAGCACAGTTGTTTTCGAAACTACAGGATAGATTTTAACAAATCTTTCTGGGTATGATAAGCAGGTTAGTGAGTAAAGTTATAGCTATAGGGATATATAGGGAAGGATTACGTTGCGTCTCTTAGTTATTTTGAAATAAAGGTATTCGATATATAGTAAGCCAGAAAAATGGATGCCACTAAATTGCTATATTCGCGTGCGCTGAAAAAATACTCAAGTATTCGTAAAGATGAAATACTAAAGGTAAACATGTAGAGTTTACTATATATATAACATTTATAAATGATCTATAACGAGGCCCATTATTTAAATAAAATATAAGACCAACAAAATAGGATTATAAGCAAGTGAAACCACGGAGCATAGGTATCAATAATAGGTTATGTATGAATGTTACATGTATATGTACTGTCTGTCCGTCCTTTTAATAATATATACGTCAAAACTGTTGTTTGTAGAAGAATTTAATTGTGATAGAAGATAGTCTACTTTTTATCAACAAGCCACGCGGGCGAAGTCGCAAGCAGAAGCTAGTGTATGTCTAGTTTATAAAAAGATCGAAATGGCTGCCTCTACTACTAATGATATTTTGATTTATTCCCTTATGTATGCTATTATTTAGAAGACATGTTGAGTAGTAATGTTACAAGTCAAGGGTACTTCCTCTAATGTATTAACAATGATATTAATTCACTAAAGAGTAAAAATTAGTGAAAAACAATTATAATAACCTCTTCGCATATTTATCCAGCTTTATGCTTTATCCCGCATAGCAGACTGAGAAAACCTACTGTCAAGGCACACAGTTGTTCACATTCCGCCTGACTTTCAGACATTGTATGTTGTTTGTTGAGTGGCGGAAATCAACGTCTCGATTTATCTACTTCAAAAAATTTAAATTTAAAAAATGCGCTATTCTTAACACTCTTCTACTATCTTATCACCCATCTACCTATCTATCAATCAATAAAAGAAAATCGAGCCTTACAATTTTTGGCATGTCCAGATCCGATGGTAATACAATATTTTTATAGCGTGAATCTGATGTCCTTGACATGACGAACAGGATAACGAGAATAATTTTTAATATGTTCCTTTTAGTTTCTTTTTAAACTAATTTATTATTTACAATCGAAATGTCAAATGAATATCTTGTTGATAAAGAAAATAAACAAACTAAATTTTAATAACGACAGGTAATATAAATCCAACACTTGGCAAAAACTTATTAAAATATGGAGAAATAAATATTATTTCTCTATTTCCATGTACTTATAGAAATATATATAAATTAGACTTCAGAAAATGATATGAAAAATTATGTGTAATATAGTTAACCTTGACTTTTTTATCACCGGAACAAACTTTATTATAATTATATGAAACAAGTACGTAATTAAAAGAAATATAAAAATAATATGTACAATGTAAGAAGTTTTATGCATAACGCATAAATTGTATTTTAATGAGTGTATCAAATTATTTATTCATATAGTAACAGATCTGTGTATTAATTTACCAAATTAAGTTATTAACCTATTTTTGATGTCCAAGAAAAGTAGAAAAATCAGCAGTAAATATATTTTTATAAATTCTTACACACCGAGACTAGGAAGAGAAAACCTGGTAGTAAGACGTGTTTTTTAATTTCAACCAATTTTGAAAACTTCAACACGTTGCTGTAGAGTGGCGATACAAAACACGCTATCTTACCATAGATAAACATCCCTGTGGAGATCGAACCCGCAAACCCTAAACTACAATGGCCATTAAGAATATAAAAATCAAATAACTAATAAACAGGGGATATGACAAGAGAATTTTTAATTCTATTCTATTAACGATTCTACGCCAGCGGGAAAATTAACAGGAAATGAAACAACAGAATTAACAATTGACTGAAATTATTTGAAACGATGAGAGCTTGTTATATTATTATACATTTACCTATTAATGATTTGAATAATTATTTATAGCTACTTTTATTATAATAATTGACAAACTTCACATTCCATTTCCGATTAACTTTCCGCAATCAAGATACTGCGAGTTATCTTACCAAATGTGGTAATGGAACTCAGTTCAGTATTAAAAATATACGTTTCAACTTCTACGATAAAAGAATTGAGATATAAATGGTTGCCGAGGTTTTGTTGATTATTCTGAAATTTATTTGTAAATATGTAAATAAATAAATTGAATCTCGACAGTTTAAGTTGACGAATTCGACAGTCATACATATTCTTAATATTCAACTTGACTCCAATTATACATTTGTATATGTATTTTTGACGGGATCATTATTGTAACAACCAAGATTGTAACTTGTAAGACATCTACAAATAAAACACGTAAAAGAACTTATTCAGATGACATTTTTCTTATAATATTCATATATAATATTTCATATAAATCAATATTTTACCAAAGAACATTCATTATAATATTTAGTGTTGTATACTTCTGCTTAATATAAATATTTAACATCATTAAATTATATACGACATGAACGCTCCGCCGTACAGTAGATATGATACGCCGTATAGATCAGTCTCACATGAATCACATATCACAGCCTTATACTGCACTAAGTACTATTCATGTAATAGGTATGTTTTCTTGATCATATTACCACTACATACATATAAATATACAATGTCACGTTTTATGTTTCATTATCCATTCAAAAGGCTTAATCTGTACCCTTGTCTGCATCAAGCTTAGATTTAGTCCCGAAAAAATTAAAACCATATTTTTGATTAACTTATGCTTACCCACGGGTTTAACCATAAATTGATTAAAACTAAAAATAAACGATTTGAAACAAAGAAGAGTAGCTAATGGCGCAATCATTTCGCTATAGTTGTATTCGATCTCCCCCAAAGTCCCCAAAGTGTTGGGGTATGTTCCAATTTAAAATATTTCTATTTCTAACTCACGCTGTCTGATGTTTCTAGAGGGGATGTAAAAAGGAGAACGAAGTGTCGTAATAAGTATAATGTTAACTTTGACTGCTCCACTACTTCCGTGGGGTGCGAAGAAGTTTGCTAATAAGTAGGACTAATAAAAAAAAGTTTTTTTTTGTTCCAGAAAAATAGATAACATATATCAATATAAGTTCTTAGGTTATTTACTTCATACTTAGTTAATATTTCATATACTTTTTTGTTGTAATATTACATTCTTACCTGATTATTCTTGTATTCAAAACGTTGCTCTTTCTGTAAATAAGGATCAATGGATGGAATACCCAGTTCCTTTATACCGTCCGCCATAGATGCAATACCGCTCTGGACAGCTTCCACAAGACAATCATTTACGTCAGGAGAGTTTCGATTACAAATTTTTAAATATTTTTCTGGAAATAATGTAATAGTTTTTAAAATAATAATAACGTAAATAAAAAAAATATGAAATATTGCACGACCTAGTGTCACAAATGAAGGTTTATTGGGTCGAGCGGCGAAGATAACCTGGCGATTGGAATAGAAATAATTAAAATTTTAATCTTTATCTCAATGGGGATTGAACCCTCAATCAATTACGTTTACAGTCAGACGCTGTCCTACTGCGTTACGATGGCCTCAATAGTCAATGGAAAATAGATTTCATATTTTCTAGACTCCATCTATGTAGGTACTACATACATAGTACAATTTTGTTTATTTCTATATCCCTACATATGTAGGTATATAGATATGTAATACTATATTTAAAGTTTTAATATGCAGACACAGTAGTCCATGTATCTATTTATGTAACTTGATCACATAGGTAAATATGTATCACATAAAATGTATTTATGGATAATTAAATACGCATATAGAGACTTGCAAACCTTATTTTTAAATCTTCACGTATCATGACATATAACAGTGAAGACAGAGAGAATACATACATACATAGCTTCACGCTGTATCCCGCATATAGTAGGGTAGGCAGAAGCAACCTAGTGTTGAGACACTTCGTTCCGCACTTTCCGTCGAATTGAGGCATTGCGTGCTGAGTGGTGGAACTCAACGGCGCGCTTTGCCTTGTTACAAAATCCAGGAAATGAAAAAAAACATTTCCTGGAGTGGGAATCGAACCCACTACCGCGTTTACAGTCGCACACTTGTGCCTCTGCGCCACGACAGATGTTCAACAAGGTGACAGAGAGAATCTAGTGTTCTAAAACAATAAATTTAGAACTGCGTTCTTTTTCTTTTTCATATTCGAAACATTGCATATTGATGTGTTCGAATTCCACGCCCCATTTTTTCTTACCAGGTTGTCTATTTATTTCAGGAATTTAATTTATATCTGCTCTTTTTCTTTTCCTGATTCGCCAGTACAAATTTGTTGAATTACAGTTAGTTTATCTTTCAAATACTCATACGCCAATATACTATACAAAGAGTACCTAGTACATAAATAATTAAAAAACTATATATTTTTCTATGGATACGTTCTTTTGCTGTTTTTTTCATAATTTCTGCATTGTTTTAATTCTATTGTTATAAGTTACCGATATAAATAACATTAATACACATTAAGTCAATAAGTCATCAAAGAACTAAGTTCTAAGTGCAGGTGACCACCTCATCCAAGATTAATTATGCTATTACAATACAAATGTATGCAGCAAATTATGAGCGTTATTAATTGTTTTCCTATTTCCTGAGGAAACTACGCAATTTTGCTGTGGTAAGAAGTTAATGACTATCTAAGCACTTCGATGGCTCAATGGTTTGACCAATGGTGTTTATGGAATTTTATGGCTCCTTTATTTAATTTAATTCATAATAATAAGTGCAATATCAGCCGAGTTCAATTGAAATGTGGATAATTATGGGAAAATTAAAGGAAAAGTTGGAAAAGTTGGAAAAGTTGGAAGTAAAACCTTTTCTTAACTTTTTCTCATCATCATCCCAAAGACAATAATACAATTTTAACATAGTCAGGCTATTTTCGTGATAGACACGGCGTATTATACTTATACTTGCATGTTCTTTGATTGTTAAAATATCTAAAAAACGTAGACTATGTTGAACTGACAAATATTATGTTTTTATTTAAATATGCTTTGCATTCATGCACTTCTAATCAACTTTTAAAGTAACATAAATTCTTGTGGTAAAAGGTGTAAAATAGGACATTCAGTTTAGTTGGTCATGTGCATGATCGAGTGATTTTGAGCCAGACGTTTAAATAGCCATATTAAATGATTTTAAAAACTATACATTTTATTTATTTTGATATTCATATTGCTGTTATATAATATATACTACCATGTGGTAAAAAATATAGATACATTGTAAAGTTTTAATTACAGTTAGTATATAAAATGAAATATACTTTGCTACTAGTTAACTTATAAGTGAACTAGTAGTAACTATAGTTTACTCTTGGAGCAGTAGAATGAGACTATTACTAGAGCCTATATCTATACCTATTTTTGCTCTAACATGCCTTTTCCAAGGACACTGCCAATAATATATACTAGTGGCCTCGTTGACACATAAAATACACGTAACCTTAGCAACGTGCATTACACCATATACAAAGGTTAACATTAGATTCACCTGTGTCAAATACATAGAAGTGTACCATATTTATTTTATTAGATTATTTATGACTTATATTTTAATATAAAAAATAATTGCGTTCTGCGTTTCTTCTCCACATATATGTTAATTACGCCAAATTTCATACTTAGTAAGTTAGTATATTTCGGTGAAGGTACTGAGAACCCACTGATGAGTCTCTATTTTTTTATCAGAACTTGTCGTAGAGATTTAACTCAACATTATTTCATTATTATCTCAGGTATGAGTAACATGCCATGAGTAACTCCTACACAGAAATTAAAATTGTTTAGTAAATACTTCAACCCTTAATCATAAATCATATGATTTATGATTAAGGGTTTAAGTATTTACTAAGTATAAACTAAGCAACTGAATATTAAATAAATACTATTTCGATTATTCCTTAATTTAACTTAGTGAATATTTGTTATAACGAGACAGGTAAAAGATTATCAGCATAGGCTTTAAATTATGTTTGAATTTTTAAAAAATTGTGCAAGTAATTCAACTTACCGATATCAATAGATCCCAAACAAGCAGCTGTCAAGCTTAAAGCAAGTGTTAATCGTAAAAACATTTTAATATTTTTAAAATATTGTATTTCTAAACTATTTTTAAAGTATACTACTTGTCGAATACCGTTCAACACGAGTTGTTGCTGGAGCTGTTAAGCTTTATGTGCGATTTACTACAAGTGGTTCTTAGGTAATATGTATACAATATCATTGGCAACCAAGATTGCATCAACTTATGCTCTCAATGTCATCAACTCGTTCGGCGGAATATATAAGTTAACAAAAACATAAACTTACTTTAAAAAATTTAATTAAGCAATTGCTTAAAAATATATATATTTTTAACTTCACGCTGTATCCCGCATATAGCGGGATAGGCAGAAGGAACCTGAGAACCTAGTGTTAAGACACTCCGTTCTCTTACAACAATTCCGTTTTCCACTTTCCGCCGAATGGAGGCATTGCGTGCTGAGTGGCAGAACTCAACGCCGGGCTTCGCCTTGGTACCAAACATAAACATAATATATGAAACCATGTTTTTCTAATTTGAAGCGAAAGGGGCGGAGGGCCCACTACAACATTTTTTTTATATTCAAGCAAGCGTCAAATCAAACCATCCCAAATATACTTAATTATTCGATATAGTTATACAAGTTAGCGTACAGGGTTGCAGAGTTGGTCAATCTCGTTACTGATGCACCAGGTAGACGTTCACTTGGTTTCCGGCTATTGAAGAAACTTATTATTTACTTCTTTTATATCCGGCATCTATCTTGATTTACGTGTTTGTTACGTTAGACGTTATATTGCCAGTAAAACGTTGATTTGTAAAAAAAATGATACTATAAACCTGTGTTAGAAACTACAGAACAAAAACTATAAAGAAGATATTGCGAAACCCGTTGTTGTAGTAATATCATATTTTTAAGAAAAATCTATCACATTCACGTAAACCAACAGTCATGAATGCAGGTGTCCCCTCTAGCTGTAGTATACAATTTTTATATACTACAGCTATACATACACATAGTAATTATGTGTACATAATATTCATTTTTTATGTAAATAAAATGACTATCCGCCTAGAATAGTTACTTTTGTGGTGTATCTGTTGGGGAAATGGTATGCTGTAAGATTAATGTTTTATTTGTGTTAAGTGTTTACATAAGTTAGTACTAAAACAATTTTTCATACATTAATAAAAACTGTTGGAAAACGTTTTTGGGGCACATATTTTGTACCAAGTTACAAGAACATTGCCAATATAACTAATTACTACTGGATTTAGGATTAAATGCGCCATCTTTTGATGTTTATGCCAACATTGCATTATTGCGACTCTATAGCCGATATAGTTGTACAATCTACAACAGATATAGCATATCTGTTGTGGATTGTACATATAAAGGTACTTCACGCTTTATCCTGCATAGCAGGGTCGTACAAATCAAGAGAATCTAGTGTCACAACACTCTGTTTGCCTCTTTCTGCCTAAACTAAATAGGTACATATATAAATATAAAATTTTTCTTTTTTATTTGGATGCCTCAGGCCTGTTGGGCGTTTCAATCATTTTCTTACTATATTCAATTCGTTGACTTATGAAATAATATGTACCTACATGAATTGTTACAAATTAAAATTATTATACATTTACACTTTCACTTAAAAAATATATATATCGCCATATTAAAACGTTGTTATTCCGCCAGTTTTAAAAAATATTTTTTATAATTGTTTTATTCTAAATATTTTTTTTATTCAATAACATCTAGTTAGTTATTTTATTCATACCTTAGACAGTGTTAGAACTAAGTAATTTATGTAACTGAATTTGTATTTCCCGTATTGCTATTTTTTGATATAAGGCAACTAAGTATTGCATCTTCTTGCGAGGGCCGGGAGACGAACAAAATTCCGGTCACTTAACTCAAGATAGATTTCAGATACTAATATGAATCAAATAAAACGTAATTTTTGTATCTGTTTCCCATATTAAGTGACCCTGTTTAAATTAATAAAGCAAATCACTTGGAGCTCATATTGTCTCGCCAAAATGACATACTCACTTGATCATAAAGATCAAAAAATAACTAAGCCACTTTAGCTCTTAAGCTGTTTTTTAGGTCACATATTTCGTTCTCCTCATTTACAGTCTGCCTTATATAGCCAACTTGGAAGTCTCACATAATTCATAGTCCGTCTGAGTCCCTAATCGGTCGGAAACTTGTAAAAAGAGTTTTGCATGATAAATAAAAAGTTAATTTTAATTCTTTTACTCCACAATAACTAATTATTTACCGGTATAATCTATTTTGAAGATGAGGGTTGACATAGATCCTCTTAAAGAGGATACGCTACAGATTCGCTTAGGTTAATTCACCACCTTATTAGCATTTCAGATATCTTACATATTTTTAAAATAACATTCTATAAAATTATTATTGTATAAATAAAATTCCATTAAAAGACAATGCATATAGTGAAAAAACAATATTGTTGCACCTGACTGTCAACTGTTGATTCACTAATAAAATTATAGGATATTTTTATATTACTTTACTCCTTTCGAAGCGCTTTCGAATTCGTTCGTACGTTCGTCAAGAATAGATTTTCCTAGTTACAGAGATGCTTGCCGGAAGAAGGAAAATCGACCACACAAAAAAGTGGCTCAAGAATACCAGAGAATCGACGGGGATCAAAAGCCCTGTAGAGATATGCTATGCTACCAGGGATAGGACAACATATGCGGAAATGACTACCGACCTTCACTAGTTAGAGAGGCATTAAAAGAAGAAGAAGAGATGCTTTAACAGAATAACGTCCGAGTACGGTCGAATGTCTATTGTATACTTAGTACGCAATCAATATTTAAAGGTTTATGTGAAAATTAGACTATAAAGTTTTTAACAACGTTTTTAACAACGCATTTTAGTAATGTGCTCTTTAAACGTGTGTAACGCTGTAACAGATATTTTTTTTTAAGAAAAACAGTAAGTTTCTTGTAAAACCATGTGCCTGCGTTTCAGCCTATCACATGCACATCCCATTTTTTGCAATACGCTACATTTACGACAAACTGCTAATTTATGACTATTTAAAACACTTCCACTGAACATATATAACTCTAGTATAGCCGATCTTGCGCCTACATAATATACTTATTATTCAAACGGTTCATATTTACTTTATTGTGTAAATTTTAAAATATATTAAATTACATCCGCAACCTACGCAAGATCGTAGACAAAAGTCTAAAATCTAAATGAGCCATTATAGCTATATCTACTCTAAAGAATCGTCTCAAGTATAGTATAACGGTATGTGCGACTAGATAGAATAGATTAATGATAACAAACATGTTATTACTAGTGCTCTTTTAGTTTAGTACGACTTAGTTACAATGGTAACTTGTTTAAAATGTATGAATCTGTAGGTAAGACTTTATGAAAAAATAATTTATTGTTTTGGATAATGAAAGCTCCTTGAGGAGTGGAGGGGAGCAGTGAGACATTTCCCGAAATTCCTTCTTGAAAAGAAAAAACAAATCGAAATAGTATGGCCAGTTATATAGTCAATACTACAAAGTTCCGGGCGAAAACTACTTAGTAATAATAGTAGTTAATATTTAAAAAAAAAATCATCAATAAATAAGAAAGTTTTAAGCATAACATTCAAGCAAACATTCCCTAACTGAACGGAAAATATCACAATGACAGAACTTGTTCATAAATGAATTATGAAGCTTACAAAATTATTCCATTTTTTTAACTCACAGAAGTGTAAGATACTAAAAGGTTGTAAAAGAAAATAAGCAAATAAATCAAACTGCTTTTAAAATTTTAAATGTTAAGGCCACGATTAAATGTCCAACTAGTTCAAAACATTGCAACTAGTGCATCTTAAAAGTGATCTCTGCAAATGTAATTTAAGTGTTGTATGGTATAATGTACCAAATGTTCACTAATTTACAAATGTATCAATCATACGTCAGCGGAATAGTGTAAGATTAATGAGATGCCTTATTTTCAATGGGTCATTGACACGAAATTAGATGACTTTTGTGGTGCGAATGGGTATGTTGACTGACATTACGGTATTTTATTAATTAAATACAAGACAAAAGTTGACAAAGGGAAAAAATAAACAGAGCTGCGTTTAAAAAATACATATTGAATGAAAAAATATCTTTAATAGCTCTATAATATGCAAAAATTTTGAAGGATGGAATAAATATTTCCATAATGTAATGCTTTTAATTATAAAATAAATAGTAAAAAATATAAAAAAAGAAATAAAAAAAAAGCAATCTCGGAGACTTTTAACATAACCTCAATATATGAAACAATCAAAAGGTTGAGTTTTATCCATGATTTAATGACTCTGGATTGCCGTCATAAGTTGACCGAGACGAGTGCAAGTGTTAGGTTGGATGTGCTCACCTGTATAATATTTTTTCCTTGTGAGTGGACGGGGTTAGAATACACTTATCCTGCGCCGCTGGGTAGAGTCCCCTAAGAGGCGGATATCCCAGTAGTTAGATGGTAGGAGGTTCGTCCTCCGTCTGGCTTGCGACCACTATCATGTTAAAAACCGTGAAATATTTTATTTTACATGTTCGATGGCATGTCAGCCAGGTTTTCCTCTTTACCACCCATCCTTTCACCAAAATGTGGTAGTTCCGATAGCGGACTACTACATTGTCCCCCCCTTCCATCTGTACGTGTGGACTTCCATTGTTTCGTTTCGTTGTCCTTCTGCTCGTTTGCCATCCGTTATCCATAAAAAAAAAAATTAACAGGAATGATGTAGATAAGGCATTATGCCACTTTGTGGGTGCTCATCACTTCCCATTGAAACAGAGTACCCGTCCACTAACCATTCAATTTGAGACGAATGAATAAATGTAAATACAAATTTCTGATACTCTCATTATTGGTACAATGTTTTAAAAACTAGACAGGGGTTGGAGAGTGGAATTGGGATGAACTCCCAATTCTCTGGGCAATTTTGTTTATTACTCCTGTTTCCTGGCTGATAGGTATATCATACTAAAATACACTAGTATATGGGTTAGAATTACTCAACTACCATAGAATATTCAAAGGTTCTTCTGAATTCTCTAATGAATTGTTATAGACGTATATAAGTATATAATAATCTATACTATAAATCCGAAAATAAAGTGTGTTTGTACGTTGAAAATATGTGGTTACGAAAAAAATATTTACAGAAAGAAAAAATAATATTTAATAAAACATCAATCTTTAGTTTCAAAAAAATCTGTTTTGTTTTTTCGTTTATACACAGAAACCTTTAGAAATATTCGTTCCTGAAAGATTTAGAGTCCAACCTTAATAAAACAAACTTTTAGTTAAATGGGAATAGTATAGCAAGTATCTAGTAAGAGTAATAAAGTTTATTTAACATCATTTACTATTTAATATAATTGCTTCATACTTCGCAATATACATTTATTGGAAGCCAATATTGCTGTACTAGGGAACCGATGTTACCTAAGTACTCGTGTTTCTGAATTATCAATAGATAGCATAGTATGATCGTGTAGGTCGTCGTCGGTTTCTGCGGAAGCTCTTGGTGAGGTAACTATATTAACAAAATAAATAGTAAATAATACAACTGCACAAACACGACGTTGGTAAATTAACATTTACTAGTATCTACTTTAATAGGGTTGAAATGATTAGTTTAAAATGCCACATTTTATAGTTTTTCGCAGATTGATTATGCAAAGTTTAGCATTAGGTTCCGCCTTTCAACAGACGTCATTTCACAGTCTTTATTTAAGTAGAAATAAACGCGTCTTAAAGTAATCAAAGTCGAGTCTCCCTGCTAAGTACTTCTTTAAATACTGAAGATTATTAAATCTGAGGTCAATAAGTATTACATAGGTGCACAATAATTTAAAATAAAACTTTAAAAAAGATATCTATAAAAAAATATTAAAATATAGGGGAATGGCGGGTACCGCCGGACGGTGGGTAGCCCCGGACACCTCAATTTTTAAAAATACTAAAGGAATCGCTTAGACAAAGAGTTATTGTAAAGATGCCTTTTCTAGAGTAGAAACAAATGTAATTTAATCGCGGTGCAGATGTTGAGTAAATTAGTCGTGAGAGAATGTTTTATTTTCGCCTAAAAAAATCAACGCTCCTGTCAAATGTCATCGGTGGCTAATAAGTAAATTTTTATACTTGTCTGCTATGCAGGGTTTTAGTAAATTTTATATATATAACAATTGTAATAGTATTTATAACAATTCTTATACATTTGGAGTGCTGTTCAAAAATTTTGCATGATAGCGGGCGGGTAGCCTCGGACACTATGCTGTCGGGTGCCCCCGAGCACGGTTCTTACTCTTCTTCAAACTACAATTTTATGTAATTTTGCTTATTTATTGAGAGTACTTCAATTGGTACCACAATTGGTATCTTAAATATGTTAAATATTTCTGCAACTAAAGTAATAACATAGGTGAAGTACCTATTTTAATTTCGTTGGAGAAATACTAGGATATTATACCAAAATTCATGAAGAGAACCAGTGAAAGAGCAAGAGCAAGAGAAAAATCAAATGATAGAAACATTTACAAGCAAAATAAGTACGATTAAATGCAATTTTTCAGCGAGACGAGTGCAAGAGAGGTATAATGTACCACCAAATTTACTTCACGATTGACGCGGCGAAAATTCAAGAAAGCGAGATTATAACATCTTCACCATATAAAAAAGTGAAGGAAAAACAGAAGAAAAAAAGCAATAATAAAGATCAAATAGAAATACAACAACATTACGGAGCTAAAAAGATTTTAAAACCATATAAAAATATCCAAAATCTTTCTTAGAGAAAAAGAGACTGACTGGATTGTTTACGAATAAATATTTGATGAAACTCGGATTGCCTTGTCAAAAATACCAAGACTGTGCCTGGGAAGACTGTGTTCATCGAATATTTGTTTACTGTGATGTTTGCAAAGTCAAAAAGCGGTTGATCCATCATTGAATAAAGTGTCCCGCCATTTTTTTGACGGCAAAAAACTAGACCTTATTATAAACAGTATTTTTTCTTTAAAAAATGTCATATAATAGCTCAAAGTTTCATTCATATAAATAAAGAAATTCCTAATTTAATATTAAATATGAAATAACACAAAATTATCCTGTTTTTTTATTTTTATTTGCGTTTCATTTAAGTGTCCGGGGCTACCTCCCCTCCCCTATATGCCCCATATGATTAATTTTCAAATATCAGCTTAGTGCAACAATTCTTTTTAGCTATGAGTCTATCCAAATTTTGAACTATATTTAAGGGGCCGAGATTCAAATTTTTAATACTTTGGCCACACTTTTTAAGATTTGAAATATAAAAAAGTATTTAGAGTGATATTATGGAATCTGTAAAAACAATAATAAAACTTAATATATTAATGGAAGATGTCTATATAATATAAATAAAAGCTTGGCGGGCCGTATAACATTATTAAGCGGGCCACGGTTTCTCACCCCTGGTGTAGAGTAAGCTTAGGGTAACGAAGCTTCTTTCGATTTAAATAGTACAGTTTAAAGATGTCCCATTTAGTAATACAGTGGCTTCATAAATTTATAAATATGAAAAAAATATATAATTGTTATAAGCAAATGAAAAATAGACGGCAAAAAATACTGTTTATATGCCTAATGCCGTTATTTAGCTCAGCGTGGCATTCAATTCTATCATTAAGCAAAGAATGGGCAATGTATCTTTATTATATTTAAATCTATTAGCTTATAGCGGTAGTAGTATATAACGTCTTGTCTTCGTCTTTTCTATGAAAGACTAATGTTATAACACAATACATTTGTATTACACACAATTATTGCTATCGCAATATTTCATAATATTATAATCTTAAATATATGTATGTACCTACATATTTTTCAGGAAGCTATTTTAACCGGATTGGTCGCATATATTTTGCGAACAATAAATTATTGAGACCGGTTGTAACAGTAGACTCAAATTACATTTATCTGTGAGTTAATACAACTATTACATCAAAACAGCGCCGTCGATTCGTTTACTGCTAATAAACTATTCGTATTCATTCATATCAATAAAACAACAGAATACGAACATATATTGTACAAAGCTTAAAAACCCTAATTCTTTCATATATTTACATCAGTGATATGCCACATTTTGTATATGATATGTGAAACCAAAATAAGTAAACGCCTATATTAGAGATATGTTTTTCGAACGAAAATAGAATCTTATTATTAGGTAGGTTACATTTTATCCGGCTTACAATAATATTTTGTGTAAAACATAATTAGCAAATGACTTTTTGTGGTATAGGGATACCACACCGCACAAGATATTAAAAGGGTAAAAAATATCTTAGAATTTTATTTCGATCGAACATTTGAAGTAACCTTTAAGGTAACATAAGAGCTTAACGAAAGAATTTATAAACCTTCAGATTGAAAAGTGATTGACATTAAAATATAACATTAATTCAAAGCTTAATGGCTTTATAATAAATGCAATATCATTTTCGTTTATATTTTAGTGTCTCATTTACATTTTATATACACTTATGTTTCATTTAAAGTGATTAAATAGCTATTATACGTAATGCTTTATAAACATATAAAAAGTAGTTTCACGCATTTTCCTTTATACCTTATATATAGTGACTCAGTTGTCTAGACATAATGATAAATACATTCATTAAGAAATTAAAGTTAGTCAAAGTACAGCTATATGTAATATGAATATAATGATAATAATAATAAAAAAACAATATATACGTAAAGGTCAGACAGCCCCGGACATTACAATTTCTATGAAACTAAATACATTGCTTACGTTTAGATTTATTGTTTAGATACCTCCTCAACAGTAAAAACAAATGTAGTCCGATCGGGGTGCGAATGCTGAGATAATTAGTTGTGAGAGAATGTTTTGCTTCAAAAATTCAAAATAGCGAAATTATAACATTTTTACCATTTAAATAAGTGGAAGAAAACCAGAAGAAGATAGGCAATAAAAAAGATGAAATGGAAATACAACAACGTAAAGTTACTTTTATAGTAAAGAAAAATATCCAAAAACCACTAGCAATGATATCACATTTTTCAAGAAAATATACTGAGGAGAATTTGGTCTAGTTTTTTTGTTGTTACAAAACATGGGTCGCCCCGGACATAGTGATCAATGATGGTCTAGCCGATTTTTGGGCTTGCAAACATTACAGTTTTAATAAATAATCGATGCATGTATGAGATCAAGAACGAGAGATGTTTCCCTGTGAGGGGACGGGGTTATAATACAATTCTCCTCCGCCGCTGGGTAGCGTCCCATAAGAGGTGGGTAACCCAATAGTTAGGAGGTAGGAGGTTCGTCCTCTGTCTGGCTCGCGACCACTATCATATCAAAGACGAACCGCAAAATATCTAATGATGAGTTCCGGTTCGCTAGCATGTAAGCCAGGTTTTCCCCTTTCCCGCCCATCCTTTCTCCAAAATGTGGTGGTTCCGATAGCGGACTACTACATTGTCCCCCCCCTTCCATTTGTATCATCTCGGTCGGCAACACATTTACAACACCTCTGGTGTTGTAGATGTCCATGGGCGAAGGTAACTACTTACCATCAGGTGGCCCCCCTGTTTGTTTGCCATCCGTTATCCACAATAAAAGAAGTCAGTTTTGGCGTTCCTGACACTGAATCCATGGTTCATCAAATCTTTCTCAGCATATACTAATACATTCAGTCTCATTTACTCTGAGAAATACTTTAGATATTTTAGATTGTTTTTAACACATTTTTTCGTTAAGCAGTTATTTCCATTTGATCTTTTTTAATACTCTCGTTTTGTTTTTCCTCTACATTTTTGTGAATATATTGTAATCACGTTCTACATAACTACAGCTCGCGCGCCGTTCATGAAGTAAACTTCGTGGTACATTATGCTCTCTGCCACTTCTCTCGCTGAAAATCTGACTTTAATTACATATATAACAGCTTCTGTCACTTTATTTTCATCGAAACTTTCCTCTTTCACTAGTTCTCTCCTTGATTTTTGATATTTCTTAAGTCTTTCCTCCACGATAGTAACACAATATCTATCTAGATTGCTAAAGTACTTTTAATAAATAAGCAAAATGCGTTACGTAATGGTACGGACATAATGGTGTCCGGGGCAACCCGATCATTATCATACAACATTTTTAAGCACCGATCTCAAAATGTACAAGAATGCTTATAAATACTTTTACAATCTTTAAATAATACAGAAATTTACTGAAAGTCTGAACAGTAATAGGTTAAATTAATTCTATAGCAATTGTCACTTTGTCTAAAATTATAAATCAAAATATTCTTTATTCAAATAGACTATTCGAAAGTGCTTGTAATATGTATGCCTATGTAAATAAAGATTTTTTAATTTTGATTAATAGATCTTATGTAGAATGTGTGGACACCCGAATTTATTACTTTGACAGTAACATGTAGCTTGAGAGGCCGAAATCATTTTAATATTCAGCTTTTATTACAATTATACTTTTCAGATAACATAAAAAAAAACCTTAAAAACATTTGCAATTATCAAACTTCAATATTAACAAAATTTATTCTTAATAAAACAAAAAAAATGTTATTTCTTTAATGTTTCAAAATTACGTTTACGAGCTTCTCGATTTACTACGCTGTAGAGAATAAGTAATATTTATGCCCTCACAATAAAATTATGGTTCATTGATCCGTTAATATTGGACGTAAATAATACTTTGTTGTATAGTGAGATGAGTGTTTTGTACTTACTAATAAGGACTTAACATTGAAGACGGCTCTTAATATATTTATTAAACAGAAATCTCGACATCATGATATAAAATGCTTTGTATCGTCCTGCAAATGTCAGTCCAATAACAAAAGGAGAAAAAGCTCTGTTATCTTTCAACCTAATGTAGAGCGACAGTGTAAAAATATTATAAAGGCGCAAGATCAAGTAGCTAAAGCATTTTGCAAAGTGACTCCTTGTTGGTCGCACATCCTCGGAACGTGTACGCGAATTAAAATCACTTTTTGTTGTTTACAGTGAATGTATCTCTTACTAATTACGTAAAATGATTTTAACATCAAAATATAGCTACGGGATTTTGTTTCTAAATGTACTTATCGCCTTCAGGATTATTTCCGCAGAAGTACTTCGGAATGAAATTACTGCAGAAAATGAAGTTTACAACACTGATGATGCCGTCTTTATTAATGGTACGTATAATGTTTTTTTTTTTTATTAAAATAAAATAGATAGAATATGTAATTAATAATATTTTAAAGTATGCGACTGTAATTATTAGCTTCTTTTCATTTCATTTTAATTTCCATTTATAATCAATATGTATAAATAATTGATTTGAGGAATTTATGTAGTTCAGTTTCTTTTCTTATAATCATTTTAAGTGAGTACAAAAACAGTATTGAGTACAATTTATAACACATTTAACTTAAGGTTTTGAGGCTAGAGAAAGTGTTTATTGCCAGCGATTTCCTTCTATAGAATGATAAGAAATTAGAAATTATGTATTATAACTTGCCTAAATATTTGACGAGGTAAATATAAATTTAGCGTGAGTGTTCACTTATTTAATACACGTGGGTCATTATTCGGAAGACGCTGCGGTATCAATTCAATGCAAATGCTCTTACGCCCACGCTTATACCCGTCAATATCAATCACTCATTGTCCTCAACCCGTTGCTTCTAAAAGCGACTGCTTGTTACTTTTTTGCGGCTTATATCAAGGGCATTCATTAGAAATAGCGATGTACGTTGACGCTTGTTGACATTTCTTACCATTGGGCTGCTGAACCCGGAATCCCGACCATAATAAATTGTTTTTACTGCCAATTCAATATGATTACAAGCGACATTTTTAAATGCTAAGCCAGTAATAATCTTGATAGAGATAGTCAAATACAATGTTTTGGCATTTATAAATCACGCTAATGTAGCATAACAATAAAACTTCATCAAATCTTAACGTAACACTTAGGTAATAGAAATATTTAATATATACCATTCTATATTTATTACAAGCAAATATTATGCCAATATATTAATTAAATTATTTTAAAGACAGCTTGGTCCATGTGTTGCTTATACCTATACAGATTATACTTATACATAATTTTTCTGTTCAGCGACTGTATATATTTTTTTTCATATTTTTGAATCATTGTTAAGAAATTAAGGTATAATAAAACATAAACAAATTAACAACGGTCCTTAAGTGCAAATACATTTTACACTGTTTTATTACAATATCAGAAAAGAACAATTTATTATTACCTACACATGTTACCTACTGTTAATAAAAATAAATTCCTTATAATTCACATTATGCTTACAATTTGTTTTTTCTCTTTAAAACAAACTACACTATTTGATTTAAATTCATTAGTATAATATTTATATTATTATTACATTTAAATTGCAGTGGTGACAAACTGCTTTAAATCCATTTGATTCAAATTTCGATTTTTATGAAGTTGTTCACATCTTTATAGTTGGTTATTAACCTGTACATTTAATAATCTGTACCATTTATTTTCCAAAAAAAATAGAAATGACGTAACACGACGTAGTTTGCGATTTCGCGGTTGCAATAAATATTGTGTTTTTCATCATGTTGGACAAAAATATTTTATACGCATTTGCTGGTGGCTAGATTATGTTATACTGATATATTTATTACAATAGTTAAACGTATGTCAAATTATTCTAAGTACTAAATATTTAAGTAATTACTACATAATATGTAATTATAAAAGTCCTGCAATATAAACTCTTCCTGTATTAATAAAATATACAATAGGACTTATAATAATTGATTCAAATTTTATATGAACAAATTATTAAACAAAATTATTAACATTCAAGCTGACCGTCCATACCATTAAAATGAAATCAAATTCCAGTACGCTGATACTAATCGAACACCGTTATGTACCCATCGTCACAAAATAACATGTTTGCACGTTAGGATTGATGCTTTTTCGACGTTAACTGAATGATAAATTAAGCTCTTATTACTCACTATGGGTGATATTACAAGGAAAACCAAAAAAAATGAATTTGAGTATATTTCTTAAAAAGTTACACCCAGTAACATGCTTTTAGGTGTGAGTAACTGGTACGGTACTTATTGTTTTCAACTCCACCGAACCTCCATATCATCAATTACTTGATACACTCATTCTATCTCATATATATAACAACATATGAAAAAAATGAGTAAACATATTTAGTTAACGATAAAAAAGCCATGAGTCCAATCAATATATTATGTAATCTCAAGTACAATATTATTTCTATGCATGCTTTATTGCGGTGTATTCAAATATAATAAAAAATTGATATCAAAATAGATCAAGTTGAATTAACCTTGACATACAAGTAAAAAGTTAATATAAGGTCCGTTGTCCGTCTTTAGAGAGGTTAATAATGACACAATTAAAGCATTTTTTAACTTTTTGGAATATTGTGTCTATATGGATCTAATATCCGTGTACCTGGCGTGAAAGTCGATTTGCGTATACATTTTTTAAAATGTTAGTAGATATTAGGATAGCTTTATTTATAGAGTTCATTAACAAGTGAATCAAAAAATTTCAAGCAAATTCAAAACCCGATCAAAACTAAACACATTAATAAATAAGGTTAATTACAGCTAAAACTGAAACTTAAAAATGCCTTCTATAAAAGTTTCTTCCTTCTTCCACATATTCATGCCTGGTACGAAAATACTCTTACGGTTCTTACGTCTTGGTAATTACAATAACAGAAAACGATACTGAGAAAAATGACACTTTTTTATAAATGATAAATTATTTAGACATTGCCTACAATGTCTCTTTACATAAATAAAGATAAACATATTTTAACATATATGTAAAATATATAGCTGAGTAAGCCATAGAATAAACCCTATAAGTAATTTATCAAAGACTAAGCAGCAGACTTTAGGCACTATTCATAGTGCAATCTTTACAATACGTCTAAGTCTAATGAAACCAATTTCCTCCTTCTTTTTTTTCATACAGAATTTAGCAAAATGCAGAATTTGCCAATGGTACACTTAATATATATTTTTGCAATTTGGCAAAATAATTCTGTTCAAATTAAGAAGTGTTCATTATGTAAAGCTAATACCACTATAAAATGGTCTATCTTTGAAGTAAATGCCTTTATTTCTCAAAATCTAAATCTTTTTCACTATAACGTTTGATAAATTCTATGATCTGATGAACTCTACGCTGATTTCTTATAATCGCAATACAGGCGTATTGCGATTATAACGGTTAACGTTTCATTTATAGTAAAGACGCATTTTTTATTTATAATGAATCTTATCAAAAGGCTAAATTCGAACCGCAAACACTAGTCCTTAATGCCTACAAATTTACACTCCTATTAATTTACTCGTCAAAATAAAGATTTGGCGGTGTTTTTAAAAAAGAAAGATTAGTGAATTCAAGAGCGGCAAAATTTACAGCAATCGATTTTTTTATGAACGAATATTTACATATCCAAACATGTTCTTGCTATATTAGTAGTATGTTACTATTAAATAAAATGTACTTATATATCTATAGCTTGTGTACAAGCCTCAACTAAATAGATAAGAATTGATTGGCTTATAAACTTTATTATAAATTTTATACAGCTATAATTAGGAAATAGTTACTATTTTCTTTTTATGATTTTATTATCATAATTTATAAGTTAATGATTTTAATAAGGTTTCGAGCAATAATATCTAGTCCATACTGTCCAGCTTACTTGGCTAACCTAACCGAATTAAGCTAATATATTGATTTAATTATTTGAATAACTAAGCTATATATTATTATATGTGATATACATATATTAATATTGGTATTGATATTTTCGATATAGAACAAATGTCTAAAACGAGGACTGTGCTAGCTAGA
Organism: Philaethria dido; assembly: GCA_033558755.1. Taxonomy (NCBI): domain Eukaryota; kingdom Metazoa; phylum Arthropoda; class Insecta; order Lepidoptera; family Nymphalidae; genus Philaethria; species Philaethria dido. The sequence goes on from JAKGSA010000136.1 coordinate 3,846,196, forward strand.
AAAGTTCAGCGATGTAGTCATTTTTAAACAAAAGATTAAAAGCAACTTAACATTTCTTTACTAATATTTCAAAGTACCTGTACCTTAAGAGGAGTAGCATCACGAAGTTTATGTGCTTTGTCAATTATTTAGTGTTGTTAGTATCTTATGGCAATAGCTCGCGCATGGCTTGAGCTTTTTTTCATAGATAATTAGTATATAAAACGTTGTTTTGGCAATATATCGAAGATAACAATTTGTAGGTAAAATAGCAACTTATAATGGACATACATATGTATACGAGTATATCAACTTTCAATGTCCTACATGCAATAATTATAAAATTACGCAAATAATTAAATATTTAAAAAGCCCAAACCAGAAGCTTTTATTTCTTTTTTAGTAATTGGATAACATACACTACATCTTATCAGAACATTCAAGTAAGCCGCTGAGATAAAGTAGCGGACTATATGTACATAATATTCTATGTATATCTACTAACATATTATGTATGCTGAACAAATTCATTAGAATTTTAACTTTAAAAAGCTTAAATTAAGTTCTTGTATTCAACACAAGTTCCTTCATAAAATATTAGTCTACATCTAGAGGCTTGGCACTTATCGTCCATAATCACATTAAATTCCGCAGACTATTTTGCATTACATCTGTTTTGAATCTCATTCAATATAGAAAAGAATAATTTTTAGTTTATCAATATTTTACCTTATGTTTGATAAATTTCTATTTTCATTTTATGTTCCTTCCTATTATATGCGGTGGTTTACAGGGTAGGTAAAATAACATAGGTATGACCTAAGACCAGTACACTTCTTCCCACTTATTTTAGAAATTAAAAAAACTTTATCGACAACATTCCACTACATAACATTTTTTTTCTAGGTGGTAGGTGCTACGAACTTCTAAATTAGTATAAGGTGTTGTACCTATATAACAAATATATTTTTTCCCCAAATGAGATCTTAAACTACAATGTATAACATGAATATAATATGCATCTACAATAAGCGTGCTATATTTATTAAGATTTTATAATTGATATAAGAAAAAATAAAACCTTTATTTTTAGGTTACATATTTTCCTTGACACTTGGTATACATTTCTTCGAGCAAGAAACTAGGTAATGAATTTGTTTTGTACCTTATTTCAGTGGACACCGAGCGAGTAAAACGCGAATCAAACAGCACTCGAGATGGAAAACAACTGTTGTTACGATCTAGACAAGTAAGTTTATTTTTATCCTTAAACATAGTTTCATTTTTATTATCATCGACGTTAATTTAAGAGCAGGTAATCACTTAGGTACTATTATTTATACAAACTTTTCAATTTGTCTATATAATAAAATTCTTTTATACCTACGTCACCATCGTGCACGTAATATTTAATATATATTAGTACACATTTTGTGATTAGAAAACTGTGTAGCAATTTTAAAGTTGAACAATTATAAAATAGAACACTATTTGTCAAATGGCGAAAATATCTTAATTGGAAATTTTAATTAGAGTGACGAGAGAAATGTAAGTCCGGAATGCGAAACAACAATGGGCAAGAAAGGAACGTGCAAGAGCTACCAGGAATGTTATCCACTTTTCAAAGTTTTCAGTTCTGAGGGATGGGTCATGGGTCAATATGATATTTGCTCTTACATAAAGAACAATGAGGAGGTAAGAAACAATATATATTTCTTTTCACTCTTTGTTCTGCCTTTTGTTCTGTTTTGGAGCGGACCATAATAAAAAAATTGCTAATAGATATTTAGAAATTAAATTAATTTAACTAACGAGATTCTAAATTTTATTTATCTATTGCTTCAATTATCTCATACATTAATTTGAAGCCTGTTTTTAATATCGTCTCTACTGTGTGTGGACAAGCTTTTTTTCATCAGTTTGTCTTTAATAGGTTCGATATATAGAGTTTTTAAACATTCGTCGTAAGCATATAATTTCTTGATTATTATAAATATAATGGTGATATAATTAAGCCGTACGGGAAATTTAAATACTTAATTTTTATTATTACGTACTCAATTTTATCTTGTAGGTATAAGTTATGTAGTAAAAATCTGTTCTTAAGACACTCTGTCTCTTAATTTAGCTTATTTTTAGATACATTGCGTTATCATTAACAGAACACAGTGTCTGTCACTGCTTTGTCTCAGAAGGCCGGAAAATTATCTTAAAATACTTTAATGGTATGCACCATCAAAAAAATTCCACGATTGATTAATTCACATTAAAGTCGCCTTATTAACCGCAGCATAATGTTCCATATTTAAAAAAATAATTCTTATCATTTTCTCGCTCTGGTAAAAAAGTGCGGCTTTGAGTTCCGCCACTCAACACGTAATGACTGGAATTCGGGCAAAAAAAGTAAAGAATTCGGTAGGCAAATATAACCTAGTATCAAAACACCGGAGTGAGTATTGTGCAGAAAAAACGTAACTGCGTTTTTTTTATTTAGAAAATTTGATTTTTTACTGTTCGACTATCTATTTTTTACTGAAATATTCCGGCAAAATAATTACATCTTCGATATATCAACGCGATGTGACAAGTTCCAGTTTTTTAACTAGTTATAAAAAAGTGTATTGAATGTTTCCCTTACTAACTTGTAGCTTGTTTGCCTTGTGAGGATACTGAACCGGGCGGTTCCTAAGAAACTTTGCGTACCGTCTTTGAGATTAACGATGATTACAATTCATTTCAATTTAATATGAAATACAATATATAGGTGTACATCATAATACATCTAATAAAATAAAATATATATAATTATTATTGACGAAATTCAAATAAACTTCTGATAAATAATATTTAGGCGCAATTTAATTATTGTTTGAAAATATTGATATTTACTTATAGGTATTCGGCGTGTGTTGCACAGAGCCGGTCGGCACACCTCCACAACAAGAGCCTGACGTCCAACGACTCGGATTGCTACGACAACCATTTCCGATACCATTGACCAAGTAAGATTTTTTATAAATTACGGATGCTTTAATTATCACTACAATACTGTTTGAGCATCGTCATATTATAGTATTAAGTTTACATATAGACAATAACCCCCTTTACAAACTCAATTTAGTTTTTTGTAACCTGCTAGCGTTTAATGACAGCATTAAAAGAGTTTCCTATATCTTTGGTTTCACCATAATTATTATTATTAAATGCTTATTTTTATGACAGATTACAAATTCCATCTGGCTTGCCACAATGGTACACCGACTTTTATCGTCAAATACCAGCTCAATGGCCGCCTGCAATACCGCCGATACCAACACATCCACCAGACCATACCGCGCCTACTCATCCCCCATCATTGAGTAAGATCGACATAGCTTATTTGTTACTGACCGATTTCAAAAAAGGAGGAGGTTCTCAATTTAACTGTATTTTTTGTAGCGTTATTGCACATTACAAAACAACTTTTAACTGGGAGAACTAATTTTGAATTTTTTTATAAATATGATCGCTAACCTCTATTGTGCCCATTAAAATTTAGCTAAAATCTGACAAATGATTTTTTTGTAATTATTCGTGTTATTTGAGTTTTCTTTCTTTGTTTTTGATATGTATCTTTCTTATTTTACGGGTCAGGCAGTGAGAACATAGTGAATGATTTCAATTTTAACATATCCGATAGCACTTCTTCCATTATATATGCTATATATAGGCAAATAATAATATATACCTACATTATCTTTTTTGACGAAAAGAATTTGACATCGTCGCATGATGCAGTTTAGAGAGGTATTTATCATAGTAAACACAATAGTTATGGATACAAATCTTGTTGAAAGAAAACATTCTTAGTAACAATATTGGTTTTAAGCCGGTCTAGCAATACTTGGTTTCCGCCATCGAATTTTACCAAATTTCATACACCTTCGTCCTGATTTTCGTAAAAAAGAATGAAAAGTTTTTCCTGCGCGTATTAATATCACGATTATTGAAAAATTAAATTGTTTCATTCGTAGTCGCAGGTATAACAAGTCCAAAACCTGTTGAGGGACCTTCAAACACGCCTCCAACTACCACATGGGGGACAAAGCCTCCAGCCAGTACTACCAAGCAGGTACATTTGACATTTCATAAATATTTTCATTTGTTTATTTGAATTTTTATTCAAGAGAAAATATGTGTACATAGTTATATATTTTTTTAAATATGAAATATTTTTGCAAAGCAGGACCTGTTTACTACCTAGAAGATATTAGGAGTACACGGATCAATATATTTTATGTTATCATGCTCATTCAATATGTACATACAAATTATGTTTTGAAAACATATTTTTAAACTGTATTCGACAAAATCTTTTTACTAAAGTAATCCCAAGTAGTATACAAGATGTCTCATACGTTGGTTATTATTTCAAAAGGTTAAACTACTATACTAAAAATGTGATAAAATCAATATTAATTGAATACAACATTTACTCTTCTACGACTACTATAAAATTTATGTCTCAAATATCATTGTTAATCTAATATTATTAATATTAGTAAAATAAAAAATATCTTTATAGACTTGGCCTCCCGTGTATCCAACACAACCGTCCAAGCCAACGCAACCAGGCACAGATTCCTCATGCGGTATCAAAAATGGACCCCAGGTACAAACCTATTGAAAAACGCAATTTAAGATTAAAAATGTGGATGGGAAATTATAAAATAAAGTGTACGTAAACTGCTTCACGCTTTAGCCCGCATAGCGGGATTGTCAAAGAGAACATAGTGATAAGAAACTCCGTTCGCCGATTTCTGCCCGAAATCGAGACACTGCGTGTTAAATGGCGGAACTCATCGCTTTGTCTTACCAGAGTGGAAAAATAACAATAATTTAAATATAATCTTTCCCACAAATGAGAATCGAACACAAAGCCAATCGCATTTACAGTCTGACATTGTCACACTGCGCCACAATGGCCAATGTGTATATATATATATATATATGGTCAATAAAATGTACATAGTAATTGTTTCAAAATGTATGTTTAATATAGGTATACGGCAGCACATATGAGTCGAAAGATGAAGAGCGTATAGTGGGTGGGCACGATGCCGATCTCAACGAATGGCCGTGGATAGTTGCACTGTTCAACAACGGCAGGCAATTCTGCGGCGGATCTCTAGTAGACGACAGCCATGTGATATCCGCAGCCCACTGCGTTGCACAGTACGATATTTCCATTTCATTTACTAATTATCTATCACATTCATCTGTTTTTGATTATAACGGCGATGAAAGAATGGAAATGACAGTCGATATAGTTTTTGAAGAATCTAAAGCAAATTTCGTAATTAAAAATCACTAGTTGATTTGGGCTTAATAAATATTTGTTAACTAATGAGTTGTTAAAAAGTAAAAAAATATATTAAAAAGCTTTCAGTGTACTTATTAAAATATTTCAGCATGACCTCATGGGACGTAGCTCGCCTAACGGCTCGGCTCGGTGACCATAATATCCGCACCAACAGTGAAACACAACATGTGGAGAGAAAAATCAAGAGAGTTGTTCGTCATCGTGGCTTCGATATGCGCACTTTGGTAACTTTTTTATTTTTAACTTGTTACATACTTAACTTATATTACAAATAGACAAAAGGTTGTACAATAAAGTAATAATCCTAAATTATATAAATTAAAGGTATTTTAGACTCATGCAATTTATATAGATACCTTTTATAGTAGTTAGCTTCAATATTCAACAATTCAACAAACTATGAAGAAAAAAAAGGCTGAAATTAAAAAAATCATTTTGCATTAAAATATTTATTTTATTTATAAAACAATGTCAATGAAAAAAAATATTAATTAGTTCATATTTAAAATTATAATGCTATTAAATCTTCCCTCCAAAAACAATGTTCTTTATAAAAAAACTTAAGGTGTAAAGCAGTCTTAAATTTACAAATCAATAGGTATGAGATAATTTAGTACATAAGTTTATATTTAAATTTTTGTTAGTTTATTACTTATGATTATTCTCAGTACAACGACGTAGCAATCCTTACACTGGACCAGCCGGTATCTTTCACTAAGAACATCAGGCCAGTGTGTTTGCCAGGCGGCGGTCGCGCGTACTCTGGCCTCACTGCCACTGTTATTGGTTGGGGAAGCTTAAGAGAGAGTTAGTATAAGAATCCTTAATTTAATAAACTACTAAATTAATTTTCTATTCACAATATTTGACATTTTATCAATCTTATAAACAGCAACAACACACACTACATACCGTATTGTTTTAAAATAATTTGTTGCTGCTATTCAAAGTTAAATCCGTTTTATTCTATTCTAAAACATCACAAACATTTTTTTTTTTTTTTTTAACTTTTTGTTATGAGTACATGGCGTTATTCATGGTGCTATTTCTAGGTGGACCTCAGCCTTCCGTCCTACAAGAAGTGTCCATCCCAATATGGACGAACGCTGAATGTAGATTAAAATACGGATCAGCAGCACCAGGCGGCATCGTTGACCACATGCTCTGCGCTGGAAAAGCTAGCATGGATTCTTGCAGCGTGAGTACTTAATAAATTTGTTGAAAACATTTTTTTCTGCAGTGGCGAGGCCATATTACACGATTCCTATCGACTTACTTTTTGAAAATTACAATAAATTAATGGCGAATTTATTAGCAGATAGAAATATGTAAAAACAGTATAAGAGCTAAAAAAAGATCGCCAACAAAATTTAAGAGTGAGATTGCTTAAAAAACTTAGCATCCTATACCGTCATCCATATATGGCTAACTTCTATGTACCGGTTTACCTTTTTATTTTTTTACCCCTAGGCACTGATAAATAGTATAGATTATTTTAAGAAATATGTCTTATTTAATAACACAGGGCGATAGCGGTGGACCATTGATGGTAAACGAGGGCGGTCGCTGGACGCAGGTGGGCATCGTGTCGTGGGGTATCGGCTGCGGCAAGGGACAGTACCCCGGTGTTTACACGCGCGTCACCGCCTTCCTGCCGTGGATACAGAAAAATTCCAAATAACTCCTCACATATATTTTTTTATGAAAAACAACCCAACTCTTGTCTTTCTTAGACGATTGATGCATTGTGCTCTCAAATTAAACGACATAAAAATGTCATGTTCTTTATTTTAATTAATATAAACAATACACCATGCGTGGTTTAGTCTTTGATTACATACAGCATATATGTATTATGATCATTTTGTCATAGTACGTTTACAATTAAACTAAGATATTTATACATATAATAATATTACGAAATTGACTAAATACCTTCGTCACTAATCGCTTTACATATCGAAGTTGGACACGTGGAGATGCTGCAAGATGTTGCGAGCTGAAAATGAGAAAATAAAAATTATAAATATATTTAATTTCACTAATATTAATCTTGGTACAAGTCTACCACAAACTAGTTTTTTTTTTTTGCTTTAAATAAATAAGAAGACGTTTACTCCAAAATATAAAAAAATATTCATAAAAATATTTTTAATAACTTTTTATTATAACATCTCTTCTGTTTAAAATACAGTAAGTTTATTGATAAATAATTAAAATAAGATAAAGATAAGATAAAAGTACTTTATTGCACTCAAAGCAAAGAAAAAAAATACAGTATACAAAAAATATAACTAAGTAGGTACATAGCGTGCAAAGGCGGTCTTATTGCTAATAGCAATCTCTAAGTTAACAAATTAGTATTACATGCGACAAAAGCGACACTTGAATCGTACAGAATTTATCCTAATTGAGATGTTGATACAGAAAAATAGGAAATATAAAATCTCTAAAACATATTTTAGAACTCTATCTTAGAACTAGTATCTATTTTAGAACTCCGTATTAAAAACGACAATGTGACAACTGAATCGGTGAGTGCAGAAACTACTAAGTCAAAATGCAAAAAATGGTAATTGATTTAAACTAGCTTAGAAAGGCAAGATGCGTGTTGTTCTTCACTCTCCTGCAAAATTTGAAAATCCAGACTTACGTTGTTTCTGCACTACCGATTCAATTGTAATCAATACTAAAATTTTAAATAGTTCAATAATTGCTAGCTAAGAAATGTAAAAATCAAACGCGCCGTAATCCATGCAAAATGCAGTTTGCCGCAGTTTATTCTATACTCTTCACTTATTGTCTTATTCACAGAGAAGGAAACTGTATCACGTAATTTATATAAATAAAAATGAATCACTGAAATGTTTGAACGCGCACAACTTTCAAAAGACTGCACTAATTTATATAAACTTTTCTTTTGTGTTCGATTTCGTTAGGAAAAATGTTGTATGAAAAAAAAAGAATTAAACAAATTAATAGCAAATATTTAAAGGGACTGAGCATTATTCAATAGCAAAAGAATATGACGGTACGAAGTTCATTTATCAAAATAAATTATTTCATCACTAAGTATAGTTTATGTAGGTAATATTTGGTGTTTGAATGATTAAAATTGGACGTTTGGTTTTGAAGTTATGGCGAAATTATAATATTACGATTTCTGCTGCGCGGCCTTTTACGAAGTGAGCGTCACCAAGGCGGGAGTATGCGTGGGGGAGGGCAGTTTAGTTTTCTATAATAATAAATAAATTTTAATCACTATAATCCGATATAATTATAAATTTGAGCAATTCGGGATTTAAGTAAGAACGCGGACGAAAAGCGACGAAATATCTATATATCAAAAAAGTTTAGTAGTAATCGTTTAGTTGATGCAGGCAAAGCCGCGAGCGGGCCACTAGTCACAAATAAGTACCTTATACCGTGACATTGGCAATTTGTGTTCAACCGGCACGTTCGACATATTATAAAGCTTTAAAGCGTTGAATACCTTGAAAGTATCCCGTGTCGTATATATCGTCGAGTGTGGGCACGAAGGGCGGTACGGTGCTGAGCTGGCAGTCCCAGCGCACGGCGCGGAACAGCGGCATGGCGCGCACGTCGGCGGCGCCCGGACGCGCGCGCACCTCCGCCGTCAGCAGCGCCTCGATCGCGCTCACAGCCTCCGGAGACAGCGCTTCCTCCGCCTCCGGCCACTCTATGTCTACATCAACAATTTATATGTACACATTATTTATATTGTAGGAAACTATTATGTAAAATTATAATTTATACAGTATATTTTTTGAGACCATCGTCACTTAGTAGGACAATAGGTTCGATTCCCGCTCGGAGAAGTGATTATATTTAAATTATTTTAATTTCTCCGCTCTAATAAGACAAAGCGCAGCGTTAAGTTGCGCCATTTAAAACGAAATATCTCGAATTGGGTCGAAAAGCTGCAGTGTCACTACCTATGTGACTACCCTGCTATAAGCTATGCAGGAAAAAGCGTGAAGGTGTTTTTTTTATTTTATATACAATTTTCGTATGTATATTATGTTTTTAGAATTTTGCAATAACTTTACTTAGCTTATTAATTATAATTTTAATCTAATATGGCGCCGCCCAAGTTTTTATTGCTGTATTTCTTGTTAACCAACTTTATAAAAAAGAAGAAATAGGAGGAAAATGTAGACTATACTACTTACTTTTAGAAAGTATATTTTGAAACACCGCTTGCGGTGTGTCATCGTTAAACGGGGGTACTCCTGTCATAAATTCATAAAGACATACGCCTAAAGCCCACCAATCCACCGGTGGGCCATGCCCTTGCCTGAAAAACCATAAAAAAATATTAGTATTACTAATAAGTAATGTAATTATTAAGATAATAGTAACAAAACTATGAATAAGTTATAACTAAATACCACATAAAAACTAATAACCAAAATAATATAATAAGTAATAATGTGGCAAATATGATCTGTAGTGCTGGATTATTAACTTCGTATACTCGATTAATACCAGTTAATATCGCTACGCCCGTAATATGGTCCTATTCAGTATAATTTAAAATTCGGAATTTTTAAGTTTATTCGAATATTATTTATTCGAATTATTATGCTTTTAAAATAATATAATACTAGTTGTTACTCGGCTTCGGCTTCACTCACGTGGTCAATGTCAGTCCATACTAAATAACATATAAATAGGAATGTGTGTTTGTTTATTTGTCTTTCTATAGCGTCGCAACAAAGCGATGTTATGTTATGATTTTTAGAGCGGACATAGTAAAGTGGCTGGAGAGTGATATAAACTTTTTTTCGGAAAACATCTTCCCATGAGAAAATCGATAATTAGTCGGTTATTTTCCCACAATTTATTATAACTATTTACCTCAAAAGCAATTCCGGTGCAAGATAGTCGGGAGTGCCGAGGATTCTCTGATCAGACACTTGGTTGCCTCTCCTCACGCTCTTAGGTGTCCTGTATGGAGTATGAGCGGTTGCAAGCGGCGTCTTGCACACATCAGTTGGCGATTTACTGTCTTCACTCTATAATTATTTTTAAAAATTATAACTTAAAAATAGAATGTTTCAGTCAAAGTTCAAAACAATATAAATAAAATTGACATTGAAAAATTTTTACTCAGCAAAAAGAACAAATTGAAGCTTAGGTCGTGCAGAGGCTTTGTGTTAGCAAATTAACTATAACAGTATTATAATAATAATATCATAATATTGAATTAATTTTGATATTTTAATTAGTCTTTAGACTTGAATAGTAGGTAATCCTAAGTAGTACATATATTGTTTGCTGTACAGGAAGTTTCTTTACACTATATTGGTATTTATAGAGGAGGCAAATAGTAAATACTATCGTAAAAGTAAATGCAAATCTACCAAAATATCAAATCTTTTTCCCTGTGAGGGGACGGGGTTAGAATACAATTCCCTCCGCGATGGGTAGCGTCCCGTAAGAGGCGGACATCCCAGTAGTTTATTTATTAGTGGTAGGAGGTTCGTCCTTCGTTTGGCTCGCGACCACTATCATATCAAAGACGAACCGCCAAATATCTTATGATGTGTTCCGGTTCGATGGTATGTGAGCCAGGTTTTCTCCTTTCCTACCCATCCTTTCTCCAAAATGTGGTGGTTCCGATAGCGGACTACTACATTGTCCTCCCCTTACATTACTTACTACATTGTCATCCTCTAGGTTGGCAACGCATCTACAACATCTCTTGTGTTGTAGATGTTCATGGGCGAAGGTAACCACTTACCATCAGGTGGTCCTTCTGCTCGTTTGCCATCTGTTATCCATAAAATAAAAAAGAAACTAAAAAATGTTTCTTTAGTCTACTTTCTACAGTAGAAGGATTCAAAATTTTGTTTATGTATCTGGATCCGATAACAATAATATTTTCATGGCATGAATCATATCTTTGCCAAATGTCCAGCAAAACGAAATAAAAAACAGTGTTGTTTTATATTTAAAAAAAATGTTAATTATCTTTATGAAACAGGACAATATAACTGTATATATAATATTTAAAAATACATTTAAGTATTATATATATATGAAATACACTTTTATTTGAAACCTGAACTAATACTATAAAATTTGTAATGCTTTACCTTACTCAACCTTCTTGTTGGAAATATTTCTAAGCTTGTAGATATGTGTTTTCCAAATGTGTAAGATTTCTCTTTGCAGCTTGAAATGGTATCATCAAAAGGCAAATTAAATCTAGCCTTCTTCAACTCGGGTGATTTGTTCGCCACTGGTGTTGAAAATATCACTCCTACATTTAAGTGGTAGCTATCGTTTTGTGATACCCATCTGAAAATATTATTATTATTATTCATTTTTAAAAGTTCCATTGCATTACTATTTTTTATATGTAGCCAAATTTATACATGTATTCTTTATTGCTCTTAAAACACAGGAAAAAAAATGTTACAAAAGTGGACTTATATAAGAGCTCTCTTTGTGTGTATCTGTAGATGTGAAAATATGTTGCAATTATGAAATGAAGAAATTAAACTATAGAAGGACAATACAAAAGTAACATCTATAATACCTTTTTTTCAGTACCCCTTTAAGCGGATTTTTTCGCCTCTCTGGTGTAGGATGAACAGATATGCGTTTTGGAGTATTTTGACTAACTTCTACTTCTAGAGCCATGATTTCTTGAGTGAGACCACTATGATTTTCTTTAGACTCAGCAAGACTGCTCACTCCTGTAGGAGTGTCTCCATCACAATCTAATATTCTCTTTCTTTTCTTGGCACGAAAACTGGAAAAGTATTATTTTTCAATTTAAAGTAAGAAAAAAGCTAAAGGGTTATGAAATAAAGATAAATAAAAAAAAACATCAATTAATATTTATTTATTTATTTATTTATTGATCCACCAACATTTGTTTGCATCAGTACATACAACATATTTAGTACACAGGACTTAATCTAGGTGTAACAAACACTTATAGGCAGATACATCATGCTTAGTTAAAACAAAATAAATTCCTAAGTGTGAATAATATAGTAATAAGATAAGAAACACAAAAATAGCAAGAGTGTGACGTTAAAAAAAATATTTAAGATGACTGGTATTTTGTATTTAACATTAATCAAATCTTATTGATTGCATCTACATGAATTTCTTATAGGTCACTGTACTCATTAACAACTTGCAGAGTCTAGGAACGGGGGAGTTTGAACCAAACAGTTTTCCGGTGTGGTGGACAGAGGGAGGTTATTTTATAACGAGGAGGCCTTGTTGGTACAAGTATATTAAATTTATTTATTAATTGAGAGCAATCAATTCCACTGGTGAAAATTTTGGAGACAAAAAATAGATCCAACCACCTTCTATGTTCATCTAAAGAAGTCATTCGGAAATGTTTTAATTGCTTATTATATGAAGGCAGTTTCTTTTTTGAAATACTATTTGCATATAATAAGTACCGCAAGAATCGTTTTTGTATTCGTTCTATCTGCAGAGAATAAGTCGCGTAATGAGGCCTCCATACAACTGAACAATATTCTAAGACGCTGCGCACAAGTACATACATCACGTAGCCCTCTAATATTCCTTAAAACAAATCCTAACAGTTTTGACGCTCGGCTTGTTATTTGTTTAATGTGAGGTTCAAACGTCAACCTTTTATCATATAAACAAGATTGGACACAGGTGAGACCCCTGCGGTACACCGAAAGTCATTTCCCGCGATTCCGATTTAAACCCATTCACCACTACTGAGAATGATCTATTTTTTAAGTAAGACTTTATCCATTGCAAATAGTTACCATAAATTCCACAGGCAGATGATTTTTTCAATAGCATATCATGAGGTAAGCGATCGAAAGCCTTACTAAAGTCTGTATATGTGACGTCTACCTGTTTATGAGTCCAGAGCCTCTACTAAGTCTTCCGTAAGATCCACTCAATTGGTACATGTCGATCGAGAAGGAAGAAAGCCGTGTTATTGGAAGCACAAAGTCTGTTTAAAGTGTCTTTGTACAAAAGGACAGATATTAATCTAATATTTTAGCAAGTGTTGATAAAATGGAGATAGGTCTGGGGTTTGATATTAGATCAATGCCTTTTGTTTTATGAATTGGAACCAGTTTTGCTTTTTTCCATTCCGTCGGAAATACTCTCGCCGTTTGCAAGGATGTATTAAAAATTATTAACAAAGGTTCAACTAAGTATATTGCACATCTTTTTAAAAACAAGGGTGGAATTCCATCTGGGCCTGCACCTTTATTTTCATCGAGATTTTTTAGCTTATGCAGTAAAGTTTCCGAGTCTATAATGGGTAGTCCTAAGTACTGACTGCTATTTTCAATGCATTCTAATATGTGAGAATGATTGAAGCTACTGAGACAGTGATTTTAAACGTAATTGGTTGTGGGTTCAATTTCCACTGGGAGAATGGTTATATTAAATTTATTTTAATTTCCTTGCTCTGAAAAGACAAAACGCGGCATCGCATTCCACAACTTAACTCACCATTTTTCCAACTCGGGCAGAAAGCTAAGAAATGTAATGGCAATTTTCTCTGCCTACTCTGATATATGGGATAAAGTGTGAAGTTAAAAAGAAATAAGACTGATAACATACCTTGGAATCCGTTTCAAAGAATGACCTCTACAAAGTGGTGATGTGGAGTGATCATGCTGGGAATCACTAAAAATATTAGATTCAAGAGATGAGCCATTAGTACTTATATCTGTGGATTTGTTGCTTTTTGAATTTGTACTATTTTTAGAAGCTTCACATGTATGGTAGGAGCTCAATGACTCAGATCCAGAATCTTGACTCTGAAATAGCAGTAAATAATTCATTCAAGATTCCTAAAATCCAAATAAATAAATATTTATTATAACATAGTACATTTATATGTGAATTATTCACATATTTTTGTCTTCACAAAAAATACTATAGCAATTATGGCATACTATAGCATTAAATAGCAGATTAGTCAAAGAGAACTTAGTGCCAAGACATTACACTTAAAATTTCAAACTATTAATTTATAAATAAAAATTAGGAAATTATATTTTCAAATAAAAGAGATATACTTAGTGAAAGTTACTTCAATTTTATTATTTATATGCTTTAAGTTAGAAAAAGAAAATCAGTTTTTAAAATAAATATTTAATTTATTGACTTGACTTGACCATAAATGGTTTGTTAAAATTATTGGAAATTTTTAATTTTATCAATAATTAATGATTCTTGGTATAATAAATAATCATTAAATACTTACAGCAATATTATCGAAAGATATACTTTCTGCACTCATAAAGGGATGTATCCCGGACAGTTGGGAGTGATCAAGCAATTGTGAACCGTCTTCACCATTTCCAACACTCTTATATTCATATTTTGCTGAAAATGTATAAATCTTTTTATACAAAATATATTAAAGGTGATAAGATACATTTTAAAATTAAAGTATTAGAATCACTGCCACATGTATTTATTTTTAAAGCTATGGTGATTTTCTATAAAAAAATCTCATGGTACATAATACAATTCCCAGCTTCCCTTTTCCTGCATAGGTAGAGAGAACCTAGTGTCAAGACATTCCATTCTCCATTTTTAACCCAAACTCCAGACATTGTGTTGAATGTCAGAACTCAATCATGGACTAAGGAGTTAAATAGTTTTAATATAATAACTTAAGTTTCATTAATTTCACTCAGTAGGGATTTGATCCACAATTGTAGATGAAATAATAACTTCTTGAATAGGAAAACAATTATTTCATAGCAAGTAATAAGATGTCTCTTCACATACTAGTCATCATAATTTCATGAAGAAGATTCTCACAAGGTTCAGTTTCGTCAATAGAGCTCTGAACACTTTCTCCACCTCCAGAACCAAATGACAAATGAGAAGTTAGAGAGAGTAGTTGCCCTGGTGTACGCATGTTGAGACTGGGAGTGCAGTTGACAAAATCAGAAATTTCTAAATCTGAAATAATAAATTAATATGAAATTATATATATAAATATTTGTTGTTTATAAAAAATATACAAAAGTATTTATTTAATATTTATCTATTTACCCCTGTGTATTTCGATTTTTGACAATCCAAAATCTGTGAGCTTAACATGACCTGTTTTAGAAATTAACATATTGTCAGGCTTTAAGTCCCTATGAACAATATTGTGTTTATGCAAATATTCTAAAGCCAATGTCACTTCAGCTACATAGAATATAGCCATAGGTTCTTCAAAAAATCCATATACTCCAAGCAATGATTTTAAATCACCACCAACCATGTACTCCATCACCTTAAACAAATACAGTTAGTATCTTTATAAATACATAAATTAATTATAACACTTATATATTCAATTGTTATTCAATGTAAAAAACAGTATTTTTACCAAATATACAGAAGAAGCAGATTGAAGTGAATAAAACAGATGGACACAAAATGGACTTCTTGACAATGCAAGAGCATTTCTCTCAGTAACCACTTGAGCAACCATATTTTTATTTATCATGTCAGATTTTTTCATTACTTTTATAGCATATACTTGTTCTTTATTATTTTTTTTATGCGCAAGAAAAACTTTACCGAAAGCACCACGACTAATCGGTTTTACAATAGTAAAATCATCTATATCTGGAACCTAAAACAAATCCGTAATAAACATTAAAATCAGAAATATTTATTAATGGTATGCAATTTTCATTTAATCACCTTGTTCGTTGAAGCATCTTTGTTTTCAGAATTAATTTTTTCTAAAATTGTATGACTAGCACTGACGTTTGTATGGTCGGAGTTCATATTGTATTCTATGATTATTACTTTTACATTGAAGCGAATGGGTTATAACCGCATTTAAATTTTTTATAATGTATGGTTTAAAAGTATTAAGAACACAATTTAAGTTTGAAACACAACTGACAATCCCACAGATTAAATACTAGATAGATACAAGTACAACGTCAATTGACTGAACAAGATGGCTCGGCACCACTTCAAATATTAACATGGTTTGAATAAATGATAGCAAAAAATAATATGATTTATGTGTTATAATATTGGGATTTCCAAATATTCAGTCCTATTTATAGGTTTAATATGTAATATATAGTTATATATATTTTTCTATGGCAAATTACATGTTACAATAACTATCTTAAATTCGTCATAAGTTCAATTATCACAAAAAATATATATATTTGTATTGATATATCTATTCTTACAGTCTTATTCCTAAAAAGTTAAAGTTTTAAAAAGTTGACTCCAACAAGACAAAATCATTTACATCTCAG
Source organism: Philaethria dido (assembly GCA_033558755.1). NCBI lineage: Eukaryota > Metazoa > Arthropoda > Insecta > Lepidoptera > Nymphalidae > Philaethria > Philaethria dido. Next base: position 3,862,825 of record JAKGSA010000136.1, read on the forward strand.
AAAAAAGCTTACATATAAAATCACAGACAGATAATTTGATATAATAAAAATACTGATTTTTTTTTCGCCTGTGTAGTATACTGTTGGCCCTATTGGCATCGACAGCGTCACCGGGTTTTGTGGGGGGCAGAGCTTGAAGAGAGCTTAACCGTGGCTTGGCCTCCTTGGGAGGAGGACCATCAATTTAGAACTGCAGTGTCACAAGGGCTTCCTGTGAGGCCGAACCTCGGCTTGCGAACACTGTTTGTATTGGGGGACTTTGCTTTCGTTCGACCCGAGCTTAAGTCTAATGGGTAGGGCGTTGGATGCCCTATTGGATTTTAGTGGCAGTTGCGGATCGTTCGCGAGTGTAATGGCGTCAGCTTCTTCTGTTGTCGAGGCCTACGGGACCCCCAGGGACGTTTTCTAATATCATAATCGCAAATTTTTACCACCAGTTGGTTGGGATGAGAAGCAGCACTTTTAAAGTAGGTACTGGACAATTTTCGACAATGCTCTTTTATCGAGTCGAGCTTTGTGTCTCTATGGATATCGATACTACGCATGTAGTACGGTGCTACGGCCAAGCGTAGAAACTTATTTTGAAGGACTTGGAGCTTATAGAGGTCAGTCTGTGCGAAAACAACACTGGTATATGTAAATATAGGCCTGACACACGTAGTGTACAGGCGGATCTTATTTTTAAGGCACATCTTACTTTTGGCGCAGACCAAAGGATAGAGTCGACTTAGGACAAACGACGCTTTTTGTCGGACATAAGTTATATTATGTTCTCTGAAGGAGAGCTGATTGTCTAGGCTGACTCCTAGGTATTTGGCTAAAGTAGCCTCGGGTATGGGAATGTCTAACAGTTTGACTGTTGGCATTGTGTCATGTTTACGACGAAGAAAGTACACAGAGGTGCTCTTTTCAGGATTTACTTCTATGCACCATTTAATGAGCCACTTGCCCAACTTATCTAATGCTATTTGGATGTTATTGGCTACGTTGACAGATATAAAGCCAGAAGCATAAATTGCGGTGTCATCCGCGATTAGGGCTAGGCGCGTTCTCGGCGTCTTGGGGATGTCGTACGTGAACAGAGTGTACAGAAGTGGGGATAGGATAGATCCTTGAGGGACACCTGCTTTTATGGGGCGCTTGGAGGAGAGGGTTCCTTCGACCCTGAAGCAGAAAAAGCGGTTTGATAGATAGTCTCGTAAGATGTGCACGAGTCTATCTGGCACCTTTGCTTGTTGCAGCTTAACGATTAAGCCGTTGTAGTAGACTCTATCAAATGCCTTCGCTATGTCTAAAAAGACTGCCGCTGATGGCATATTTTTGGCAGCTCGCATAAAGTCTTCCGAGAGGCGATGGACTTGATGCACGCTAAAATGACTGGCTCGAAAGCCAAACTATTCTGGCGGAATGATGTCATTGGCCTCTACGTAGGCCTTGAGACGCGTAAGGATAATACGCTCGAAAATTTTGCCCACAGTGCTTAAAAGACTGATAGGGCGATAACTGGCTGGGTCTGTTCGGGGTTTACTCGGCTTGTGGATACCTATGACGATGGCTTCTTTCCATTGGTCTGGGAATGAACTCATGAAGGAGAGTGTTGAAAATGGTGACTAGAAGAGTCAATGTGAATTGGTAGGATTTTGAGGATCTTGTTTGTGACTCGATCAGATCCTGGAGATTTTCTAGGCTCTTTAAGCCTTTAATTACTCCTATTGGTGGTAACTCGATCGATCAGATCCTGGAGATTTTCTAGGCTTAAAGCCTTTAATTACTCCTAGTGGTGGTAACGGCACTACATAGGCATGTATCAATCTGTGTGTCCACCACGGCGACGTGTTCAGGATCACACGGTTGTTCGAAGGGGGAGCATTGCTTTTCTAAATTATCTGCCAGGCATTCGGCCTTTTCTAGGTCATCGGCGACTGTCGTTCCGTCTGAGCGTACTAATAGAGGCATTTCTACTACCGTGTCACTTTTGAAGGTTCTCACCAACGACCAGAACGCTAGGTGCGATGGCGAGACCGTGGATAGTCGTGGATAGTAGATAGGTGATCCCAACCTTCATCTCTGAGCTGCGCAAACCGGGATCGAACCTGTCTTTGGAGTCCCCAGAGTTCCCTACGATTGGCCGGGGTTGGGTACGCGTCGTGGACCCTAGTGGCGGTATTCTTTTTAGTAATTAGTCGTTTGAGATCGCGCGGGGGATCGAAACGGTCTACGGGGCGCGCTTCGATTTCTTTTGAACAATCGTCTAACGTATAGCCTAAACGCGAGGTTAAATTACCGCCTCTGCTACCTCTGTCGAGTCGAACCTATCGGGAGGTGTATTGTTGAGTAAATCGAGGCTCGTAATCGTTTCTTCCAGTCCGTTACGGTAGTTTTTGGTGGTGACCGGAAACACTCTGGCCCTAGTTTAAGTAGTATCGGTCTATGGTCTGAATCTAATTCTGCTATCACCTCAATACAGCGAACCCTGAGGGCGACGTCTTGCTGGATGGCAATATCGAGAATGTCGGAGCGTAATTCGCCACTGATTTATTACATGTTAATTATCGTTTACAGATTCATAAGCGTTAAAATTAAAAATGTAAAAATAAATAAGCAAAGAACTTCCTTATCATATAAGAATTTATTTATCTATTGAGTGTATTTTTTCCCGTAAAAGAAGAACTTGAAATATGCGTTAAGGGTTATTTGCTAAAATGAGAATTGCAAATATTTGCAACGCATTAACATCTTTGTTCATTTAATTTTATTTTTTTTTAATAATTTTGTGCTACTACTCTTGTTGGCATATTAATACATAATTTTTAAATGCTTCAACTATATTAGAACAAACCAAAGTCTGACGTGGATTTTCTTCATAACATTTCAAAATCTGTGAAATTATAATTATACATATAATAATAAATTGTGAAAAGATTAACATAATGTCATATTTTTGTAGCTTTAAAGTCTTAATGATACACTTAGGAAAAGAAAACAATCATAATTTGGCGATTGCAGCCATCTTGTCATTAGAAAATCCAGCATTTATATACTGCTCTTTTACATGGACTTACACGCTGTTAAGGAAACGTGTGTTAATAAGAATTGGTATTATAATGAAAAATTATATCAAATAACTATTTTACATAATTTTTCGGAATAAACTTTTACCTGAAAATTAAGGGAAAACCCGACGTAGCGACTGAAAATTGTTTCGTCCCCAACACAAAGTTCTTTAAAAGTATATGAAACGTACAGACAACTTCTATTAAGTTAATTGAGCTTAAATTGTTTAATCAGTAAATACATATTAATTTACCTACATAGATTTAAACTCCTAAAACAAATTGTGTTAGTTAAAAGGAATTAGAGATTATTTATCTATATTATACAAACGATTGAAACCTTTGATTGCCACTCGAAGCAGGGTTTTATTTTTTTAATTTTCTCTTCAGTAATAGTTGGTGTTTCAAATAATTCATTTGTGTGTTCAATTGTCTTCTTGTATTCTTCTTCAATAATCTTGTTAATTATATAGTGTTCGTTTTTTAGGTAATCTATTCTGTCAGCCCAATAATCTTCAGAGTCATCTATGCTTTTTATAGGTAATTTTAAGTCTAAATCACTAGACATTTTCTAAAATGGAGATGTTTTAGTAGAAATATAATGATGACATATACTTTATATTTGTTTAATTATTTAATATATATATATATATATATATATATATATTAAATTAATTATATCTATATATATCTAAAGAAAAGCGTGGAGGAGGCACGAGATTA